>JAMXBD010001387.1:0-383206 GCA_024138025.1 Combretum micranthum
CACTTTGCAGGCGATCCACCATTTCCCTCTCTCTTTCTTGGAAATCTCGGTGACATACTTCCAGGCGAGCCGAAACAGCTTCCATGTAAGCAATTGTTTCAGGGTCAGGTTCCGATGGTGCGGGTTGAAGGACATCGGGAGCTTCATATCGAATATCCTTATTCTTCTTCATTTGGCTAGCCACATACCACCTGGTTGCTCTATATTTCTTTGTTTCCTTATTTTCTGGCTCGACTTCAAAAACCGGCTTCACCTTTCTATTTTCCCATATAGCTCGGATTTGATTTAGCTTGAATTCTTTAGCTGGTAGTATCTTGGTTGGATCCAGATAATCTAGAGTGACTTGCTCCAAATTAGGCTTGACAGTAATATCTTGCAGCATACCATACTGTCTGATAACACTTGAGGGATAATAACCGGTACAGCCGGTGAGTCCAATTAGGGGTACTGCCATATATATTCCTTGCAACTTAGGATGGCTGCAGGGCTTTTGAACCAGCGAGCTTGCCACATCATGTCTTCAGGTGGCATGTCTTCAAGAATGGCAATTATATCCCATAGAGGATGATCATCTTCCATGTGGACCCTTTCAGCAAAGGATTGGATGAGATCATATTTCAGACTGATGAGGGATCCATTAGCCAAGTCTTTTCCGTAGTGCTTAATGTGGCTAGCAAACCAAACCATTAGTAAGTGCATGCTTGCTTTGAACTTGCCTTGTCCTTTAGACTTGATGTGATTCAGACTACGGATTTGTTCGGCTAAAAGAGCAGGAACATAAGATTTGCCAGCTAAATATTGAGAAACCAGCTCTATGACTCGGAAGTGGATGAACAAATTGCCATTAGGGAAGAGAATAGTTGCAAAAGCAGCTACTATGAAGGCATTAACCCGGTTTTCTTCCCAAACTTCAAGTGGTATACTGAAAGTGGATCGGTTACTTTTAAAGTATTCAGGAGTTCCAAACCAGTCCATCAGTGTGTTTAGCCGGATGCAATATTCATTACAATCCTTGATGGCTTCAATTATTGGTCCCCTCTTGATCCCCAAAAATTCTGATATAACACGGACCGGGCTGTGCTTGAAGTTCGGAATATAGATTCCTTCAGAGGTAGGAGGTGCTTGGAGTAGCCTAGTATATTCCTCAATGGTTGGGCTAAGTACATGTTGACCAAAACGGAAGACAGCTTCTTCAGGTTCCCATAGATGAGTAAGGGCCCGGAACATGGTGAATGGAACATGGATCTTTGGTAGGCTGAGGATTGGGCCTAACCTATCTTCAATGAATGACCTTTGGACCGGACTAAAACTGACAAACCATCGGTCCAGTAGGAGCATTGAATCCTTGAAAGGTTCCACTCGATTTTCTCTAATAAGGCGAGCCCACAAGCTATCGCTACTGTCGGTTGAAGACATCATTTTCTGAATATTTTTAAAAGGTATAAGCTAATATTTACAAAATTTTTTAATTTTTTGACAGCTTTTATTTTTTTTTAGAATTTTCTTTAAGTATTTTTTTAGTATTTACATATGTACATTTATTTTTCAACTTCAATTTTTAGAAAAAGTTGGTCAAATCCCATGCTAATGAATGCATGATTTGGTAGGGTTCTATAGGTTCCCCGATTTAGTGATACTAAACCGGAGTGGGAGGACATTTCTTGATCTAGAGGGTGGAAAGCCACAGCCCCCAGACCTTACTTCGTCCTCCTCGCTTAGGCTCTTAAGACGGCCTTGGTACGACCGTATCTAGCACACATTTATGCTAATACGAATGCAAATGCAAATCATAAAACAAACTCTCTTCTTTTTTTTTTTTATATTTGTAAGGTTAGTATATATTTACAAAAACAATCATTCAATATGATATACAAATAATCATATATTCACAAAAATTGAGCAAGGATAAATTTAAAATTTATAATTCCGAAGTGGCTAGCCCTCTCTTTTTAAAAAAAATTTAGGCGTCCCCAGTGGAGTCGCCAAGCTGTCGAGCCTAGATTTTTTCCACTCATTTGATCTGGTTCATTTCTCCTAACCCGATTCACATTAAACCCGAACCCATTTAACATGAATCCTCGACTAGGGGTTAAAAGAAATTTTAAAAAAAATTTTAGAGTCGCCACCCGATATAAATCGGGAAAAAATAAAAGCTAGGATCGATGGGTCGGTTGATCCTAACTTAGCTACTAGTCTGCGAAAATTTGATTAAAAAACCAAAAATTTTAAAACCAGATATCATGGATTCGGAGGCTAACTTATTAAAACCACATGGTTACCACTTTTGGAATTTTAAATTTATAATTTATCCTTTTCATGCTAAAAAAAAAATAATAATATATTACATAACAAATATTTGCAAGTCAAATCATTTATTTTTATTTTTTATGTGATTTTCTTCATTTTTATTTTTTATTATTTTTTTTAGAATATGAATATCAGCAAATATATTTCCTTTTTTTTTAACAAAAATTTATATTTACAAAATAATTATTCACAACATTAAAAAAAAAAACAAAAAACAATTTTTTCATTTTTAATGTCGCCCCGCAGGTGCCTATGTACTCGCTAATCGAGATCAGACAAAACGTAGTTCTTTTAACAAAATTTAATTTGTTGATCAATTTTAATTTTTTGAACTATTCTTAATTTAAGTTCATTAAATTTTCAAGTTTTTATAAAAAATCATTTTTTGATGACCCTATGATCTAATCAATTTTTTTCATTTTACGAAAATATAATTTTTCTAAGTCCGAAAATCATTTTTTATTATTTATTTTTTTTCTAAAAGATTTTGGTTTTGGAAAATTCAATTTTGTCATTTTTATCTATTTTTATCATTTTTATTTTTTTAATTATTTTTTTTAAAAAATCATCACATAATTTCACAACATATCCAAAATAATTTAAAATATATTAAAAATATTTTCCATGCATTAAATATGCATTTCTAAGGCAATTTGTGTATAAATACACATTAAAAATATTCAAAAAATAAAAAAAATAAATTTATATAAAAAATAAATATTTTGATTTTTTCTGGATTTTCTGTATTTTTTTGAATTTTTCTGAATTTTTTATGAATTTTTATAAATTTTTTGCTATTTTTTATTATTTTCTGAAATTAATTATATAATAAACTATAAATAAAATAATGCGGATTAACCTGGACCGTCGGATGAAGCGGACGAGATTTGGAGCGTCGATCTCGCTGACTCGATCTGGGCCGTCTGATCGCTTGATGAAATCTGGGCCGTCTGATCGCTTGGTGAAATCTGGGCCGTCTGATCGCTTGATCAAATCTGAGCTGCTGATCTGCTTGATGAAATCTGGACCGTCTGATCGCTTGATCAAATCTGGACCGTCTGATCTGCCTGATGAAATCTGGACCGTCTGATCAGAGTTGACCGTTGATCGATGACCGACCGGGTTGGATTCGGATCTTCGGGTCGGATCTCGGAGCTCGGCGAGTGAAGAAGACGACGACGCGACTTTTCGGGGCGGATTTCGGCGGCTCCGGTGGTCCTCGGCGGTTGGAAGCTTGTCACCGACTTCTATGCTGATGGCGCGTCCTTTGGTGGTGGTGGTTCACGCCCAGAACCACCGTAGACGGCGGTTCGAAGTGGTGGCAGCAGGCGGTTCAAATCCGAAAAAAATAAAAAAAATTGCAGAGATGATTTTGAACAAATTGATCAAATTAAAGCACACTTGATCACTTTAAACTTGTTCCTAAAGCTCCTTAAACACTCAAATTGAATCAAAATTACTTCGAAATTTTCAAATTTCGAATTTTCTCTCTAAGAACCCTAATTTTCGAAATCTTCGAATTCGCTCATTCTGATTGTGTTTTGTTGAAATTGACTTGTGCCTTTTGCTCCTAGGACCTCATATTTATAGGTTGCAAGCTCAATTTTCAGTTTCGAACAGTTTCGAAAATGAATGGATTTTTGCCCTTTGATTTTTCCACAAATTTAATTCGAAAATCCATGATTAAATTGTTTGAAACTGATGAATTGATGATTGTTTTCATATTCCATGTCAGATTCATCCAATCAATTTTGTAACTCCTCAATTGAATGCAATTGAATGCTTTATACATTGAATTTTGTAACTTTTGGGTTGTTTTTGCATTAATCTTTCACATTCTATAACCACTTTGCAATTCCATCATCAATTTTGATAATCAATGTTGTTTTGTCAGTTAAAAACTGATGCAAAGTAAAGCAAAAGTCACATTTGAGGAAAATGAAAAGACAAAAATGAAAAAAAGGCAAAAATTTGCCTTTGCTAGGGTTTGAATTTGTGTCCTTGAGCTTGAATGTGTGTTTGGGTCAATGTGTTTATCCAACAGGCCATTTGGCCTGTGCCTTGATCACTTAGCCAATTTCATTAATACTTAAGGCTTTTGAAAAATGAATTTAATTAAATTTTAAGCCTTAATTAATTGGGCAAAAATTGGGTGTCTATTTTAAGCCTTAATTTAATTAAATATTTCAAAATATTGTAACTGTTTTAGGTTTAAAGTATTTTTAATATTGTAACTATTTTAGGTTTAAATTGTTTTTCAAAATAGTGTAACTGTTTTAGGTGTGCTTTAATCCACGTAACTGTTTTAGGTTTTTTTCAGTTTATTCTTCATTTGTATATATTATGGGCTTTGTATAGAGAAAAACAAGACGATTTATATGAATGCTATTCATTCTCTTTGAGAGAAAACTCCATCTTGTTCCTTGTGAACGAATTTCCATTTGATTTTCTTGATCTAAACACTCAAGGAGGTCGACGTAATAACTAGGTTGCGATCAATAGGTTTGTTCGAGGTCTAGTTCCATTCCATTCATTGATAATTAGGTTGCAATCAACAGGTTTGATTGAGGTCTAATTCCATCCTACGACGACTTGTCTCAAGACGATCCTCGGGTTCCAATTCCAATCAACGATTTGGGGGTTCTAGGTTTAATATACCTAGGGTTACCATATCACTGAAAGGTCAAGATAAGCTGAACCGGAGGCATGCCAAATGGGGGGAATTCATTGAGACATTCCCATATGTGATCAAATACAAGCAAGGTAAGGAAAATATTGTTGCTGATGCACTTTCCAGGAGGTACGCTTTAATTAACTCTCTTAGTACTTCTTTACTAGGTTTTGAGTTAGTAAAAGATTTGTATCCAACGGATGTTGATTTTTCTGGAATTTTTAATGCTTGTGTTGATGGGACTGGAATAAATGATTATTTTGTATCCAATGGATTCTTGTTTAAAAAGAATAAATTGTGCATTCCTAAAGGATCGATTAGAGAATTGTTGGTTAAGGAAGCACATGGAGGAGGCTTAATGGGGCATTTCGGGGTAGATAAGACCTATGCTATGCTGCATGAACATTTTTTCTGGCCTGGCATGAGACATGATGTGCATAAAATTTGTCAACATTGCATTACATGTAAAGAGGCTAAGTCTAAACTACAACCACATGGATTATATACACCATTGCCTGTTCCTGATGAACCTTGGACTACTGTGTCTATGGATTTTGTACTAGGATTGCCTAGAACTAGGAAAGGACGTGATAGTATTTTTGTGGTGGTTGATAGGTTTAGTAAAATGGCTCATTTTATTCCATGTCATAAAACTGATGATGCTACATTCATTGCTGATTTGTTCTTTAGAGAGGTAGTGCGTTTGCATGGCATACCTAAAAGCATTGTTAATGATAGGGATGTAAAATTTTTGAGTCATTTCTAGAGAGTTTTGTGGGGAAAGTTGGGGACTAAGCTCATGTTTTCAACTACCTGTCACCCACAAACGGATGGACAAACGGAGGTGGTAAATCGCACTTTGATTCAATTGGTGAGGGCAATAATAGAGAAAAAAACATTAGGACTTGGGAGGATTGCCTACCTTTTGTGGAGTTTGCATATAATAGGGCTATTCATAGCACTACTCATTGTTCTCCATTTGAGATTGTTTATGGTTTTAATCCACTATCTCCTATTGATTTATTACCATTACCGCCTAACAAGTTTGTTAGTTTTGATGCTGAATCTAAGGCAGACTTTGTGAGGAAGCTACATAAACAGGTGAAGGACCGAATTGAACAACAAAATGCCAAGGTAGCTTCAAGGGTGAACAAAGGAAGGAGACCTATGATTTTTCAACCCGGAGATTGGGTTTGGGTTCATTTTCGCAAGGAGCGGTTTCCAATACAACGAAAGTCCAAGTTGAATCCAAGAGGAGATGGTCCATTTCAAATACTTGAAAGGATCAATGACAATGCCTATAAAGTGGACTTACCAGGTGAGTATAATGTTAGTGCAACCTTTAATGTTGCTGATCTTAGTCCTTTTGATGTAGGTGATGCTTTTGATTCGAGAACGAATCCTTTTGAGGAGAGGGGGAATGTTACAGAAGAGCCAACGATCCAAAGTTTAGATCCGAATCAACATGAAGACCAAGTGGCAACCATGGAAACTCAAAGAAATTCAAGTCCAATAAGTTTTCCTCAAGGACCAATCACAAGAGCTAAAGCTAAGAAAATTCAACAAGGCTACAATAATCACTTCCAAGGCTTATTAGAGCATGCCAAGGATGAATCACAAGGTTATCAAGGCTTTGGAACAAGGATGGAGCAAGTATACTTCAATATTTTTCAAGTAATCATCAAATAGAGCCAAGGAAAACTTATTTGTGCAGAGAAGCAAGAATGGCCGCCAGCCTTTCTCCCATGGCCGCCGGCCATGACTCTCCTGGCCAATTTTTCGAACTTTACAATTTTGCTCTAGAATGCTCATGGCCACCTACCATCTTTGATTGGCCGCCAACCAACATTTAGGACGTATTGAATTCATTGTTTTGACGTTTTGTTTTCATTGTTTGAGTTATATAAACCCTATTTGGGTCCTTGTACAGGATAGATTATTGTTGAATGAAACCAAAGCTTTTCCTTGAAATCTTTGTGTTCTTGATTTAGAATACATGCTATAGGAACATTCAAAGGAGTTTTGATCGCCTTCTTTGTGGGAGTGTTTCGGAGATAGGGCTGATCTTGTTCTATCTATTTAGATCAAACACTAATGATGCAATCTATAGAACCCTAGGTATATTAAACCTAGAACCCTATAACCGTAAGGGAATCAAATCCCCAAAGGACCATCTTGAACAAGCAATCATTCACCGGAACTAGACCCCAATCGAACCTGTCAATTGAAACCTAAGTTATCAAGGAAGAATTCCCTCAACCGTTTAGATTGAAGAAATCAAAGAGAGTTCTTTTGCAAAGAACCAAGAGAGAGTTTTCCCTCAAAGAATATTAATTTCAATTCAATATTGTCAATGTCTTATTTCTATATTTCATACTAGCCTTAATATATAGTTTATTACAAGGCAGTTACGTAACTGAAAAATCATAATTGTGGCAGTTACGTAACTGATAACGTAACTAAAGAAAAAACATAATTACGACAGTTACGTAATCGATAACGTAACTGAAAAAAAAAACCTAAAACAGTTACAATATTTGAAATATACTATTTTAACTTGAAACATTTAAACTATCAAAAAAACAATATATCCCTAAAAATCCTTTAATCTCTTGTATCCCAAACTTTGACTTGTGATTTAATGATCATAACTCCCGTCAATAAGCCTTCTTTTCCTTAACTGGATTATTGATCTTGAACTTGATGGGCTTAATTGATGATGCTATCTGGATCACATCATTCCCTCCTTCTTCAAAAAGATTCGACCTCGAATCTTCATTCTTGGACTCTTCTAAATGGCATGGATGGAATTTAGATTGATGTTTAATTCCATTTGGAAGTTTCAGATAAAACCCATCTTTGGTTTCCTGCAGTTGTGAAGCAATTTTACTGGGAAAAGAACAATTAAGGTCATTAGTTGAAAAACAATTTTCACTCTTAATCTCTCTTTTTTTTATCTCTTTCACTTTTTGCATTTTCATCAATCAGATTTGTTTGCTTTTCGCTCTTCTCAGTGCTCACTAGTGGGTTGTTATCATTATTTTTCAAAGTCTCACTCCTTTCTTCACTCTCAATCTTTTCTAAAGCAATCTTTTCTTTTTCTCTTTGTTTTGTTCTCTCATTTTCTCTTAATTTTTCACTCTCCCTGTGTTTTGCAAAAGATTGCCTAAGTTTCATCAAATCCTCATACACTTGCAAGGAATTGAGAAATGTTAAGTTCACACGTCTTTGGTTTAGAACAAGAGTATAGAGATTCTTGATTTCATCAAACTTGGCCTTCCTATCCAAATGCCATGGCTGCCCCAAAAGAATATGACATGTTTCCATTGGTACCACATCACACAATACTTCATCTTGATACTTTCCAATGGAAAAAGACAATAGAACCTGCTTAGTCTCCTGAATTTCTTCATACTCTTTTGTCAATTGTAATTTATGGTGTTTGAAGATCCAAAGTTTGTGGACTCAATTTCTCCACTAACAAAGTACTAATAAATTTTTACAACACCCACTATCAATCCTCAAACTGCATACCACGCCACTCACATCATTCACATGGCATCGAGTATAAAATTCAGAATCAAATGAGAATTCATCAATCCTCAACAGATCTTGTTCTATCTATTTAGATCAAACACTAAGACAAACCTATTTCTAATCCATCTTAGAGATTGATTACCGATAGAATTCGTGGGTTTTCATATTACTGTGCTGGGGGTTCATAATATCCAAAAGGGTTCTCACGCGTGATTACGAAGGTTCTCGCATCACTTTCCCATCGGATGTATTTAAGACCTCTTTTCCAAATCACATATACCTCCTTATGAGTCCTAGGTCTCTCGGCCAAAGCAAAATCCTCACAAAGAGTCCTCAGCCTTAATCTATAGTCAACAAATATTTCGCCAGTCCCCTTTAGATCTTTTTGCTGAGTTTCACCTAGGGATACCTATACCAAAAATAGATTTTCTAGTTAGATTCGACTTTAACTTCATACTTATCCTAAGATTCATTTATTCTTATATTTTATGTTGACAAATTCTATTGCCATGCCTTACATTTTTTCTGCTCTAATACCAACTTGAATTGTCACGCCCAAAGAGTACCCTAAACGTAACAATCCATCGTAAGCTAAATGAGACTTAAGAATCACTATTACAGTCATTCAAAAGTTTTGTATTAGTATGCAAGTCGTTCCCTTACGACAATAGAATACATAAACAATTGGGAATAGATAGTTCAATTTGATAGGATAAGCATAAAAACAGAAACCACAAATATCTCAGGATCAGTTTCAAAGCATTAAGGGGCATTACTCTGCTACACATGAGTTTAGGTATTATCTTTTAGGTAAAACTCAATCGTTTTAAGTTTATTACTAAAGACTATACAAAACCAATCCTAACTTCAAAGGAGATAACTCTTAGTTTCGCATTACCTGATTTGGCTAGGTCCTAGGACGCAACCATAAGTACGGTAATTGCATCAGAAAGAAACTGATACGAGAACCTTCGTATTCACGCGTGAGAACTCCTTTGGATATTGCGAACCCCCAACACAATGAATAGAAAACCCACGGATGCCTTTGATTTCAATCCCTAAGAAGGATTAGATATCAGATTTGTCTTAGGTTGTTGATCTAAAGAATTAGGATAACAAACCCTAATTGCGAAACACTCCACAAAGAAGGTGATCGATCTTCTTTGAATGTTCCTAAAACATGTATTCTCTCAAGAACACAAAGAATCAAGCATGAAAGCTTTGGGTATTCAATTTCATGAATAAACTTAACAATAATCAACTTGTTTTGTCTTACAACCTTCAAAGACCTATATAGCAAAACTAAGGAAATCCAAAAGACAAGAAATTGAAAAGTTTCTCGTAATAAAGTACGCTGGCGGCCTAAGTTTCGACGCGGGCGGCCATTATGCTACTGGTCAAAAATTATAAATCTATGCTGGCAAGATGACCGCGGCCTAAATATTTACGATGGCGGCCTAAATATTTACGATGGCGGCCTAAATATTTTAGCTGGCGGCCTAAATATTTAAGCTAGCGGCCTTTGTTCCAATTCGCTCCAATCTTCAATTTCCTCTTATGTTTCCTCTTGAACTCAAGTATATTGAAACGAACTTGACCCGAACTTGTCCCAAAGCTTTGATAACCTTGTAATCCATCTTCAACTTGCTTGATTAAGCCTTGGAAGTGTTGATTGAAGGATTGTTGAAGCGTCTTAGCTCGGGATCTTGTTATGGTCCTTGTGGCACACTAGGTGGACTTGAAATCCTTTGAGCTTGGACCGTAGCCGCTTGATCTTCATGTAAAGTTGGTTCCAAAGCTTGGACCGGCGGCGGCTCTACCGTAACATTCCCCCTCTCTTCAAAAGGATTCGTCCTCGAA
This sequence comes from Combretum micranthum, assembly GCA_024138025.1. NCBI lineage: Eukaryota > Viridiplantae > Streptophyta > Magnoliopsida > Myrtales > Combretaceae > Combretum > Combretum micranthum. Next base: position 10,376 of record JAMXBD010001387.1, read on the forward strand.
TAAGGAATATCACCTACATCAAACGGACTTAGATCAGCAACATTAAATGTAGCACTTACATTATACTCACCTGGTAAGTCAACTTTGTAGGCGTTGTCATTGATCCGTTCAAGTATCTGGAATGGACCATCTCCACGAGGATTCAGCTTGGACTTTCGTTGTAGTGGAAATCTTTCCTTACGAAAGTGCACCAAACCCAATCTCCGGGTTGAAAGATCATTGGTCTCCTGCCTTTGTTCACCCTTGAAGCCACTTTTGCATTGTGTTGCTCAATCCTATTCTTCACTTGTGCATGTAGCTTCTTCACAAAATCTGCCTTAGAGTTAGCATCAAAACTCACAAACTCATTAGATGGTAATGGCAATAAATCAATAGGAGTTAGTGGATTAAAACCATATACAATTTCAAACGGAGAATAATGCGTAGTGCTATGAATAGCCCTATTATATGCAAACTCCACAAATGGTAAACAATCCTCCCAAGTCCTAATGTTCTTCTCTATAATTGCCCTCAACAATTGAACCAAAGTTCTATTAACCACCTCCGTTTGCCCATCAGTTTGTGGATGACAGGTAGTCGAAAACATAAGCTTAGTTCCCAACTTTCCCCACAAAACTCTCCAGAAATGACTCAAAAATTTTACATCCCTATCACTAACAATGCTTTTAGGTATGCCGTGCAATCGCACAACCTCTCTAAAGAACAAACCAGCAATATATATTGCATCATCAGTTTTATGACATGGGATAAAATGAGCCATTTTACTAAACCGATCTACCACAACAAAGATACTATCATGACCTTTCCTAGTCTTAGGCAAGCCAAGAACGAAATCCATAGACACAGCAGTCCAGGGTTCATCAGGAACAGGCAATGGTTTATATAGTCCATGTGGTTGCAGTTTAGATTTAGCCTCTTTACATGTAATGCAAGTTTTACAAATTTTATGCACATCATGCCTCATGCCAGGCCAAAAGAAATGTTCATGTAGCATATCATATGTCTTATCTACCCCGAAATGCCTCCTATTGAGTTTGTCTTTACCCTTTAGATGCTTCAAACTCTCATGGTCGGTATGTATGACAAACTCCTTAGGCCAAAGGTAGTGCTGCCATGTTTGCAATGCACGCACTAAGGCATACAACTCCTTATCATATGTTGGATACTTCAAGCAAGCAATGGTGCGTTACACAATTTTTCTTTAAGTTCATTAAAAGCAAGTTCTTGTGTATCACTCCATACAAATCCAACATTCTTCTTAACTAACTCATTCAAAGGTGCAGCAATAGTGCTAAAATCCTTGATGAATCTCCTATAAAACCCAGCAAGTCCATGAAAACTCCGCACTTCACTAGCACTCTTAGGTCTAGGCCATTCCCTAATTGCCCTAACCTTTTCCTCATCAACCTCCACTCCTTGACTAGAGACAACAAAACCTAGGAAATTAACCTTATCCATGCAAAAACTACACTTCTTAAGGTTGGCATATAATTTCTCCTCTCTTAGCTTTGTTAACACTAGTCGCACATGCAAAACGTGATCATTCAGACACTTAGAGTAAATCAGAATATCATCAAAGTAAACCACAACAAATTTACCTAAGTAGTCACGCAACACATGATTCATCAATCGCATAAAAGTACTAGGTGCATTCGTAAGACCAAAAGGCATGACAAGCCATTCATACAAACCATACTTAGTCTTAAATGCAGTTTTCCATTCATCGCCTACTTTCATGCGAATTTGATAGTAACCAGATTTTAAATCAATTTTGGTAAACAAACATGAACCATACAATTCATCCAACATATCATCTAACCTAGGTATAGGATGACGATACTTTACAGTGATTTTGTTGATGGCTCTGCAGTCTACACACATTCTCCAAGTCCCGTCCTTCTTAGGCACTAATATTACAGGAACCGAACAAGGACTCAGACTTTCTCTCACATACCCCTTCTCCAACAACTCCTCAACCTGCTTCTGGATCTCCTTCGCCTCACTAGGATTAGTTCTATAGGCAGGTCGGTTGGGTATGACAGCTCCAGGAATGAAGTCAATCTGATGCTCAATGCCTCTCACAGGTGGAAGTCCTCTAGGCATCTCTTCAGGAAACACGTCTTCAAATTCCTGCAATAAATCAGAAAACACACTAGGCAAAGATTGGTTAATCTCATTAGTTGCCAAACAAGCCCCTTTGTACAATAGTACAAATATAGGTCGATTGGCATGCAAAGCATATCTAACCTCACTCGTCCTAGCAATCAAGCTCACATTCTTACTCTTTTTCTCTCTAGGCCGATTTTTATTTTGCTTTTCACTCCCCTCTTTCTTTCCACTCAACTCACTTCCATCACTCTCTTTATTTTCACTCTTTTTCTTCTCTCTCTCAAAAGTGCTTTTTCTACTCTCACGCTCTTTTCTTTCGGCCTCTTCTCTCAATCTTTCCAAAGCACATTGGTCTTCATACACTTCTTTGGATGACAATGGTGTTAAAGTAGTTTTTCTGCCATCTTTGGTGAGAGTGTATCGATTGGTGTAGCCATTATGCACGTTTGTCTATCAAATTGCCAAGGTCTTCCTAATAGAAGATCACTAGCATGCATAGGAACGACGTCACATAATATTTCATCATGGTATTTGCCAATGGTTAGAGAAATTAAAGCTTGCCTATTTACCTTAACCTCACCACAATCGCTAAGCCATTGTAGTTTGTATGGTCTAGGATGGGGTACAGTAGGCAACTCCAATCGGTTAATTAGAAGTGTACTTACCACATTAGTACAACTTCCTCCATCGACAATCACACTACAACCTCTCCCTTGCACAAGACCTCTAGTGTGGAATAAATTCTCTCGCTGCTCCTCCTGGCAATCTTCCTTCAGCTGTGTATTAAGTGCACGCCTAGTAACCAATATTTCAACCTTTTCTGGCTCATCAATGCTACCCTCATCACTACAGTCTTCTAATTCAGGCATGGCTTCCTCCTCTTTGTCACTACCAGCTCCCTCATCATCAGTGACAACTTCCCCATTTCTCACCACCATACTTCTCCTATTAGGGCACTCCCTACTAATGTGTCCAACACCTTGACACTTCCAACATTTAATATCTCGATTTCTACCCTTCTGATCATCTACTTTAGGTTTCTCAGATGAAACCCCACCAGACTTACTCTTTGCTACATCAACTGTAGACTTATTTCCACCTTTAAATTCAGATTTTCCATATCCTTTCCAATTATTATTATAGCTTGAAGAAGATTTGGAAACATACCTGTTTGAACCTTTGCCATGAAGTTGCTTCTCGATTTTGATGGCAAGATGTACCATCTCCTCCAACTCGACATATGGTAGCAACTCCACTTTATCAGCGATTTCTTTGTTCAAGCCACCCAAGAACCGTGCCATGGTGGATTCTTCATCTTCAACCACATCAGCCCTCGTCATGATCATCTCCATCTCCTTGTAGTAGTCCTCTACACTCCTACTACCTTGTCTCAACACTTGAAGCCGCTGAATCAATTCCCTTTGAAAGTACTTGGGAACGAAACGCTTCCTCATCACAGCCCTAAGCTCCTGCCAAGTATCAATAGGGTACTCCATATTCCTCCTCCTACTTGTCACCAACTGATCCCACCAAGATATAGCATAATCTTGAAATTGGGTAACAGCCAATTTCACCTTTTTCTCCTCACTAAATTGGTGACAATCAAAAATCAACTCAACTCGCTTTTCCCATTGCAAATAAGCTTCAGGATCAGACTTACCCTGAAAGATAGGAATTTTCAACTTGATACTCCCCAAATCTCGATCTACATAATCATCATTCCATCTATTCCTAGCAACGGGATAATTCTCCTGCATTCTTCCTCTTCCTATACCCCTACCGCCTCTACCACCTCTACCTCTCCTATTGAATATCATAGGTGGACTATCATCATACTCCTCCTCCCGATACTCATTAACATCCCCCACATCATCAACCTGGGGTGTGGTAGAACTAACTCCTCTATTTACTCCCATAGGACTCGCCTCCTTCTCAACAGCTTGTAGTCTCAAATTCATATTTTCTAGAGACTCCTTCATATCCATCATCGTCTCGATTAGACGCTTATACTCAGATGCTCTAGCGTCTTGCATCAAAGCCCCTTCTTTACTACCTCCGTCCCTACCTTCAATCACACCCTTACCCGACATCTTTTCCTGCAAAACAAATAATCGTTAGCAATAATAAAGTTCAATTTCCTCACAAGCGCTCCCTTTCGTGTTTATCACTCACAAGATGGGGGTGTTCACTCGTGTTTCTCTAATCAAGATGCCACACACAGGGTTTCCCTCACACCTCTCGAGCCTGTTCTTTTCGTGTTCTTAATCGAATCACACTCTTAGAACAATTCCAAGAATTTCGATACCAAGGTGTTTAGAGTGATACAATGGACAATTTCAAGACTCTTCGAATCAGACAAACGAGAATTGAAGAAAACTCAACGAACTCTACACAAGAATTATATTGTTGGAAAGACACTCAATACTCAAGACAAGAATTGATCTTTGGTGATTTTTTTTTTTAATTTCGATTTTTTTTTGAACTCAAATCTCAAGAATAGAGATTTTCAAACCCTAATCTTTCGCTTGTAACAACAAAAAGATCACACACACAAGATATCTAATAGTCCGTTCAATTGATGAACAAACCCTAGGAACAATAAAGATTCAATCTTTTTTTTTTTTTCACTAACAAGAATCAGATTTGATCTTGATGAACAATCCAAGAATTGAAAGCAAGAAACAAAAGATTAATAGAAAGAACGATATAACCTGATCTAGAGCCTAGGCTCTGATACCAAATGATACGAGAACCTTCGTATTCACGCGTGAGAACCCCTTTGGATATTGCGAACCCCCAACACAATGAATAGAAAACCCACGGATGCCTTTGATTTCAATCCCTAAGAAGGATTAGATATCAGATTTGTCTTAGGTTGTTGATCTAAAGAATTAGGATAACAAACCCTAATTGCGAAACACTCCACAAAGAAGGTGATCGATCTTCTTTGAATGTTCCTAAAGCATGTATTCTCTCAAGAACACAAAGAATCAAGCATGAAAGCTTTGGGTATTCAATTTCATGAATAAACTTAACAATAATCAACTTGTTTTGTCTTACAACCTTCAAAGACCTATATAGCAAAACTAAGGAAATCCAAAAGACAAGAAATTGAAAAGTTTCTCGTAATAAAGTACGCTGGCGGCCTAAGTTTCAACGCGGGGCCATTATGCTACTGGTCGAAAATTACAAATCTACGCTGGCAAGATGGCCGGCGGCCTAAATATTTACGATGGCGGCCTAAATATTTAAGCTGGCGGCCTTTGTTCCAATTCGCTCCAATCTTCAATTTCCTCTTATGTTTCCTCTTGAACTCGAAGTATATTGAAACGAACTTGACCCGAACTTGTCCCAAAGCTTTGATAACCTTGTAATCCATCTTCAACTTGCTTGATTAAGCCTTGGAAGTGTTGATTGAAGGATTGTTGAAGCGTCTTAGCTCGGGATCTTGTTATTGGTCCTTGTGGCACACTAGGTGGACTTGAAATCCTTTGAGCTTGGACCGTAGCCGCTTGATCTTCATGTAAAGTTGGTTCCAAAGCTTGGACCGGCGGCGGCTCTATCGTAACAGAAACTGTGGGGTTATAATGTAAACTCCGATTTTCCTAGTAATCAAGCAGACTTCGAAAACCGGAAACCAAAACCCAAAATTGAATTAGTATAAACCTTGTGAGAGAAACCTAAGAACCCTGCATCTGGCTTTCCTTCGATTTCAACTTAAAAAAACTTTTATAAATAATTTAAAGTGGAATATTGTTTTAAAGTATATTTCAAACCATAAAAAGTTTTGATTTCAAAAAATTTTCTACTCCGGGCCTTTCCGAGATCCACTACGGAAAAGCGAGCCCTGGAACTAAAAATTCAAAAAAAATTCCGAAATACTCTGTAGAACCAAAATTTAATAAGGATTTCAAAAATATATGTTATATAATTTTTCGGGTTATAAAAATTACAGATATGGTCTTTTTCTTGTATTTTCTTTACTACCGGTAAAGTAATTATCTTGTTTACTATTCATTACTATTCACAAGTATAACCTACTACACACATAAGCCATACCCTAGTGTTACATCCATACAAACACTCAATGACATTTTATTTTCCAATGAAAATTTGTCTCTTAACAAATTATTACATTTAATACTTTTTATTATATAAATTACAAAATAAAACAATTTCAACTCTCCCTCTCTCCTCCCCACACTCAAATCGGTGCAACCACCCCCACCCACACACACCCACACCCCTTCCCCCCCTCTTTTCCCTTTTATGCCCTCACTTGCATTTAATCTAATTTATTAAGATAATAACCCTAATTTACTCCATATATATACTCATTTATAAGCTCTCTCCTCATTTCTACTCTTTCGATTTTCACTAAAAGCAAAAGTCCTCTCCATTTTTCTCCTTTGTGCCGTGAGCTCTCCACATTACCTACTCCCCCCCAAACACCCACACACATACACAAAAGCTCATTTCTTCTTCATTTCCACTTGATTCAAACCTTAGGTGATGAATCCTAACCCTTTACTACCATTAAATCTTGTAATGGCAAGATTATTCATGGGTATTTTCACATTTAAGTCCCCATGAACACTTGCTAGGGACAAAAAAATACCACTACATAAATATCAAGCCATCACAAGAGTAGATCTTGTGTTTAAAGAAGTTTTTGTTGAATATCTTCATGTTCATGCATATAATAGTAAAGTAAAGTAGAGATCTTGCATAAAAATCCATGTTCGTGCTTTCAAACTTCATTTCATGCATCATAAGTAGTAGATCTAGCATTTAGATACTTATATTATACTTGACATTCATGATCTTGATAAGATCATATTATATACAACTTGTTGATGTTCAAAATAGCTAGAATGGGTACTTGTTTTAGTTAAAATTCATGTTTCAGGTCTAATTTGGACAAAGGAATAAAAACAAGAAACTTTGGAATGAAAATAGGAAAAACTCAAGGGATGCCGCGCTTTTTTGAAGTTAAAGCCGTTGGTGTACAGCCCACCTTCATCACCAAAGGAATAGAATTCCTTAAGGCTGCCTCTATACCGCCGGCCTTGGGGCGGTGTAGACTGAAGAGGACAAAAACACTAGCTCAACGCTGCCAGTATAGGAGGAAGAAGAAGCCAGCTTCTGCAATATTTCATTCAACACCGCTTTCTGAGAATCAAAGTCGCTAGCTTTGAGACGGCTTACAAGATCAAATTTGTGCACTATTCAAAGCGTTGCATACACTGCCAGCCTTACAAGCCTTGACTCAATTGAACATACGCCGCCAGGTGAATAGGCCAGTGTAGAATGAAGGCTGGCAACTCAAAGTTCAAAGGTTGCCAGTGCAGAAGGAGTTACAACTTACGTTGAACCTTAAGCCACCGGCGTTGTGGCAGTGTAGATCGAAGATCAGAAGGCACAGGTAGATATCACATGCTCGGTGACAAATGAAAAGACAAAGTTTGATGGATTGTCTAAGTTGGCAACAAAGCCGCCGGCTTTGGGGCGGCTTTCCTTATAAATAGGTCCAACCTTTCATTTTTCATTATATACGCCGGCTAGGTCCATATCTAAGCCGCCGGTGTAGGAACGGCCTACACTTGTAACCGAAGATGAAAGCTGCCAGTGCACTGCCTGTGTAATAAAAAAAAGACTTTACACCGTCTGTAAGCCGTTGGCATAGGAACTGTAACTGCCGATGTACAAGTTGAAACTGCAATTTTTCATTAATGCTTCTCATGAATTTTTCCTATATAAAGGGGATTTCCCTCCTCTAGTTGAAGAGCATAAGAAAAACATAAAATACTTTAGTATAAAAATAGTTTTAACATTTCATAGAGATTTGTGAGAGATTTGAGCTTTCAAGAAGTTGTAATTGAAGATTGCGATATTTGAATTGGTGATATATGATCTCTTTTCTTATGCAATTCATTTAGCTGAATTCTTTGTTTATAATGTTATCAATTGCATACTCTTTTTTATTATTGAATCATCATTCATGAGTAGCTAAACTTTTCTTTGTGGGAAGTGATGAAATCTTAATCTTGCTAAAATGATTTTTGAACTTATATTATAGGATTGTTAGAATTATGGAATATTTGTATTGAATCCTAATTATCTATTTTATTTCTAATTGAAATTGAACTGATAAGAATTATGATAATTTGGAAAAAGAATTAGGGTTCATAAGAATTCATAAATTTAGATTAAACAACAATTGTGAAAGCAGCGGAGTTTAATCTAATTTAGAAATTGTTCTATGTAATTCATGAAATATTTTTATTTTAATTTCTCACTAAGGAATCAGGAGAAGTTAATTTAGGATATTAGACAATTATAGAATCGTCAGGTTTATGATTGTAAATTAGATTCCATTGATAATTTATATAGCGGAAGCTAATAGATTATTTTATGGTTTACTAAAACTTGATAGTTTTAGGTGTTGACAATTTCTTACAAATATCCACAATTCTAATTATTCATCTAATATAACTTCAGCATGATTAGTAAAGATTAGGGTGGATTTTGTTCCGTCCTACATTTATCTTATATAACTTCTCATAATCTCATTGCATTCACTGATAAATATTAGATATAATTAGTTAATTAATTGATACATTTTGATTGCCTAAATATTAGCAAAAGCTAATATCAATCTAGTAATTAATTTAGTCCTTGTGAGAACGACACTCGACTCACTTTTATATTACTTGATCAAGACCCAATATACTTGCTGGTAGTATCTGAACTTACATTTTTATATACACATTTTACACAGATCAAGTTTTTGGCGCCATTGCCGGGGATCATAATTAATATTCGATCACTTTTTAGCTTTGCTAGTAGTTTAGGTGCTTTTCAAAGGATCAATTGTTTTCTTTTCTTTTGCAGGTTACATGCATAGGAGTAGAAGTAGGGAACTTCTACCAATTGATCCCGAAATCGAATGAACCCTGCATCAGCAAAGAAGAGAAAACAGAAGGCAAGAAGTGTTGCAACCTGAAGAAATGGCAGAAAACGAACCAAGAAATAATGAGGGCAACAATGACCAAAACGACAATCCAATTCAAGTTGCACCTGTTAGAGCACTTCGGGATTATACAGTACCTATTGTTCAAGGTCCTGCTGTGAGGAGACCTGCAGTTTAAGCCAACAACTTGAGCTTAAACCAGCATTGATTCAAATGGTTAAATTGTCACGCCCCAGAGGGGTATCCTAAACGTAACAGTCCACCACATGCCATATAAGACTCTCGAATTACTATCCGAGTCCTTCGAGAGTCTTGTATAGATGTAAGGCATCCCTTTACGATAATAAAATACTTTATTCAATGGAGTTAATTTAAACCCCGGTTTTTCTAGTAACCAAGATAACTCGAGAACCGGAAACCAAAACCCTAAACCGTAGCTTAAGATGAGAGTAAGACCTAGGAACCCTAAATCCGGCTTTTCCTCGGTTTCCAATTAAGAAGCTTTTATAAGAAAATTTAATCTTGAATATAGTTCTTGAATATATTTCAAACAAAGAAACGATCAGATTTTGAGAAAATTTCAATTGCGGGTCTTCCCGAGACCCATTACAGAAAAGCGTGCCCCGGAACTTGAATTTCAAAAATTTACTTGTGAATACTCATTTGAATCTAAATTTAATAAGGACTTCAAAAATATAAATTTCATATTTTTTCGGTTTACGAAAAATACAGTTATAGCCTTTTTATTCGTATTTTCTTACTACCGGTAATTAAGTTGTCTTAATTACTATTCATTACTATTCACAAGTACAACCTATACTATTCACAAGTACAACCTATTACTATTCACAAGTACAACCTATTACTATTCACAAGTACAACCTATTACTACTCACAAGTACACCCTACTCTTACATCCTTACAATAACTCAATTTCATTTTCTTTTCCAAGGATTATTTGTCTCTTAATAATTATTACAAGTTATGACACTTAATGTACAATCTATCAAAACAAGTCACACAAAAATCAAATCCCCCCATTCCCCCACCCCCCACAAGCAATGGCTAGTGTGAACCCCCCTCCACCCCCCCCCCCCCCCCCCCCCCCATCAAGCAAGCTCCATTGTGCAATTTTTTTTATTTGTTTTATCCCATTTAACCTAATTTTATTTCATATATAAACTACATTTTCTCTCTCTCACTTCATTCTTCTCATTTTTCAAACTTTCCAAAAGGTAAAAAGCTCACATTTAACCTAATTTCATTTCACATATAAACTACATTGATCTTCATGGCCTCTCTCTCTCACACACACACACACAACTTACCTTTAAGTAAAAGAACTTTACTTCTTTTACCTTAGATCCTTGTAATGGCAAGGATATTCTTGGATATTTCCATTCAAAGGTCCCTATGATCTCTTGCTAGGGACAAGGAAATATCAATACAAGAATACCAAACCATCACAAAGTAGATCATGCATCTAACCAAGTTTTCATGCCATGAGCTTCATGATCATTCATCTAAAAGTGTTTTGAACAAAAGATCTTTCATAAAAATGTAGTTTTTATGTTTTCAAAACCTATTTAAGCACTTAAGATAGTAGATCTATCATCTTACCACTCATATTCATGTAGGCATTTAAGATCTCATCTTTATTTTGAGTTTATGTGCATTAATGGTCATCAATACTTTTGTCTTGAGTAAATAACCTTGCTAGTATATAGATCTATAGGTAGATGAGTTAATGAAGCCAAAAAGAAAACTTTTCAAGAAATGAACTAGTGTAAATTCGGATGACATGGGAAACCTAGTCTAAAAATCCTTTTATCAACTTCAAAACATGTATTTTACAAGAAAAATGAAGCCTATAGATGATAGTTGATGTTTGATGATATTTTTCATGAGTTTAAATGAGTTTTTACCAAAGGAAATATTTGAAACAAAAGAGGAAGTCTAATAGAAGTTTTGAGTTGAAAGTCTTGTAAGCAAAATTCGTAATAATGAATAGATGGTTAGAAAACACTAGTTTTCCAACTTCAAAAATGGTATTTTCTTGAATAAATGGAGTCCTTAGGGTATAGGTAAAATAAATACTTAAAGTTCTAAGTATAAAATGCATTTTTCTTAAGTGAATCAACTTAAAAATAAATTTTGCTAAATTCGGATTTTTGGAACCACCATAGTACAAGACTCACTTAAAAGTTTACAAATGAAGATTTAATCAAAGAAATAAAAGCATTAGGATATAGTTAATATAAGGGTCAAATTTTCTTTGGAATAAATAGGATTTTTCTTAGAAAAATCCTTAGAATAAGTAAGTGTGACCAAGTGTAGCAAAGTTAATTCTTAAACAATGGCATGAAATGGTTTCCTAAGATAAAGGTTATCTAATTTCTTTTAAAATAAAAATTTATGAGAACTTAGGCACCTAAGAGTTCATATCATGACATTCATGATAGGGAAATTCATTACCATGACATTTAGTTTCATTTTTCACTTAGGAATCTCAAGAACATTCATGAAAATCGCATTTTCGGAATCAACATAACCGTTGGATAGAACTGATCCTTCAGTTCCGAGGCTTAAATATTTTCAAAACTTGATTTAAGCTTCATATTTAGAAAGCTCTTTCGAAGTAGATAGAAATCGATATAAAATATGAGAAATTTCGAGTTAAAACGACCAAGTTATGGTCATTTTGAATCGGAACTTCGGAAATGACGCGAATTTCGATTTCACTAAGTTGTCTTAGAGTTTTTAATGTTCTTAGATGGTAAAATACTTATTAGGGTATTTCTTTTGTGATTAGGCGAGCTCAAGGACGTTGAATCCTTACCTCCGGACTATTACTATTAAGAGACCGGCGAACCCATGGCTGATTGAGTTTCTCTTCTCGATTCATTTATTGTATGTGTTTGATAAATTAGTGCACTAGAATGTAGGCCAAATGAATTGAATATGTATGATGGGGAATAATGGGAAATTGTGTGTTGATGATGATTTGAGAACTCAAAATAAGAATATCGAAATCGGGTGATAAATTCTGGTTGTGTAGTTAGTGATGATGTATTGTCTGAGAAATTGTTTGATCGCCGGAATAAAATGACTTAATCGACTATTCGGACTAATGCCAAATTCTGACATGTGCATATCATAATGGGAAGAAGCATTAGCATTGTTCGGTTAATCATGATCCATAAACAAGATTAATTGTTCGGTTAATCGTGACCCATAAACGAGAATTATTGTTCGGTTAATCGTGATCCAGAAACGAAATAATTGTTCGGTTACCTATGAACCATAAACAACATAAAGTTAGTACCGCAGTATTCGTTAATCTGCTAACCCGGGATGGAGGGCGTAAGTCCATCCACATATGATTTCCAAATAGTCATATGTATGTTATTCTCATGTGTTTGGTGCATTCACTTGCTTGTTTATTCACTTGCTTGAATTGTTGTGACATGAATGTTATTGTGGAAGATTTCACTCACTAAGCTAGTAAGCTTATCCCTACAGTTTTCCTTTTGCAGCTACCAAACTTGTGGCTTATACAGCATAACCCGGCTATGTAGGTACAGGAGCTAGGAGTTTCCCCTAGAAGTTGAAATTTTGTTTAGACTTCCATAGGAAACTTTTAAGACTTTGGATGACTGTATAAGGCCATTAAATATTCTTTTGAGGGGGGAATGCCCCTTAGTAAATGTAATGTTTAATTATGTTTCATGAGTTATATCCTACTGTTAATGTATGCCAAATTAAGTTTTTATCTCCATTTGGACTTGTATTCTATTATCGTAAAGGTACGCCTTACATCTATATGAGATCCCCGAAGGACTAAGGCGGTAATTTGGAATCTTGTATGGCATTTGGTGGACTGTTACGTATAGAATACCCTATGGGGCGTGACAGTTAAGAAGTTTAATGCGGCATTCCGTAGCCTTAGATAATAAATCAAAACATATACATAAAAGTTCCAAAGTCTAAGGGACATTCCCCTGCAAAAGAATATTAAAGGTCCATTACAATCATCCAGAGTCTTTTCGGTTTCCTATAAAAGCCTAAACAAAACCGAATACAACTTCTAAAGGAAACGTCTAGCTTCTGTACTTGAGCTGTAGCCTGCCTTGGCCTAAGCCAAATGAACTCGTGCTGCAACAAGTAAAAACTATAGGAGCGTAAGCTACATTAGCTTAGTGAGTGAAAACTTCCATTTCGCAATTAAAACATAACATTCAAGCAAGTAATTAATCAATCAAGTGAAATGCATCAAATGCGTGAATTCAACAAACATATGACCAGTCGGAAATCATATGTGGATGGACTTGCGCCCTCTATCCGGGGTTAGCAGATTAACGAATCCTGCGGTACGACGCCGTTTAGGCTCACGGTCAACCAACTCATATATTCGTTTTATGGATCACGATTAACCAACATATTCGTTTTATAGATCACAAAAAACCAACAAATGCTAATGCTCCATCCCCATCGTGATATGAATGAGTTCATGTTTATCTTTGATGTCTAATAATCAGTTAAACCAATTCTTTTAAGTGATCAAGCAATACCCGCAGACAATCATTTCTAACTCTTCTATACAAACAATGAGTTATCACCCGGCTTCGATATTCTTTAAATTCAACTTCACATAACAATAGCAGACAAATATAATTCCCAAATAACCCCATCATGCATATTCATTTTTGTCTTTGCTTAGCAACTAGTGCATCTATCATTACACTCATAAGCAATAATTGAAATTGGAAGTGATACTCACTCGGCCATGGTATGCCGGTCTCTTAGTAGTAATAATTGGGTGGTAGGGACTCGTCGGTCTCGGGATCACCTACCAAATAAGAATACCCTAATGAGAACTTCATCACTTAACTAATTCAAACTATGTATCAAAACTAAACAAAATCGTGATTCTTGCTATTTGCGGAAGTTCCAACTTAAAACGGTCATAACTTTGTCATTTTAACTCAGAATTTCGCAAATTTTATATCGATTTCTATCTATTTCGAGAGATTTATCTATTTCCAATATTATTTTCAAGTTTTGAAAACATTTAGGTCACGGAACAGAGGGATCATATCTGATCTGTAACCTTTTCCATTTCCAAAAAATTGTTTTGCACTTGATCAAAATGTATCTAGTTGATGATTCATGTGTGTATAAAATATGAATGAGTTCCTAACATGAATGACATGTGACGAGTCCAACATATGCATTATCTTGATGATTGTTGACAATGAAAATTTTGAGAACTCCTATATCTTACAAGACTCTAACAATAAATACTTCTTGAAAATCCAATTTTCCAAATTTGGCAACTCATTAGTGTTTCGGGATTTCATTCTTAGAATTTCCTTGTTATCTAAATAAAAATGAGTCTTCATCATCTATATTATCCAAGACCTTCATCTCCACATAAAAACTTACATTTTTCACTTTACAAGTATGTTTTTAAATAGGCTTTTCACAAAAATCCGAATTTTGGAAAAATCCATTTCTTGCATGTTTCCTATGAGAAAACTTGTATAATGCATCAAAATTTAAGGCTTTGCTATATCCATTACCCAAGGACTTCATTTAACACATAAAACATTCATTTTGAGTTTGAATACTAGGTGTTTACATAGGCATCATCCAAAGTTACAAATTTTACAAGTTGAACACTAACTCAAAATTTTCCATCTTAATTCCACTACTTGTTTAACACATTACTCATATCCAAACTCATTTTAACTTATAAAAATCATTACTTAATGATACCTATTACTTATACCCTTCATTTTTCATATAAAATATGAGTTTCAAAGTGGTTACAAGGGTTTTTAAAATAGATCTTGAAAATCATACGAATTTTTCTTTGAACATTTCTAACAAAAACCTCTTCTTTTCAAGTTCCTTGTCTTATCTTCATAAAGATCTACCAACTATCACATTTATATATATAAGACTAAGCCTTTATGAACATTAATGCATGAAAACACAAAATATCCATATGAACATGAATGTCAAGAAAAATATGAGTGTTTAAATGCTAGATCTACTACTACATGAACATATATTTTTCATGCAAGATCTCTATTTTTATATGCATGAACATAATAATACTTCAACAAAAACTCATTAAACACAAGATCTACTCTTGTGATGGCTTGATATTCATGTATTAGTGTTTTCTTATCCCTAGCATTTGCTCATGGGGATTTAAAGTGAAAACACACAAGAATAGTCTTGCCATTACAAGATTATGCAGTAATAAGGCTTGAAAATATCACCTAAGGAAAGATTTGATGAAGAAATGAACTTGTGTGTGTGTGAGAGGGAGGGGGAGTGTCACGGCAAGGAGAGGGAGAGAAGAGAGAGTTTTTTTCCACTTTGTAAAAATTTGAATGAGTAAAAATCAAGAGAGAGAATGAAAATGAGTTTATATATTAATATCAATTTCCAAATTGGCAAAGATTTAAACCGGAAAATCACTCGAAAACCCTAAGTGGAATACAATAGTTTAAGTCCGGCAATCTAGCGCCCTTAATCCTAGAGGCCAAGGTGTAGTTTAAATGCGTAGAATAGCTCGTAGTAATATAAGTTCGCTTAAAAATATCAGATTGGTAAATTTTTGACCTATTTCGAACCTGTTCAGATACAAATTTCGAAAAGCGTGTCCTGGGGCTTGAGATATCAAAAATATACCATTAGTACCGTTAGACTCGTAATTTCATAAGATTTCCAAATATATCAGTTATATAATTTTTCGGGTTATAAAAGTTACAATTATAACATTTTATCGTATTTCATTACTACCGGTAATTAATTGGTCTTTTGCACTATTCACTTTTATTTCATTATACAGTTTTATTATTCTTATAAAGCCTTATATTTTTAGATAAATATTTTATATATTATATAAAATTTTGTTTTTCTAAAATTTAGTTAGTTTCGGGCTTATACGGGATCAGATTCTATTTAAGACCCGATACTAAAAATAAAATAAATTAATTTAATAATTTAAAAATATTTGAAAAATATTTTTATTTTCATAAAATAAATTTTTATAATTTTTCGGGTTATAAAAATATCATTTAAAGCCCATATTCGCGTATTTTGATCATACCGGTAACATATTTATTGAAATACTGAAATAATTCAAATAATTACTTAATTTTATTCATGAAAATTCTGCCACTTATTTAAAAATATTTTTCCTAATTTTATTTTTTATTTTTCTTAATAAAAAGCACTTTTTCAACCCATACTTCAAGTACACCTTTCACATATCACTTCCTTTTCACTTTAATCTTTCTACACTTTGTCCACACTTCATGACAGATTTTGACCCCTTTTATGGTTGCCTTGACTCTTGAATTACTCCAAAAATTAATTAAAATAACCCTCTTTCAACCCTTCTTCAAGAAGCTAAATTATACATTAATTATATAATTCAATTTCAAGTCAAAATTCAACAAATTCCCTCTCTCTCTCTCCCTCTCTTTCACGTGCAGCATGCTCCCACTTTGGCTGCCCTTGTTTTATTTTTTTTTTTCATTTAATACACTCCTTATTCTCTCCCTCTTTCATTTACACTTTTTCCCGTTATCATTCCTTAACTTTTTCTCTTTCTTTTTCCTCTCTTTTCTTCTTCATTTTGTTCTTGTTCTAGCAAGAACACAAGCTGCCCACATTCCATTTTTGAGCTCCCACACATATTTCTTCAAGATTTTTGAATAAAACTCTTGTCCAAAGCTTCCATAGGTGATATAGGCAAAGTATAGTGAGAGTTTCATGCATCAAATGATATTCCATTAGCTTAAAAGCTAAGGATGATGATGCCAAAATGAAACACTCCACTTCTGATACGAGAACCTTCGTATTCACGCGTGAGAACCCCTTTGGATATTGCGAACCCCCAACACAATGAATAGAAAACCCACGGATGCCTTTGATTTCAATCCCTAAGAAGGATTAGATATCAGATTTGTCTTAGGTTGTTGATCTAAAGAATTAGGATAACAAACCCTAATTGCGAAACACTCCACAAAGAAGGTGATCGATCTTCTTTGAATGTTCCTAAAGCATGTATTCTATCAAGAACACAAAGATTTCAAGCAAAAGCTTCGGTTTTTCATTCAACAATAATCTGTCTTTTACAAACAACCAAATAGGTTTATATAACCAAACAAAGGAAAACAAAACGTCAAAACAATGAATTCAATACGTCCTAAATGTTGGCTGGCGGCCAATCAAAGATGGCAGGCGGCCATGAGCATTCTGGAGCAAAATTTGTAAAGTTCGAAAAAGTGGCCAGGGGAGTCATGGCCGGCGGCCATGGGATAATGGCTGGCGGCCATTCTTGTTTCTCTGCACAAATCAGCTTTCCTTGGCTCTATTTGATGATTACTTGAAAAATATTGAAGTATACTTGCTCCATCCTTGTTCCAAAGCCTTGATAACCTTGTGATTCATCCTTAGCATGCTCTAATAAGCCTTGGAAGTGATTATTGTAGGCTTGTTGAATCTTCTTAGCTCTAGCTCTTGTGATTGGTCCTTGAGGAAAACTTATTGGACTTGAATTTCTTTGAGGTTCCATGGTTGCCACTTGGTCTTCATGTTGATTCGGATCTAAACTTTGGACCGTTGGCTCTTCTGTAACAACTTCTCTATGATTATTCTCTTGTATCATTCTTAGTTTCTTGTTAAAAGTAGTTATATTTTATAGATCTAACTTTTTGTAGCTTTGATTTTCGTTTATAGCAGAATTGTCATAGAAATTCTACATGAATAGCCTCCTTCAATTATGTTAATATTAAATGAATGAGAATAATGATGATAGTCATTTTGATTAAGTAGAATACCATATCTAGTAAAGAAACTATGAAGAAAATTAAACTTAGATTTTAGAAAACCCTAGATTCATATTTTGTTGTCACTATAAGGCTATGACTTTAAACTTAATACATGACTTACTTAGTTTAGTTCAAAGGAATTAGTCAAATATGTCTATAATGCTCTCTAGATAATAAAACTCAACCAACATAAACCCCAAGATGTCAATATATATATATATATATATATATTAAGCATATGATGCATGAAATTATAATAAAGAAACTTGTCATTAGGTATATTAAAAGTATGATAACAACGAAAGATTTATGATTGAGTTAAAATTAATCTTAAGAAATAAACTATAATTTGGAATATAAAATAATACTTAGATGAATTTAAAAGATCATTGGAACCATGTATTAATAATTGAAATTTAGATAAGATCCTCTAAATAATAGAAATTCTAACCTACATAAACAAATAGGGTTGACTAAATAAACAATAAAAGAAAATTTGTTATCACTAAAAATATTAATGGACAATATAAATTAAAAATAATAATAAAACTCATTACCAATGATACAAGCTTAACAATGACAATAGGAAACAAATATATATATATATATATATATAATAGGAAAGTCTTACACCTACTATAGGAATTTATAAGTAGGAGGAATATAAATTAACAAGTAAATAAGTTGAGTAACTAGCATATAATATGCAAAACAAGCTTTTCAACACCTATTTATACAACAAAATATAAGTAAAAATAAGTAATACAAGCCTACTTAAAGATTTTACACTAAAAACATGAATTAAAAATTATTTAGGTCACTTTTTAGTAAGAAATAATTATCTATACGAATTTTGTAAAAATATAATGTATTTCATAAACTTTAAAAATGACTAATTATAGACTACTATCGGAATAGAAATAATAAAACATTATAAACATTAGAGATTAAAAAAAAAAGTAAATAAAAAAAATAAAATAAAATCCTTAAAGGATATAACAAAATTGAGTTATTAGAAAGCTTCTATAATAAATTTTAGAATTAGTAAGATCACTTAACTCACTTAAACAATTTAAAAATAAGTAATTGATGTCTAAAAATAGTAGCTATGTCTAAAATATAAAACAAAGTATATAGAAAAACAAATAAGGTTGACAAACAAAGTAAATAATAATTAAGAACCTTAGTTGTTTTTACCTACATTAGAAAAAGCAAAATTTAAATAACCTATATTGGTAAAAAAACACTTCCTTAACATATAAGTACAAATAAGATCAAGAAAAGCAAAACAAAAATAAAATTATAACATAAGTTTCATCCAAGTAATGATCAAGACACTTAAAAACGAATTTAATAACTAAAGATTAGTAGTAGATACATAAAACAAAGCAATAGATATGAAGTAGGAATTAAAAATATAAAACTGGAATAATAGATATCATAGTATAAACATTTCGAATACATAGTCATAAAGGAAAAATATACAAAATAAAAGAATAAACTAGAAAATGAAAGAGTATGTCCAATAAGCTTTACAATACCCATTTATTTGTTAAAATCAAAAGTTAAAAAAGTAAAATAGATAGATCTAGGATAAGATTATGCTATTGAAATTGGTATTTGAAATCATTTAAGACACTTTTCCTGAGAAAAACGAGCTTATACAAATTTTATAACTCGATCGAATAAACTAAGCCCTTATGAACCTTAAAACCCATATTTAAATGACGAAATTAGGATTAAGATGATAAAGGTTGAGTTTAGGAAACAAAAGGGCACAACCGAGATTGTTATGCAAATATTAGTATAGTAATAAGTATCTTTTTCTATAGGAGAAACAAATCAATCTTTGGAATTTCCAGTAGATTACTACGACTTAGCAAGGATACCAGGTGAGTAACTTTGACCTTATCACATTGATTGTGCTTGTAGCATAGTCGCATATGTAATAATATACTAATACTGTTATGCATATGGGGTTGGGTATATCACATGGTGCTTGGTGTATGATTGGTTGCTAAAATATTGATAGTAACAATTACATTGTATGATAATTAATGTATGAAGCATGTTAAGGTTTGTCTGTGAATTGTATGGACACTTAAGAACCTAACCTAATACTATTCGACTATCTATTGAATTGGTCATGCATTGCATAACTTGCATATACTGCATAAAAAAAGTGTGACAGCCCGCTCGTATTAGTATTTCGGATCTCGGTTAATGCTTGGTTTTTCTAGATGTAGATTTCCTAGTTCTTCCAAGATTATCCTTGTTTTGTTCGGTTCCACGGGAACTACTTGGCAAAAGAAGGAACGCCGCCCGTGGTATCGGCTTGAAATGACTAATACTTAATGGAGTCTCTTTGTTCCAAAAGGAAATTGAGTGAAGAAACTATAACCATAAAGTAAAGAATAAAGTGAGTACTGCTATTCCTATGGTTCTCTGTTTCTCCTGAGCGGGTGGGTCATAAGGATGTGATCCTTGACTAGGTTCCTTCAACCCTGATGTGAGGGCGTAAATCTACATCCTGTTTGGATTCCGGTTCTCCAAACTTGTAATTGAGCATATGTTTGATTGATACATTACACTTGCTTGATAATAAACTTGTTTGTTATTGCTTGATAATAAACTTATTTGTTATTGCTTGATGTGTGGTTTGGTCAGGTTATCTCACTAAGCCGTGGTTTCGCTCACTCCCCCACAGTTTTTATGCAGGAATAATACTTGCTGGAAAAGGGCTAGGAACGTGTGAAGAGAGTTTTCCATCAAACTCATTGAAGTTAGAAAGATAGATCACTATGAACTCATAATACAATTTAGATAAACGATACAAACATTTGAGACTTTGTATTTTATAGGTTGAAACCCAATTTTTACTATTTGGTAGGGGATACCGATTCTCTGCGATCTTGGTGAGATGTGGAAAATCGGATTCCATAGTTATGTTTCTTGTAGCATTATATGTATTGTATGATAAATGTATGAGAAGTTAATAAATAAATAGAGTCTTGTAATCTCTGACTTGCAAGACGGTTTTCATATTGCGGGTGCACACGTAATATGACAACTTCAGGACAATCCTACTAGACCCCTATTAGGGCCATGACAAAGCAAAAGTTCAAGTGTAGGGGAATTGATAAGATCATATTATATACAACTTGTTGATGTTCAAAATAGCTAGAATGGGTACTTGTTTTGGTTAAAATTCATGTTTCAGGTCTGATTTAGACAAAGGAATCAAAACAAAAAACTTTGGAATGAAAATAAGAAAAACTCAGGGGGTACGCTGGCTTTTCTAAAGCCAAAGCCGCCGGCGTACAGCCAGCCTTCATCACCAGCAAAATAGAATTCCTTAAGGCTGCATCTACATCGACGGCCTTGAGGTGGTATAGGCTGAAGAGGATAAAAACACTGGCTCAACGCTGCCAGTGTAGGAGGAAGAATGATAAGCTCCCAAGGGGGTTAACAATTTTTTCACAATCTTTTTGGTTTTTTGATTTTAGAGGAAAACAGAAATAAATGATATGGATGATATTATTAGTCGATAGGTGCCACGACTAACAAAAATCAAACTGGTTTGTGAATGGAATCACAAATCGATATAACTCACGATTTGTAAAAACTCTCACGAATTGCTAAAGGAATATAAAAATTCAATCAGCAAGAAGAATAAAGAAAATTATAATTCTCAATATTCATAACATGTATTGACAATCCTGTCAATTACAAGAGAGAACTCTCTCACATGAACTCACCAAAATAGAAATCAACTAAAACCTTTTTTAATTCTCATAACCAAGGCTTAATATATAGTCTTCTACATACAAAGGAATTAAAGATATGTAACTGACAAAAATAAATAGCTGACTGTAACTGACAAAGAAATTAAAGACATATAACTGACAAAGAAATTAAAGACATGTAACTGACAAAAATAAGTAACTGACTGTAACTGACAAAGAAATTAAAAATGACAATTAACTGATAAATTGGCCTTGATGCGTTCACATCATTCTCCCCTTCTTGGAAAAGATTCGACCTCCAATCTTGGCAGTCAAATTGGATGGATCTTCATTTGGAACATGCTGAAGCTCCTGCAACTTTTGGGGTGACTTTTTTTTTTTTTTTTTGGTGATGATCTGCATGGCAACAAAAACAAACTTCTCTGACAATTAGTTTTCACATGAACAAACTGCTCCTGTAAAACATCAGCCCTTGTCATTTGAAGCATCTTAAAATACTGGCCATTCTTTTTTATTGTATAAGTGTTCCTGTAACCATCATATATAGCTCGGCGGTCATATTGCCAAGGCCTACCAAGAAGCACATGTGTGGTATCCATAAGAGCAACATCACACAACACAGTATCAAAATACTTTCCTATGGACATAGGAACCTTTGCTTGCTGGTGAATATGCAGGACGTTCTTCGTATTTAACCATCTTAACCCATAAGGCTTAGGATGTGGAATCACTGGAAGTTGCATCTTCTTTACAAACTCCTGTGAAACTACATTAGCACAACTACCACTGTCAACAGTTAATTTACAAGTCTTTCCCTGAATTAAGCATCTGGTATGAAACAAATTCTCCCTTTGCCCTGGGTCTTCTTTAACCTGTAAATAATTATCGACATCTGCAATTACCTCTTTTTCCTTCTCAGCCTTAACTATTAATATCTGCTCTACAGATGGTTGTTCAATCGTATCATCATCCTCCATTCCTTCTAACTCAGCAACATCTGAATTAGGCTTCACCTCAATGACTTTTACCTCTTTCACTATATTCAAGTTATCATCACTCACCACTTCAACCTTTTTCTCATCAGTAGATTTTCTAGGTTCAACCCAAACCACTTGCAACTCTTTCTTCTCCTCCTTCTGCTGATTTAACTTCTTTTCATAACTTTTAAAGAAACGCTCAAAATCCTTTTCAAGTTTATCAAATGCTTGTCTAATTTCACCCAATAACAATTTTTTGTAATCTGAAGTACCATCATGATATTTTAGAGATCGTTTTTCTGGATAATTCAGATCATTTTGTTTATAAGATTACTCCTTTCGATAATACAAATCTTCATGAGTACGTCTATGAGATCGCTCACTTCGATAATTCAAATTATCTTCAACATGCCTTGAACGACCTTTATAAAAATCCTTTCTTTGATGTTGAATCTCATCCTTGTAATAACTTTCAGGACGACTGAATCTCAACATGATTTTAGACAACACAAGCAATTCAATAACAAATCCAAGAACCCTAATTCTCCAAATCCCACAATTCAATAACAACAGAAATTTCGCAGCACAATCACAACCCCCAAATTTCCAGATCTAATAAGAAAAGTTCAACGATCTTACCAATCTGAAGCGCGTCGCACCAAAAGCTCTGATACCAAATGATACGGAAAACCTTAGGTATATTAAACCTAAGACCCAACGTTCGTCAAATGGAATTGAAACCCAAGGATCGTCTAAGAAACCTGGTGGAAACCGCGACCCATTGCCTATATGGAGGCAAGAACCTTGGTATAGTCATAGACGCCACAACCGGTGATGACAAACCGATTGATAAGTCAAAGGGGTTGAACGCCACGGGACACTCCCGATAAGTTCATAAATAAGTTCATTGCAGAACTGAAAGAGAATAAACTCTCATATTTTCATCATCAAAGATATATGTCATATATGTTACATCTCATAGATTTATATAGGCTTTTAATTAGCCTAAAAACTAAGCTATAATAAGTAAGGAAAATAACCTATTAATGACTCATAGGAATATGTAAGGACAAACTTGACAATAAACAACTTATTAATGACTCCTAGAAATATGTAAAGACAAACTTGACAATTAAACAAGAAAATATGAAAAGACATAAAAAGAAATCTGAAAAGACACAGAAACTTAAATATCCCGAATAAATACAATAAATATCCCTAAGGAAATAGTAAATATCCTAAAAAAACATAAACTTAAATATGATATGACGCCATCTGGTTCTCATCAAAGAAGAAGCCAGCTTCTGCAATATTTCATTCAACGCCGGCTTTCTGAGAATCAAAGTCACTGGCGTTGATATGGCTTACAAGATCAAATTTGTGCACTATTCAAAGATGTTGCATACACTGCCAGCCTTACAAGCCTTGACTCAATTGAACATACGCCACCTGAAAGCCACCGACGTAGAAGGTGAATAGGCCAGTGTAGAATGAAGGCTGGCAGCTCAAAGTTCAAAGGTTGCCAATGCAAAAGGAGTTACAACTTACGCCAGACCTTAAGCCGTCGGCTTTGAAGCAGTGTAGATCGAATATCAGAAGGCACGTGTAGATATCACATGCTCGGTGACAAATGAAAAGACAAAGTTTGATGGATTGTCTAAGCCGGTATCAAAGCCGTTGGCTTTGGGGCGGCTTTCCTTATAAATAGGTCCAACCTTTTATTTTTCATTATATACACCGGCTAGATCCATATCTAAGTCGCTGGTATAGGAACGGCCTACATTTGTAACCAAAGATGAAAGTTGCCAGTGCACTGCCTGTGCAATGAAGAAAAAGACTTCACGCCGTCTGTAAGCCGCTGGCGTAGGAACTGTAACTGCCGGTGTACAAGTTGAAATTGCAATTTTTCATTAATGCTTCTCATGAAATTTTTCCTATATAAAGGGGATTTCCCTCCTCTAGTTGAACAAGCAGAAGAAAAGCATAAAATACTTTAGTATAAAAATATTTTTAGCATTTCATAGAGATTTGTGAGAGATTTGAGCTTTCAAGAAGTTGTAATTGAAGATTGCGATATTTGAATTGGTGATATCTGATCTCTTTTCTTATGCAATTCATTTATCTGAATTCTTTGTTTATAATGTTATCAATTGCATATTCTTATTTGATTATTGCATCATCATTCATGAGTAGCTAAACTTTTCTTTGTGAGAAGTGATGAAATCCTAATCTTGCTAAAATGATCTTTGAACTTATATTATAGGATTGTTAAAATTATGGAATATTTGTATTGAATCCTAATTATCTATTTTATTTCTTATTGAAATTGAACTGATAATATGATAATTTGGAAAAAGAATTAGGGTTCATAGAAATTCATGAATTTAGATTAAACAACAATTGTGAAAGCAGCGAAGTTTAATCTAATTTAGAAATTGTTCCATGTAATTCATGCAATATTTTATTTTAATTTCTCACAAAGGAATTAGGAGAAGTTAATTTAGGATATTAGACAATTATAGAATCGGAAGGTTTATGATTGTAAATTAGATTCCATTGATAATTTATATAGCAGAAACCAATAGATTATTTTATGGTTTACTAAAACTTGATAGTTTTAGGTCTTGACAATTTCTTACAAATATCCACAATTCTAATTATTCATATAATATAACTTCAACATGATTAGTAAAGATTAGGGTGGATTATGTTCCTTCCTACATTTATCTTATATAACTTCTCACAATCTCATTGCATTCATTGATAAATATTAGATATAATTAGTTAATTAATTGATACATTTTGATTGCTTAAATATTAGCAAAAGCTAATATTAATCTAGTAATTAATTTAGTCCTCGTGGAAACGATACTCGACTCACTTTTATATTACTTGATCAAGACCCATTATACTTGCTAGTAGTATCTGAACTTACATTTTTATATACACATTTTACACGGATTAGATCTCATTAATATTTTGTGTTTTAATGCCTTAATGCTCATAAAAGCTTTATCTTGTGTATATAAATGTTGTAGTTAGTAAGTCTTTAAGTAGATAAGACAAGAAACTTGAAAAAGAAAAACTTTTGTTGAAATGTTTACGTGAAAAATTCGTATAAATTCAAAACCATGTTTTAAAAACCCTTTTATCAACTTTAAAACTTGTGTTTTATATGAAAAATGAAGAGTACAGGTAATAGATATCATTAAGTGATGATTTTGATAAGTTGGAATGAGATTTGATAATAGGAGCATGCAAAACAAAGAGTAGAAACAATATAGGAAATTTTGAGTTACTACTAGATTTAGGAATTTCGTAATTTTGGATTATTTCCATAAAAACACCTATTTTCCAAGCTCAAAATGAAAGTTTTATTTGGTAAATGTAGTCCTTAGGGGATAGGTATAATAAAGCCTTAAATTTTAATGCATTAAATAAGTTTTTGTTAAAGAAAACATTCAAAACTTAAATTTTCAAAAATTCGGATTTTTGAATAAATCCTATTTGAAAACATGTTTACAAAGTATAAAATGAAAATTTTTATGTAAAAATGAAGGTCTTAAGTAATAGATATTATGAAGATTCAATTCTAACGAAGACAACTAGAAATTCCTAAGAATTAATCCCAAAACACAAGTGAGTTATCAAAGTTAGGAAACTAGTTTTCTTAAAAGAAAATAATCATGGAGTCTTGCAGATAAAAAGTTTCTAAATTTTCCTTTTAGTTAATATTGTCAAGAGCTTGCATACATTAAACACATCACATGTCATGCTAGGAAAACATCAATATGCATGTATAATTGAAATATCAAGTAGAAACATTTCAAACATTTACAAAGCTATTTTTCGAAATTAGAAATTGTTACTGATTAGAACTGATCATACTGTTTCGTGACCCAAACATTTTCAAAACTTGAAAATAATATTACAATTAGATAGATTTTTTGAAGTGGATAGAAATCGATACATATTTTGCGAAATTCATAGTTAAAATGACTAAGTTATGGCCGTTTTAAGTCGGGACTTCCGCAAATGACGAGAATTACGAATTTATTAAGCTTTGATATATAGTTTGGATTAGTTAAGTGATGAAATACTCATTGGGGTATTTCTTTCTTTTTAGGCGACCCCGAGTTCGACGATTCTCTACCACCGAACTATTATTCCTAAGAGACCGGTGATCCATGGCCGAATGAGTACCACTTCCGATTTCAATTATTGTGTGTGGTTGTAATGATAGTTGCACTAGATATTTGTTAAAGATAAAAATGAATATGCATGATGGGGATGAATGGGAGATATATATGGTTATTGTTGATATGAGAAATTGAATATACGAATATCGAAGCTGGGTGATTAACTATTGCTTGTATAGATGAATTAGGATTGACCGTCTACGATTATTGATTGATTACTTAAAGAACTAGTGTAATTGACTATTCGACATTGAAAATAAATATGTACTCATTCATATCATAATAGGGATGGAGCATTAGCATTGGTTGGTCATCCATGATCCTAAACGGTGTAAATGTTGGTTGTTCGTGATCCTAAATGGTGTAAAAGTTGGTTAATCACGATCCATAAACGAATAATCAATTGGTTAATCATGATCCATAAAATGAATTTATAAGTTGGTTGACCGTGATACTAAACGACATATTGAGGAGTACCACAGGATTCAATAATCTGCTAACCCAGGATGGAGGGCGCAAGTCCATCCACATATGATTTCCGGCTGGTCATATGTTTGATACATATCACTTGTTTGATTGATGTGTTATAATTGTGATCTTGGGAGTTCTCACTCACTAAGCTAGTGTAGCCTACGTCCCTACAATTTTCATTTATTGCAGCACGAATTCATATGGCTTAAACCGAGACAAGCTACAGCTCAGATACAGGAGCTAGGCGTTTCCTCTAGAAGTTGTATTCAAATTGGTTTAGACTTCCGTAGGAAACCAAGAGACTCTGGATGACTGTAATAGATCTCTAGTTAATATTCTTTTGCGGGGGAATGCCCCTTAGATTTTGTAACTAATTACATATGTGTTTTGATTTATATTTATTGCTAGTGAATGTCAAATTAAACTCCTTAACTCCATCGGTTCGAGTATTCTATTGTTGTAAAGGGACGCCTTAGATCTATACAAGACTCCCAAAAGACTTGGGTAGTGATTCATGAGTCTTATATGGCATGTGGCGGACTGTTACGTTTAGGGTACCCCTTGGGGCGTGATAGTTTAAGTTAGTGTCAGAGCACTAGGTTATAATGCAGGACAATAGAACTAAAAAAAATTGAACCTAGAAGTTAAACAAATAGATTAAAATGGAGTTAAAATTTTCTTTTTAGGTTAATTAGGAGTCTTTTCTTTGTATAGGTCTCCTTGAGAGAGACCCGTGAGCGTGCAAGAAATTTTACAAAGAGGAATGATGAAACACTTGTGGAATATCGATTGAGGTTGAGAGAATTATGTGAAGATTTTGCGTTAGCAAGAAGTCCCTGGACTTTAGGGGAGATGTTTAAACTGTAGAAAGAGGGATTGAAGTATACTAGATGAGCCGTAGTGGTTGCTCAAATAAGATATGCCCCATGAGGAGGAGGAGATGGACAAAGCTAGAAACCATGTACACTCTAGAGAGAATTATGGTTGTGTATGGGTGTGAGCCCATGACTAGGGAAGCCACCTTTATCTTGAAAACCGAAGGGAACCCAAGTCCTCCAGACTTTCGAGTATGGATCACCATAGGACCCTTGTATGTATATGCTCATGATAATCTTTCTTACCATCATGACTGGAATATAGCAGATGCCTGGAATCACATAGTACAACATGGTATATACCTAGATATTCTCCCACCTCACATGAACATCCCACCTCCACCAGCTAGAGATGTAGGCATGCAGTTGAACAATGCACCTGTGTCGGGAGGAAGTAATGAGATTGAGGAAGTAAAAGAGGAAGAGGAAGAAGAGGAGGCAGAAGAGGATCTCGAGGAGGACCATAATTGGGCAGAGAATGTGGTACTAAGGACCTCTACCTCTCCCATAGAAATGGAAGAAGATATGAACCCTGAGCCTAATCAGGTTATTTGGGATTTCAACCAAGACTTAGAGATTCCCGATAGTGGAAGAAGAGAGCCTGAAATAGATCCCCTAGTATGGAGAGATGTCTACATTGAAGGTGAACGCCCTCCAGTGATCAAAGAGAGAAATCTTGAACCCGTGGTCCCGGAACCAATGGAAGTAGAGATTGAGGATAAGATGATTAGGCGAGAAGCCCGAGAGACAGTAGACCGATTATGGGAAGAGGTAGGTAGAGAACTTGGGATAGAGGACAATCAAGGGAATGAGTAGGGAGTGAGAGTTGGTGAAAAGGAAGTGAACCCGGAGGAAGATCAAGGAGTGGAAAGAAATGAGGAAAGTGAAGAGCATGACCATGAAGCTTTAGTCTGACCTACTAGGAGGAGGAGATTGACTGTGATGTGATCCATATAACATCATCAATTGAGCCCATCAAGTTCAAGATCAATAATCCAGTTAAAGGAAAAAGGCTTGTTGACGGAAGTTATGATCATTAAATCACAAGTCAAAGTTTAGGATACAAGAGATTGAAGGATTTTTAGGGATATTTATTGATAGTTTAAATCTTTCAAGTTAAATAGTATATTTCAAAATATTGTAACTGTTTTAGGTTTAAAGTATTTTTAATATTGTAACTGTTTTAGGTTTAAAGTGTTTTTCAAAATAGTGTAACTGTTTTAGGTGTGCTTTAATGCACATAACTGTTTTAGGTTTTTTTTTTTTCAGTTTATTCTTCATTTGTATATATTATGGGCTTGTATAGAGAAAACAAGACGATTTATATGAATGTTATTTATTCTCTTTGAGAGAAAACTCCATCTTGTTCCTTGTGAACGAATTTCCATTTGATTTTCTTGATATAAACACTCAAGGAGGTCGACGTGATAACTAGGTTGCGATCAACAGGTTTGTTCGAGGTCTAGTTCCATTCCATTCATTGATAATTAGGTTGCAATCAACAGGTTTGATTGAGGTCTAATTCCATCCTACGACAACTTGTTTCAAGACGATCATCGGGTTCCAATTCCAATCAACGATTTGGGGATTCTAGGTTTAATATACCTAGGGTTACCATATCATTTGGTATCAGAGCTTCACGCGCTTTAGATTGGTAAGATCGTTGAACTTTTCTTGTTAGATCTGGAAATTTGGGGGTTGTGATTGCGCTGCGAAATTTCTGTTGTTGTTGAATTGTGGGATTTGGAGAATTAGGGTTCTTGGATTTGTTATTGAATTGCTTGTGTTGTCTAAAATCATGTTGAGATTCAGTAGTCCTGAAAGTTATTATAAGGATGATATTCAACATCAAAGAAAGGATTTTTATAAAGGTCGTTCAAGGCATGTTGAAGATAATTTGAATTATCGAAGTGAGCGATCTCATAGACGTACTCATGAAGATTTGTATTATCGAAAGGAGCAATCTTATAAACAAAATGATCTGAATTATCCAGAAAAACGATCTCTAAAATATCATGATGGTACTTCAGATTACAAAAATTTGTTATTGGGTGCAATTAGACAAGCATTTAATAAACTTGAAAAGGATTTTGAGCGTTTCTTTAAAAGTTATGAAAAGAAGTTAAATCAACAGAAGGAGGAGAAGAAAGAGTTGCAGGTGGTTTGGGTTAAACCTAGAAAATCTGCTAATGAGAAAAAGGTTGAAGTGGTGAGTGATGATAACTTGAATATAGTGAAAGAGGTGGAAGTTATTGAGGTGAAGCCTAATTCAGATGTTGTTGAGTTAGAAGGAATGGAGGATGATGATACGATTGAACAACCATCTGTAGAGCAGGTATTAATAGTTAAGGCTGAGAAGGAAAAAGAGGTAATTGCAGATGTCGATAATTGTTTACAGGTTAAAGAAGACCCAGGGCAAAGGGAGAATTTGATTCATACCAGATGCTTAATTCGGGGTAAGACTTGTAAATTAACTGTTGACAGTGGCAATTGTGCTAATGTAGTTTCACAGGAGTTTGTAAAGAAGATGCAACTTCTAGTGATTCCACATCCTAAGCCTTATGGGTGAAGATGGTTAAATGCGAAGAACGTCCTGCATATTCACCAGCAAGCAAAGGTTCCTATATCCATAGGAAAGTATTGTGATACTGTGTTATGTGATGTTACTCTTATGGATGCCACACATGTGCTTCTTGGTAGGCCTTGGCAATATGACCGCCGAGCCATATATGATGGTTACGGGAACACTTATACAATAAAAAAGAATAGCCAGTATTTTATGATGCTTCCAATGACAAGGGATGATGTTTTACAGGAGTAGTTTGTTCAGAGAAGTTTGTTTTTGTTGCCATGCAGATCATCACATAAAAAAAAAAAAAGTCACCCCAAAAGTTGCAGGAGCTTCAGCATGTTCTAAATGAAGATCCATCCAATTTGACTGCCAAGATTCGAGGTCGAATCTTTTCCAAGAAGGAGAGAATGATGTGAACGCATCAAGGCCAATTTATCAGTTAATTGTCATTTTTAATTTCTTTGTCAGTTACAGTCAGTTACTTATTTTTGTCAGTTACATGTCTTTAATTTCTTTGTCAGTTATATGTCTTTAATTTCTTTGTCAGTTACAGTTAGCTATTTATTTTTTGTCAGTTACATATCTTTAATTTCTTTGTATGTAAAAGACTATTTATTAAGTCTTGGTTATGAGAATTAGAAAGAGGTTCTAGTTGATTTCTATTTTGGTGAGTTTGTGTGAGAGAGTTCTCTCTTGTAATCGACAGGATTGTCAATAGCTAACGTGAGAGTTTTTACAAATCGTAAGTTATATCGATTTGTGATTCCATTCACAAACCAGTTTGATTTTTGTTAGTCGTGGCACCTATCGACTAATAATATCATCCATATCATTTATTTCTGTTTTCCTTTAAAATCAGAAAACCCAAAAAGATTGTAAAACAAATTGTTAACCCTCTTGGGATCTTATCATTTGCTCTGTGAGAGAGTATCTCAACCAGTTTGTCCGTTAGGATGACAGTAATTCTTCTAGTAGGGGACGGCTCCCTAGCCCAATCCTCGACGATCCAAGTGAAGATCGAGAAGTGGAAAGCTAGGTTGACCCATAGAGTCCAAATGGAATTTTTTTTTCTGTTTTGTTTGTAGTAGGCAATGCGGGATGCCAATTTGCCTTAGGTTTCCTTAGACGGTTTAGTGTTTTGTTCCTTTCTTTTCTTGTAGCTTTGTTTTGCTATCGGCTAGAAAGATGATGTATAGGAGTAAGAATAGATTAGTAGATTGCCAAATTTTGTGCAAACAGACGAAACCGATAGATTTGCAGTCGGGAGTAGGAACCTCTCTCGAACGATGTCGACCAACCCGCTATATCCCAACCAAAACGACAGGGAGTAGCATCCCAGAATCCACAAAATGATATGATGAATGCGATTGGGCAGTTGTCCAATCTTCTAAACACATTCATCCAGAACCAAAATCAAAATCAAAACCCACAGCAAGGACAAAGTGTCAGGGATTCTGCTCCACTACCACCACCACCTATAGATCATCGGGAAGTGACTGCCGAGATCCCCGCTCCACAGGAGGAGCATTCTTACAATGCACCGTTACCACTACCTCCACCATATCGAAGGTCTCATCGAAGTTGCTTAGCGGACTTTATAAAGAGTAACCGGTATTTTGACGGGGCATTCAGTAAGCTCGATGAAGCTGAGGACTAGCTGGCTCAAATAGAGCGCTCCTTTGCTTCTTATGAGATTCCACCATATTTACAATTGGAATATGGGACGTATATGTTAAGCTATAATGCAAGAGTTGGTAAGACACCAAAAGAAGAAGCTTAGGTCCACCCGTTACGTGGGAGTCCTTCCGCTGGGGATTCTTGGAGAATTATTTTCCCTCAAGTTTAAGAGTGAAATGCAGTGTAGACTTCTTGCATGTCAAGCAGAGAGGTAGAACTGTGGAATGTTACAGTATGCACCCGAATCCTTCAAAGATAGCGAGGAGTTGAAGAAATAAGTATTTTTTGGAGGATTGGATGAGGACCTAAGGATTAAACTAGAAGAATTTGGAATGAAAGCCTACCCAAAGCTGGTAGAAAAGGCTCGAGTGATTGAAAGAGCCAAGAAGAGAAAATATCAGGAACCTGACAAAAAAGTGTTCGGAAGGAGGCCATTTGATGCCTTAAGTTCAGGGTTTAAGGGAAAAAGGTACAAGTCATATCATGGATTTAAGGACAATGTCAGTAGAAGGCTGAATTAGTCAAAGGCCAGTATCACTTGCTGCAAGTGCAAAGGGGCCCATTACCTTAGGCAATGCCGGCAACTGAGGGGTAAGTGTTACTATTGTGGCGAGTCTAGCCACACGGTCTATGCGTATCCAAAGAAGATGGCTGTGACCTGCTTTCTCTGTAAAGAAAAAGGCCACCTAGCCTCTGAATGCTTGCAAAGAAAAAGTGTGGCCGCTTGACCTTTTGGGACTTCGAGCAATGCCAACCCCGTGTGATGCGATCTATAGAACCCTAGGTATATTAAACCTAGAACCCTATAACCGTAAGGGAATCAAATCCCCAAAGGACCGTCTTGAACAAGCAATCATTCATCGGAACTAGACCCCAATCGAACCTGTCAATTGAAACCTAAGTTATTAAAGAAGAATTCCCTTAACCGTTTAGGTTGAAGAAAATCAAAGAGAGTTCTTTTGCAAAGAACCAAGAGAGAGTTTTCCCTCAAAGAGGATTAATTTCCATTCAATATTGTCAAAGTCTCATTTCTATATTTCATACTAGCCTTAATATATATAGGCTATTACAAGGCAGTTACGTAACTGAAAAATCATAATTGTGGCAGTTACGTAACTGATAACGTAACTGAAGAAAAAACATAATTACGGCAGTTACGTAACCGATAACGTAACTGAAAAAAAACCTAAAACAGTTATAATATTTGAAATATACTATTTTAACTTGAAACATTTAAACTATCAAAAAAATATCCCTAAAAATCTTCAATCCTTTGAATCCCAAACTATCCTATCAACTCTTTTGGTTCTCTTGGCTCTTGTTTTAATCTTTGAAATTTTCATCATCGCACCTCTCATCCATTCAGATGGCTTGTTGAGCTTCAAATTGGACGGCTTAAAAATTGAGGCTTCTAGGATCACATCATTCCCTCCTTCTTCGAAAAGATTCGTCCTCGAATCTTTGTTTTAAGACACTTCTAAATTGCAACGAAGGAATTTAGATTGAGATTCTATTTCATCTTGATCTTCTTGAGGACTCAATTCTTTGAATCCCTGCATTGAGGAATCAATTTCACTAGAAAAAGAAAAATTATTAATTGATAAACAAATATAACTCTCTAGTGTTTCACACTCTGATTCTTTTTCCTCGTGCTCACTAAAGTGTTTTCATCACACTTTTCCTCACTCTCACGCTTATGTTTTTCTCCTCTCTAAAACTTTGAGCTATTGTCATCTGGTCCATACAAGCCTCCAAAGGATTGAGAGAGACTAATTTCACCCATCTTTTGTTTAAAACAAAAGAATATCGATTATTGTCCTCATCATATCTGGCCTTCCTCTGAAATTGCCATGGTTGTCCCAACAAAATATGGCTAGCTTCCATCGGGACTACATCACACATCACTTCATCTTGATAATTCCCAATGGAGAAAGAAACAAGAACTTGCTTGGTCACCTTCATTTCCCCACACTCACTCAACCACTGCAGTTTATATGGTTTCTGGTGCCTTAATGTCTTCAACTTCAATTTGTCAACCAACAAAGTACTTGCGACATTAGTACAGCTACCACTATTAATGATCAAACTACATACCATATTCTGCACATGACATCGGGTATGAAAGATATGCTCACGCTGCACTTCCTCTCCTTCCTCCTTAGGCTGAGTATTAAGAACTCACCTAGTGACAAGCAATTCTCCATTCACAGGCCCTTCCACATCCACATCACTACAATCCTCCAAGGCTGGCATATCAGGATCATCCTCTGAACTCACACTCTCCACATCACCATTATCCAGAATGACCATAGCCCTTTGATTCGGACATTGAGATGCAATATGTCCAAATCCTTTACACCTGAAACATTGGATATCACGAGTTCTACCGGAAGGTTTAGTGTCAACTTTACCTTTTGAAGAAGTAACTGGACTCTTGGCCTTCACATCCT
Organism: Combretum micranthum; assembly: GCA_024138025.1. Taxonomy (NCBI): domain Eukaryota; kingdom Viridiplantae; phylum Streptophyta; class Magnoliopsida; order Myrtales; family Combretaceae; genus Combretum; species Combretum micranthum. The sequence goes on from JAMXBD010001387.1 coordinate 45,280, forward strand.
CTTTTGGTTTTGAGTCTGTAGTGTTCTTCTTCCAGTTTGACTTCCATGAAGAGTTAGAAGTTGCACCAGATTTAGAACCCCCCTTATGCTTCAACTGCTTCTCTACCTTGATCGCTTTATGCAACAACTCCTCAATATCTACATAATGCTGTAGATCTACTACATCAGCAATCTCCCTATTCAACCCATTAATGAACCTGGCCATGGTAGCCTCATCTTCCTCCTCCACTTGAGCTCGGATCATGGCTATCTCCATCTCCTTATAATAGTCCTCTACACTCCTGGACCCCTGTGTCAGCCCCTGCAGCTTCCTATGCAAATCCCTATAATAATGATTAGGGATAAACCTCTTTTGCATAACCGTCTTCATCTCATCCCATGTGCTAATAGGTCTCTCTCCATACCTTCGCCTATTTCGCACCAACTGATCCCACCACACACTGGCATAATCAGAAAATTCCACTGCAGCTAACTTAATCTTCTTTTCTTTAGAGTAATTGTGGCATTCAAATATATGATCCACTTTCCTCTCCCACTCTAAATATGACTCAGGATCATTCTTCCCCTGAAAGGAAGGAATTTTCATTTTAATGCTTCCTAAGTTGCTATCACGCATTTGAGTGTCTCCTCTCCTCTGTATGTTTCCTCTCCCCCTCTGGAAACTAAACTCATCAGAATCAGTTTCCACCTTCTCCTCTATCCTAACTCCCCTTCTTGGTTGCCATTCATGCCTTCGCCCCATAGATGGATTACTCGCCTGTTCCCTACTACTTTCTAGCTTATCAATCCTCTCATGGACTTGCTCCATCTCAACACTCAACATCCTTTTCATCTCATTTAACAAAACATCCATCTCCAATCTATTACCTGTACTCCCCTTCTCCCCTTCAGTCGGATTAGATCCAGACATATTGCTGCAAGAAAAAGGTTAGTAGAATAACAGATAATATGCAAACCTCACAATTCACTCCCTCACTTGTTTACACTCACAGATGAAGATTCTCTCGTGTTTTCGCACACACACAAAGATGATATTCCTCACAACTCACTCTTAAAGACTCTTTGATCAGAACTCACTTGAAAGAAAATTTCTTCAAAATAAATCGATAAGGCAATACAACCTTTCAAACAGCAGTTCCAAATCAACAAATAAGATTAGCAGTAAAAAGGACACGGTTCTAGTATAATCACAGAAACACAACTCTAAATTTCTTATAGAGAACTGATATTGACACTTTCTTGTTCTCTTCTTTTTTTTTTTCACGAATTTTCTTCTTCTTTCCTTTTTTTTTTTTTTTTGACTAACAAACCCTAGATCTAAAAATTGGAACTTTCTCCCTTGTAGATCTAAAAACCCTAGATCTCAAGATTGCAACTTTCTTTGTGTATATGAAACCCTAATCCTAAAGATTGCAACTTTTTTTTTTTTAACTTTTGAATTCTAACAAGACAATCAAAGAACAAACGAATAATTGAAACAGTAAATAAGATAAAGGATAGGTTTTTTTTTCTTGATTCAAGAAGTCGAAGCTCTGATACCAAATGATGTGATCTATAGAACCCTAGGTATATTAAACCTAGAACCCTATAACCGTAAGGGAATCAAATCCCCAAAGGACCGTCTTGTACAAGCAATCATTCACCGGAACTTGACCCCAATCGAACCTGTCAATTGAAACCTAAGTTATCAAAGAAGAATTCCCTCAACCGTTTAGATTGAAGAAATCAAAGAGAGTTCTTTTGCAAAGAACCAAAGAGAGAGTTTTCCCTCAAAGAAGATTAATTTCAATTCAATATTGTCAAAGTCTCACTCCTTTCTTCACTCTCAATCTTTTATAAAGCAATCTTTTCTTTTTCTCTTTGTTTTGTTCTCTCATTTTCTCTTAATTTTTCACTCTCCCTGTGTTTTGCAAAAGATTGCCTAAGTTTCATCAAATCCTCATACACTTGCAAGGAATTGAGAAATGTTAAGTTCACACATCTTTGGTTTAGAACAAGAGTATAGCGATTCTTGATTTCATCAAACTTGGCCTTCCTATCTAAATGCCATGGCTGCCCCAAAAGAATATGACATGTTTCCATTGGTACCACATCACACAATACTTCATCTTGATACTTTCCAATGGAAAAAGACAATAGAACCTGCTTAGTCACCTAAATTTCTTCATACTCTTTTGTCAATTGTAATTTATATGGTGTTTGAAGATCCAAAGTTTGTCGACTCAATTTCTCCACTAACAAAGTACTAATAAAATTTTTACAACACCCACTATCAATCCTCAAACTACATACCACGCCACTCACATCATTCACATGGCATCGAGTATAAAATTCAGAATCAAATGAGAATTCATCAATCCTCAACAGATTTGCATTCACTCTCATTATGGCTTCTTTTTTTTTTTTTTTTTGACTCAAGAACCCTAATCAAGAACAACAACAAATACATAGCAAGATTAAATAAAGATAAAAGGATAGATTACTTGTGACAAGAAACCGTAGCTCTGATACCAAATGATGCGATCTATAGAACCCTAGGTATATTAAACCTAGAACCCTATAACCGTAAGGGAATCAAATCCCCAAAGGACCGTCTTGAACAAGCAATCATTCACCGGAACTAGACCCCAATCGAACTTGTCAATTGAAACCTAAGTTATCAAAGAAGAATTCCCTTAACCGTTTAGATTGAAGAAATCAAAGAGAGTTCTTTTGCAAAGAACCAAGAGAGAGTTTTCCCTCAAAGAGGATTAATTTCCATTCAATATTGTCAAAGTCCCATTTCTATATTTCATACTAGCCTTAATATTTATAGGCTATTACAAGGCAGTTACGTAACTGAAAAATCATAATTGTGGCAATTACGTAACTGATAACGTAACTGAAGAAAAAACATAATTACGGTAGTTACGTAACCGATAACGTAACTGAAAAAAACCTAAAACAGTTACAATAGTTGAAATATACTATTTTAACTTGAAACATTTAAACTATCAAAAAAATATCCCTAAAAATCTTCAATCCTTTGAATCCCAAACTATCCTATCAACTCTTTTGGTTCTCTTGGCTCTTGTTTTAATCTTTGAAGCTTTCATCATCGCACCTCTCATCCATTCAGATGGCTTGTTGAGCTTCAAATTGGACGGCTTAAAAATTGAGGCTTCTACGATCACATCACCGTGGGATTAGGGAGTAAAGGTGGGAGCCGTGCATTAGCTATGCATGGGATGAGACTCTACAATTTCGAGGGCCAGTGGATGGTTGAGGAGGATGACGATGAGGATTTGGAGTTAGTCGCCCTGGACCAAGGAGACGGCATGGATAGCGACCTAGTGACAGGTTAATAACAAAACCCTCTTAAGTTAAAAGTTCTTTATTTAACAGTTTTCTGTGAGGAATTAAAACTTGTAAAAAGGGAAAGTTGAAATCTAAAACCTCCAAATAGGTAGTAGTGAGAGTGTTTTAGGATCGAGTGGTGATGGATGTTGGTTGACCACATGGCACATATGGGTAAATGAAATTAAGGCTTATGTTTTGTTAGACACAGGAGCAACCTACTCGTTCGTCACCACTAGTTTAGCTAGGTGACTTGGATGACCTATAGCCACAACTACCGCTAGCCTGAGAATTAAAACACCCACCAAAAGTGTCGTGTCAACTCGGAAAGTAATAAGGGATTGTCCATTATAGATCCAAAGGCATCGCTCCATGAGTGATTTGATAATATTGGAGATGAATAAGAACGAAGTTACTTGGCACGAACTGGTTAGGCAATGTTAGAGCTATAGTGGATTGCCAAAAGAAGATGGTGTACTTCAATGATCAATCAGGAAAAGTAGTGGAGTTCGTGGGAGAAACCATAGTTCTAAGAAAGCTTAGGTTAAATTCTTTTGAGTTGATGATGGAAGATGAAGAGATAGTGCCTATCGAAGGTATTTTAGATGAGGAGGAGACTCGGGAGGAAAAGGAAATACCGGTGGTAAAATGAGTATTTGGATGTGCTTCTAGAAATCTTATCTGGGTTACCACCGAAAAGAGAAATTGACTTTGAAATTGTATTGGCTCCAAATACCGAACCAATATCTAAGGCACCATACTGAATGGCACCGGCTGAGTTAAAGGAGCTAAAGATCGAATTACATGAACTCTTAGATTAGAAATTCATAAGACCAAATGTGTTACCATGGGGCGCACTTGTCCTATTTGTAAAGAAAAAGGATGGATCTATGAGATTATGTATCGATTATCGTGAGCTAAACAAGGTCGCAGTTAAGAATCGATACCCCTTACCAAGGATTGATGATTTGTTTGATCAACTCCAAGGAGCATGTGTGTTCTCACGCATTGATTTGTGCTTAGGATATCATCAGCTAAGAATAAAGCATGAGGATGTACCAAAGACGGATTTTCGTATCCGTTATGGACATTACAAATTTCTAGTGATGTCATTTGGACTAACCAATGCACCAGCTGCATTTATGGATCTTATGAACAGGGTCTACAAGCCACTTCTGGATAAGTGTGTAATCATGTTACGAAAGAGCCAACGGTCCAAAGTTTAGATTCAAACCAACATAAAGATCAAATGGCTACCACGGAAACTCAAAGGAATTCAAGTTCAATAAGTTTTCCTCAAGGACCAATCATAAGAGCTCGAGCAAAGAAGCTTCAACAAGCCTACAATAATCACTTCCAAGGCTTATTAGAGCATGCCAAGGATGAATCACAAGATTATCAAGGCTTTGGAACAAGGAGGAGCAAGTATACTTCAATATTTTTGAAGCAACATTCAAATAGAGCAAAGGGAAGCTGATTTGTAGGGAGCAGCAAGAATGGCCGCCAGCCATTCCCCAAGGCCGCCAGCCATTCTCCCAAGGCCGCCAGCCATTCTCCCAAGGCCGCTGGCCATGACCCCTCTGGCAGTTTTTTTTTAACTTTGAGAAATTTGTCCAATTTGCTCATGGCCGCCAGCCATCTTTGATTGGCTGCCAGCCATCATTTAGGACGTATTGATTCCTTGTTTTGACGTTTTGTTTTCCTTTGTTTTAGTTATATAAACCTATTTGGTTGTTTGTAAAAGACAGATTATTGTTGAATGAAAAACCAAAGCTTTTGCTTGAAATCTTTATGTTCTTGATTTATAATACATGCTATAGGAACATTCAAAGGAGTTTTGATCGCCTTCTTTATGGAGTGTTTCGGAGATAGGGCTGACCTTGTTCTATCTATTTAGATCAAACACTAAGACAAATCTATTTGTAATCCATCTTAGGGATTGATTACCGATAGAATTCGTGGGTTTTCGTATTACTGTGCTGGGGGTTCATAATATCCAAAAGGGTTCTCACGCGTGATTGCGAAGGTTCTCGCATCATTTGGTATCAGAGCTTTGGCTCTAGATCAGGTTATATCCTTCTTTTTATCTATCTTTTGTTTTCTTTGAATTCAAATTCAAAAATCAATCAAAAAGATTACATCTTTATTTCTTTTAGATCATAAAGCTCACATCTTGATTCTTGTGAGAACAAAAAGTTTGCACCTTTATTCATATTACATCATAAAAAATTTGTTCTTTGATCTTTTCGGGTGTGATCTATTCAGATCTATAGGGAAACACAAGTTAGGTTTTGAAATCTTCAAGTCTTGTGATTTGAGTTGAAAAAAAAAATTCGAAATTGAGATAAAAAAAATTCCTTTTTGTGACACTCATATTTGGATTTCTTGGAATCGTTCTAAAAGTGTGATTCAATTAAGAACACGAAAGAAACAAGCTTGAGAGGTGTGAGGAATACCAGAGTGATATATCTTATTCCTGAGAAAACACAAGTGGACAACTCCATCTAATAGAGTGCAAACACGAAAGGGAGCATTTGTGAGGGAATTTTTTTTTTTAACGTGTGTTGATTTTTGCAGGAAATTATGTCAGGATAGGGTATTGATGTTGGTAAGGATGATGGAGGAAGAGAAGGGGGTTTGATGCAAGATGCTAGGGCTTCAGAATATAGATGCTTGACTGAAATGTTACTGGATATGAAAGAGTCTATAGAAAATATTAATTTGAGGCTACAGGTTGTAGAGAAAAAGGAGCCGAGTTCTAGTGGAGTAAAAGGAGTTAGAATTTCCTCCGCCCAGGTAGATGAAGTTGGGGATACTAATGATTATGTGGAGGAAGAATTTGAGGATAGTGCCACCATGATAGCCAATAGAAGAGGAAGAGGTGGTGAGGTGGTAGAGGTGTAGGAAGAGGCCGAATGCAGGAAGGTTATATTACTGGTCAAATAGGTGGAATGAAGACTATGTAGATAGAGATTTGGGTAATATTAAATTGAAACTTCCTATATTTCAGGGCAAGTCCGATCCAGAAGCTTATTTGCAATGGGAGAAAAGAGTTGATCTGATCTTTGATTGTCACCAGTATAGTGAAGAGAAAAAGGTGAAGTTGGTTGTAACTCAGTTTCAGGATTATGCTATTTCTTGGTGGGATCAATTGGTGACTAGCAGGAGGAGGAATCTGGAGTATCCTATTGACAATTGGTCCGATTTGAAGGCCGTCATGAGAAAGAGATTTGTTCCCAAATATTTTCAAAGGGAATTGATTCAAAGGTTACAATTGTTGAAGCAAGGTAGTAGGAGTGTGGAGGACTACTACAAGGAGATGGAGATGATTTTGACTAGGGCTGATTTAGTAGAAGATGAGGAGACCACCATGGCACGTTTCTTGGGTGGTTTGAACAAAGAGATTGCCGACAAAGTGGATTTGCTACATTATGAAGAATTGGAGGAAATAGTACATCTTGCTATTAAAATTGAGAAGCAACTCCAAGGCAAAGGTTCAACCAGGTATGTTTCCAAATCTTCTTCCAGTTATAATAATTCTTGGAAAGGATATGGAAAATCTGAATATAAAAGTGGAACTAAGCCTACAGTGGATGTAGCAAAAGGTAAGCCTAGTGGGTTCATCTGAGAAGCCCAAAATCATTGATCAGAAGGGAAGGAATAGAGATATCAAATGTTAAGTGTCAGGGTGTTGGACACATTAGTAGGGAATGTCCTAATAGGAGGACTATGGTGGTTAGAAATGGTGAAGTTGTCACTGATGATGAGGGAGATGATGGTGACAATGGAGATGACAACATGCCCGAATTGGAAGATTGTAGTGATGAGGGAAGTGTTGAGGAGCCAGTGACGGGTGATATTTTTGTTACCAGGTGCACTTAACACACAGCTGAAGGAGGAATGTCATGAGGAGCAGCGAGAGAATTTATTCCATACTCGATGCCATGTGCAAGGGAGGGCATGCAGTGTGATTGTTGATGGAGGTAGTTGTACAAATGTGGTGAGTACACTTCTAATTACTCGATTGGGATTGCCTACAGTTTCACATCCTAGACCATACAAGCTTCAGTGGCTCAGCGACTGTGGCGAGGTGAAGGTAAATAGGCAAGCTTTAATTTCTTTTTCCATTGGTAAATATCATGATGAAGTGTTATGTGATGTTGTTCCTATGCATGCTGGAGATATCTTATTAGGTAGACCTTGGCAATTTGATAGGAAAACAATGCATGATGGTTACTTAAATAGGTATACTTTTACCAAAGATGGAAGAAAAACCACTTTGTCACCACTATCCTCTAAAGAAGTGTATGAAGATCAATGTAAATTGGAGAGGATAAGAGAGGAGGCCGAAAGAAAAGAGCGTGAAGAGAGAAAAAGCATTCTTGAGGGAGAGAAAAATAAGAGTGCAAACAAAAAGAGCGTTGAAGGTGAGTGAGAGAAAGAAAAGAGAGGAGTGAAAAGCAAAATAAAGAACGGCCTAGAGAGCAAAAGAATAAGAGTGTGAGTTTGATTGCTAGGACAAGTGAGGTTAGGCATGCGTTGAAAGCCAGTAGGCCTATATTTGTACTTTTGTACAAAGGGGCTTGTTTGGCCACTAATGATATTAACCCATCTTTGCCTAGTGTGTTTTCTGATTTGTTGCAGGAATTTGAAGATGTGTTTCCAGAAGAGATGCCTAGTGGACTTCCACCAGTGAGGGGCATAGAGCATAAGATTGACTTCATTCCTGGAGCTGCCATACCCAACCGACCTGCCTATAGGACTAATCCTAGTGAGGCAAAGGAGATTCAAAAAGGTTGAGGAGTTGCTGGAGAAGGGGTATGTGAGGGAGAGCTTAAGTCCTTGTTCGGTTCCTGTAATCTTAGTACCTAAGAAGGACGGGACTTGGAGAATGTGTGTAGACTGCAGGGCCATCAATAAAATCACTGTAAAGTATCGTCATCCTATTCCTAGGTTAGATGATATGTTAGATGAATTGTATGGTTCGTGTTTGTTTACAAAAATTGATTTAAAATCCGGTTACTATCAAATACGCATGCAAGTAGGAGATGAATGGAAAACTGCATTTAAGACTAAATATGGTTTGTATGAATGGCTTGTTATGCCGTTTGGTCTTACAAATGCACCTAGTACTTTTATGCGTTTGATGAATCATGTGCTGCGTGAATACTTAGGTAAATTTGTTGTGGTTTATTTTGATGATATTTTGATTTACTCTAAGTCTTTGAATGATCATGTTGTGCATGTGAAACTGGTTTTGGCAAAACTAAGGGAGGAGAAATTATTTGCAAACCTTAAGAAGTGTAGTTTTGCATGGATAAGGTTAATTTTCTTGGTTTTGTTGTGTCTAGTCATGGAGTGGAGGTTGATGAAGAGAAGGTTAGAGCCATTAAGGAGTGGCCTAGACCTAAGACAGCTAGTGAGGTGCGGAGTTTTCATGGACTTGCTGGATTTTATAGAAGATTCATCAAGGATTTTAGTACTATTGCTGCACCATTGAATGAGCTTGTTAAAAAGAATGTTGGATTTACTTGGGGCGATACACAAGAACATGCCTTTAATGAACTTAAAGAAAAATTGTGTAATGCACCATTGCTTGCTTTACCTGATTTTGACAAAACTTTTGAGATTGAATGTGATGCTAGTGGCATAGGAATTGGAGCTGTTTTAATGCAGGACCACAGGCCACTAATGTACTTCAGTGAAAAGTTGAGTGGAGCGGCATTGAAGTATCCACATATGACAAGGAGTTGTATGCCTTAGTTCGAGCCTTACAAACATGGCAACACTACCTTTGGCCTAAGGAGTTTGTCATACATACTGATCATGAAAGCTTGAAACATCTGAAAGGTCAAGATAAGCTGAACCGGAGGCATGCCAAGTGGGTGGAATTCATTGAAACATTCCCATATGTGATCAAATACAAGCAAGGTAAGGAAAATATTGTTGCTGATGCACTTTCCAGGAGGTATGCTTTACTTAACTCTCTTAGTACTTCTTTGCTAGGTTTTGAGTTAGTAAAAGATTTGTATCCAACAGATGTTGATTTTTCTGAAATTTTTAATGCTTGTGTTGATGGGACTGGAATAAATGATTACTTTGTGTCCAATGGATTCTTGTTTAAGAAGAATAAATTGTGCATTCCAAAGGATCTATTAGGGAATTGTTGGTTAAGGAAGCACATGGAGGGGGCTTAATGGGGCATTTCGGGGTAGATAAGACCTATGATATGCTGCATGAACACTTTTTCTGGCCTGGCATGAGACATGATGTGCATAAAGTTTGTCAACATTGCATTACATGTAAGGAGGCTAAGTCTAAACTACAACCACATGGATTATATACACCATTACCTGTTCCTGATGAACCTTGGACTGCTGTGTCTATGGATTTTGTACTAGGATTGCCTAGGACTAGGAAAGGACATGATAGTATTTTTGTGGTGGTTGATAGGTTTAGTAAAATGGCTCATTTTATTCCATGTCATAAAACTGATGATGCTACATTCATTGCTGATTTGTTCTTTAGAGAGGTAGTGCGTTTGCATGGCATACCTAAAAGCATTGTTAGTGATAGGGATGTAAAATTTTTGAGTCATTTCTGGAGAGTTTTGTGGGGAAAGTTGGGGACTAAGCTCATGTTTTCAACTACCTGTCACCCACAAACGGATGGACAAACGGAGGTGGTAAATCGCACTTTGATTCAATTGTTGAGGGCAATAATAGAGAAAAACATTAGGACTTGGGAGGATTGCCTACCTTTTGTGGAGTTTGCATATAATAGGGCTATTCATAGCACTACTCATTGTTCTCCATTTGAGATTGTTTATGGTTTTAATCCACTATCTCCTATTGATTTATTGCCATTACCGCCTAACAAGTTTGTTAGTTTTGATGCTGAATCTAAGGCAGATTTTGTGAGGAAGCTACATAAACAGGTGAAGGACCGAATTGAGCAACAAAATGCCAAGGTAGCTTCAAGGGTGAACAAAGGAAGGAGACCTATGATTTTTCAACCCGGAGATTGGGTTTGGGTTCATTTTCGCAAAGAGCGGTTTCCAATACAACGAAAGTCTAAATTGAATCCAAGAGGAGATGGTCCATTTCAGATACTTGAACGGATCAATGATAATGCCTATAAAGTGGACTTACCTGGTGAGTATAATGTTAGTGCAACCTTTAATGTTGCTGATCTTAGTCCTTTTGATGTAGGTGATGCTTTTGATTCGAGGACGAATCCTTTTGAGGAGAGGGGGAATGTTACGAAAGAGCCAACGATCCAAAGTTTAGATTCAAACTAACATGAAGATCAAATGGCTACCACGGAAACTCAAAGGAATTCAAGTTCAATAAGTTTTCCTCAAGGACCAATCACAAGAGCTCGAGCTAAGAAGCTTCAACAAGCCTACAATAATCACTTCCAAGGCTTATTAGAGCATGCCAAGGATAAATCACAAGATTATCAAGGCTTTGGAACAAGGAGGGAGCAAGTATACTTCAATATTTTTGAAGCAACATTCAAATAGAGCAAAGGGAAGTTGATTTGCAGAGAGCAGCAAGAATGGTCGCCAGCCATTCCCTAAGGCCGCCAGCGATTCTCCCAAGGCCGCCGGCCATGACCCCTCTGGCCTTTTTTTTAACTTTGCGAAATTTGTCCAGTTTGCTCATGGCCGCCAGCCATCATTTAGGACGTATTAATTCCTTGTTTTGACGTTTTGTTTTCCTTTGTTTTGGTTATATAAACCTATTTGGTTGTTTGTAAAAGACAGATTATTGTTGAATGAAAAACCAAAGCTTTTGCTTGAAATCTTTGTGTTCTTGATTTAGAATACATGCTATAGGAACATTCAAAGGAGTTTTGATCGCCTTCTTTGTGGAGTGTTTCGGAGATAGGGCTGACCTTGTTCTATCTATTTAGATCAAACACTAAGACAAATCTATTTCTAATCCATCTTAGGGATTGATTACCGATAGAATTCGTGGGTTTTCATATTACTGTGCTGGGGGTTCATAATATCCAAAAGGGTTCTCACGCGTGATTGCGAAGGTTCTCGCATCAAATCATCTTCATAGATGATATTTTGATATACTCCAAGAATAAGGAACAAAATGAGGAACATCTTCGGATGGCATTACAAACTATGAGGGAAAACAAGTTGTACACCAAATTATCCAAATGTGACTTTTGGTTGGATAGAATGTCTTTTCTTGGACATATTGTAACAGAGAAGGGATATCAATTGACCCAGAAAAGATTAAGGCTATAGTGGAGTGGAAACAGCCACAAACAGTTACCAAAGTAAGAAGTTTCTTAGGATTGGCTGGTTATTATAGCAAGTTTGTGAAAGATTTTTTGAAGATAGCTAAGCCACTTACTCAATTGGCGCAAAAGAGCGAAAAGTTTGTTTAGATAGATAAAAGAGAGCAGAGTTTCCAAGAATTAAAATAACGGTTGGTATCGGCACCAATCTTAGTTCTGCCAGACCCAAAAAAGTCCTATATGGTGCATAGTGACGCTTCAAGGAATGGCCTTGGATGTGTGCTAATGTAAGAAGGAAAGGTTATTGCCTATGCCGCTCGATAGTTAAGAACACACTAGCAGAACTATCCTACGCATCATCTGGAATTGGCCGCAATTGTCTTTGCCTTGAAACTTTAGAGACATTATCTGTATGGGCAAAGGTGTGAAGTATACACGGATCACAAAAGTCTTAAATATTTATTCACATAGAATAAATTAAATATGAGGCAAAGAATATGGTTGGAACTGATAAAGGACTATGATTTAGGAATAAATTACTGTCTAGGGAAAGTGAATGCAGTTGCAGATGCCGATGCCCTAAGTCGGAAAAGTTATGGAGAAGTAGCTGCTTTACTCACAAGTCAAAGAGATCTAATCAAAGATTTTGAGAAGCTGAGAATTGAGTTCGTAGACCAAAGTGCAGAGCTTGAAATAGCTAATCTAGTATTGGAACCAACATTGATTGAAAGGATCAAAGAAGCCTAAAGGTATGATGAAATAATACAAAGGATTAAAAAGGAAACTCAAGAAGGAAAATACCTAAACATTGAAATAGATGACGATGATGTGATCAGAATGAAGGGCAAATTGTCTGTGCCCGAAGATGGGGAATTAAGAAAAGAGACAATGAGTGAAGCCCACAACTCTGGTTATACTTTGCATCCTAGAGGTATCAAGATATACCCAGACTTGAAAAGCCACTATTGGTGGAATGGCATGAAAAGGGATATAGTAGATTATGTGATGAAGTGCCCGATCTGCCAACAAGTAAAAATAGAACACTAAAGGCCAAGAGGATTGTTAAAGCCTTTATCCATCCCCAAATGGAAGTGGGATCAGATGTCCATGGACTTAGTGTGTGGTTTTCCAAAGACTTCCTTGGGTTATGATGCCGTATGGGTAATAGTGGATCGGTTAACTCAGTCAGTGCAGTTCTTACCCATTAACATGACATATTTAATGGATGAGTTGACTAAAGATCTACATTCGTGAGATTTTACGACTACATAGCATACCAGCAGGAATCATTTCGGACAGGGACCTGAATTCGTGTCCAAGTTCTAGACAAGTTATAGAAGAGTTTGGGTACAAAGTTGCACTTCAGTACGACATACCACCCTCAGACCGATGGACAGTCTGAGTGAACAATCCAAACCTTGGAAGACATGTTAAGAGCCTGTGTTTTGGAATTCAAAGGGAACTGGGATAACCATATACCCCTCATCGAGTTTGCTTACAACAACAGCTATCACTCAACTATTCAGATGCCACCCTACGAAGCCCTATATGGACGGCGTTGTAGGTCTTCTCTGTTTTGGGATAATGTGGAAAAACTTGCTATCGGGCCAATAAGGTTAGCGTGATCCGATAAAAAATTAAAGAAGCTAAAGACAAGCAAAAGAGTTGGGTAGACTTGAAAAGAAGAAAACTCGAGTTTAAAGTAGGCGACTATGTGTATCTAAAAATAAGTTCAATTAAGAGTATAAGAAGGGTACGAACCTAAGGGAAACTAAGTCCGAGATATAATGGACCGTTTGAAATATTGGAAGGAGTTGGAGACTTAACGTACCGGCTGGCCAACCACCAAACTTGTCAAGAGTTCACAATGTGTTCCATGTGTCGGTATTAAGGAAGTATGTACCCGACCTTAAAAAGATTTTGGAATTGGAAACCATTCAACTGAAAGAGAATTTGACCTATGAAGAACATCCCATAAGGATTCTAGATAAAAAAACCCAAAAGCTTCGGAGCAAAGAAATTCAGTACGTTAAGGTGTTGTGGAGAAACCATGCCTCCGAGGAAGCTACTTGGGAAGCTGAAGAGGAGATTCGAAAAAAGTAACTCGAGTTGTTTGAAAGACAAGGTACATCAGTTTAGTTTTGAGGACAAAACTCTGTTTAAGGTGGGAAGGTTGTAAACCCCGATTTTCCTAGTAATCAAGTAAACTTCGAAAACCGGAAACCAAAATCCTAAACCGAATTAGTATAAACCTTGTGAGAGAAACTTAGGAACCCTAGATCCGGCTTTCCTTCGGTTTCTAATTAAAAGAACTTTTATAAATAATTTAAAGAGGAATATTGTTTTAAAGTATATTTCAAACCATAAAGTTCTTATTTCGAAAAATTTTCTATTCCGGGCCTTCCCAAGATCCATTACGGAAAAGCGAGCCCTGGAACTAGAAATTCGAAAAAATATTCTGAAATACTCTTTAGAACCAAAATTTAATAAGGATTTCAAAAATATAAGTTTTATAATTTTTCGGGTTATAAAAATTACAGATATAGTTTTTTTCTCGTATTTTCTTTACTACCGGTAAAGTAATTGTCTTGTTTACTATTCATTGCTATTCACAAGTACAACCTACTACACACACAAGCCATACCCTAGTCTTACATCCTTACAAGCACTCAATTACATTTTCTTTTCCAATGAAAATTTGTCTCTTAACAAATTATTACATTTAATACTTTTTATTATATAAATTATAAAATAAAACAATTTCAACTCTCCCTCTCTCCTCCCCACACTCAAACCGGCGTAACCGCCCACCCCTCCCCCCCTTCCTTTTATGCCTCACTTGTATTTTTTTTATCTAATTTATTAAGATAATAACCCTAATTTACTTCATATATATACTCATTTACACTATCTCTCCTCATTTCTACTCTTTCATCATTCAAAGTAAAAATCCTCTCCATTTTTCCCCTTTGTGCCATGAGCTCCCCACATCTTTCCCCCCCCCCCCCCCCACAAGCTCATTTCTTCTTCATTTCCACTTGATTCAAACCTTAGGTGATGAATCCTAAACCCTTTACTACCATTAAATCTTGTAATGGCAAGATTATTCATGGGTATTTTCACATTAAATCCCCATGAGCACTTACTAGGAACAAGAAAATACCACTACATGAATATCAAGCCATCACAAGAGTAGATCTTGTGTTTAAAGGAGTTTTTGTTGGAATATCTTCATGTTCATGCATATAATAGTAGAGTAAAGTAGAGATCTTGCATAAAAGTCTATATTCATGCTTTCAAACTTCATTTCATGTATCATAAGTAGTAGATCTAGCATTTAGATACCTATATTATACTTGACATTCATGATCTCATTAATATTTGGTGTTTTAATGCATTAATGCTCATAAAAGCTTTGTCTTGTGTAAATAAATGTTGTAGTTAGTAAGTCTTTAAGTAGATAAGACAAGAAACTGGAAAAAGAAAAACTTTTGTTGAAATGTTCACATGAAAAATTCGTATAAATTCAAAACCATGCTTTAAAGACCCTTTTATCAACTTCAAAACTTGTGTTTTATATAAAAAATGAAGAGTATAGGTAATAGATATCATTAAGTGATGATTTTGATAAGTTGGAATGAGATTTGACAAGAGGAACATGCAAAACAAAGAGTAGAAACAATATAGGAAATTTTGAGTTACTACTCAATTTAGGAAATTCGTAATTTTGGATTATTGCCATAAAAACACCTATTTTTTAAGCTCAAAATGAAAGTTTTATTTAGTAAATGAAGTCATTAGGGGATAGGCATAATAAAGCCTTAAATTTTAATGCATTAAACAAGTTTTTGTTATAGAAAATATTCAAAAATTAAATTTTGAAAAATTCGGAATTTTGAATAAATCCTATTTGAAAACATGTTCACAAAGTATAAAATGGAAATTTTTATGTAAAAATGAAGGTCTTAAGTAATAGATATTATGAAGACTCAATTCTAATAAAGATAACTAGAAATTCCTAAGAATTAATCCCAAAACACAAGTGAATTTTCAAAGTTAGGAAACTAGTTTTGTTAAAAGAAAATAATCATGGAGTCTTGCAAATAAAAAGTTTCTAAATTTTCCTTTTAGTAAATATTGTTAAGAGCTTGCATACATTAAACACATCACATGTCATTCATGCTAGGAAATCATCAATAATGCATGTATAATTGAAATATCAAGTAGAAACATTTCAAACATTTACAAAACTATTTTTCGGAATTGAAAATTGTTACTGATTAGAACTGATCCTATTGTTTCGTGACCCAAACATTTTCAAAACTTGAAAATAATATTACAATTAGATATATCTTTTGAAGTAGATAGAAATCGATATATAATTTGCGAAATTCCTAGTTAAAATGACCAAGTTATGGTCGTTTTAAGTCAGGACTTCCGCAAATTATGAAAATTATGAATTTATTAAGTTTTGATATGTAGTTTGGATTAGTTAAGTGATGAAATAGTCATTAGGGTATTTCTTCCTTTTTAGGTGACCCCGAGTTCGACGATTCTTTACCACCGGACTATTATTACTAAGAGACCGGTGATCCATGGCCGAGTGAGTACCACTTCCAATTTCAATTATTGTGTATGGTTGTAATGATAGTTGCACTAGATATTTAATAAAGATAAAAATGAATATGCATGATGGGGATGAATGGGAGATATATATGGTTGTTGTTGATATGAGAAATTGAATATAAGAATATCGAAGCCGGGTGATTAACTATTGCTTATATAGATGAATTAGGATTGATTGTCTGCGATTATTGATTGATTACTTAAAAAATTGGTGTAATTGACTATTCAACATTGAAAATAAATATGGACTCATTCATATCATAATGGGGATGGAGCATTAGCATTGGTTGGTTGTCGTGATCCTAAACGGTGTAAAAGTTGGTTAATCGTGATCCATAAACGAATCATGAGTTGGTTAATCGTGATCCATAAAATGAATTTATAAGTTGGTTGACCATAATCCTAAACGGCATATTGAGTAGTACCGCATGATTCCTTTATCTGCTAACCCGGGATGGAGAGCGCAAGTCTATCCACATATGATTTTCGGCTAGTCATATGTTTGATAATTTCATGTGTTTGATGCAGATCACTTGTCTGATTAATCACTTGTTTGATTGATGTGTTATAATTGTGATCTTGGAAGTTCTCACTCACTAAGCTAGTGTAGCTTAGGTCCTTACAATTCATATGGCTTAGACTGAAACAAGCTACAACTCAGGTACAGGAGCTAGGCGTTTCCTCTAGAAGTTGTATTCAAATTGGTTTAGACTTCCGTAGGAAACCAAGAGACCCTGGATGACTGTAATAGATCTCTAGTTAATGCCTCTTAGATTTTGTAACTAATTACAAATGTGTTTTGATTTATATTCCATTACTAGTGAATGCTAAATTAAACTCCTTAACTCCATCGGTTCGAGTATTTTATTATCGTAAAGGAACGCCTTACATCTATACAAGACTCCCGAAGGACTTGGGTAGTGATTCGTGAGTCTTGTATGGCATGTGGCGGACTGTTACATTTACGGTATCTCTTAGGGCGTGACATATAAGGTACGCTAGCTTAGTGAGATTCACATCCAAAATTAAATTCTCAACAGACAGTATATATATACTAGGCAAATTATATTAACATCCATATGAATACATAAACACGTGAGCATACAATACATAAGACTTTCCGAGAGTCTTATGTTGAATGGATTTACGCCCTCCATTCAGGATTAGGTGTGTTGATTTCTCTCAATAGATGATTTTGATGATAACAAAAAGAGGTAAATGATTCTCATATAAATTGTTTAAGTATGCAGCAATGAATATTAACAATATAGAACTATCTCAGAAAGTTTATCAGAAGGTTTCTATGAGATCTGCAGCATTATTTTTTGGTCATCAGAGGAAAAGGCAAAAGGTTCATAACTTTATGAAAATCGAGTGTTTTTCAAATCAAATTTAGATTCTGAAGACCTAGCTCCAAATGTTGAGTATAAATTGGGTGTTATGCTCAATGTGTTTCACAAAGTCGGATTAAAATCCACAGGGATTAATATTAGAATTTAAACTCGGTTGAAGGAACACGAATATACGGTTGAAGGAAATTAAGCTTAAATTGAATGAAGCTCAAAATCTTTTTTATGTTATAAAAAAAGTGAATTATATTTGAGAAGAAAGTTAGTGTGCATAATATGAAGTATTTACAAAATCAGGATTTTATGGATTGTGTCCAAATTGTTTTTACGCAAAGAATATGGAAGACAGAGGATGAACAGTAATAGACATGCAGTGATTCAATGTAGGATAAATTCAAGTCTGAATTTTCAGTTTAAAGATAAGCACATTAGTTGTTGGGTATTTGAATTATCATCTGAAGCTGGATTACGAAGATAATCCCAAGAATTCAAAATTCAAAGTGAGTCAATTGAAGGATAAATGCAAATTGATATTTCGAGGATCCACGAGCTGATCTCACGTACGACAAATCTGGAAAAGCTAATTTGGTTATTCTTCTAGCCATTGCAGTATTGAGAATAAAAAACGAGATAGCAGATCACGGAAAATAAATCAACAATTATGTGAACATCAGATCTCAGAAAGTTCAAGCTCCCATTTGAAAACTGTCATATTTTTATTGTTACTGTTCATTGAGCAAATAGTTGAGGAAATTCAATTTTTATATTCCTCGTGATTTTGATTTTATTGTTTATGAGTTGAGAGTTACAAGTAGGCTTAGTTGATTGATTGTTTGAGAGAATCAAGCTAAGTGAATTGTAACCAAAGGGTTGGCAAGAACTTGTAACTTTTTTTCTTGATTGGATAGTGGAACACAACCTGTGAGGAGTACCGGGACCTTGGCTTGGAGCTGGAAGAGAAGATTGATGCACGAGGCGGAACCTCTATACATTGATTTGCAATTTCTTCTCCTTATCTCTCTTTAATTTCGTGTTTGATTATTTATGTTTTATATGTGTGATATATGCTCAGAAAGTTTGTTGCATATAGTTTCTTACTCAGAAGGTTAATCAGAAAGTAAATTTTTCACATTTTTCTTACTTAGAGAGTTAAGCAGAAGGTTTCCAAGTTTGAAAGTATTGTTTCAATTTTGATCCAAATTTTTTATTAAAGCTTTTATTTGATAAGTCTATTATTCCAAGAAAGTTTTAAAGCCATTTTAATAGAATAACCAAGTGGTGTAAAATTTGTTTAAATTTTGAAAAATAAGTTTTATAACCAATTTACCCCCCTCCCCCCTCCCCCCCCCCTCTTGGTTATCTTTTCGGGACCAACAAGGTGTTTCAGGCCCATACGACCATAGATTTTAATTTTTTTTCATTTACATTGTGGTTGATACAGGTGCCCACCCACAAAATTTTGTAGTTGATACAAGTGCCTACACCATTAACATTTCAATTTTCAGTCATTACGCTAACATTCGAGTTTATAGGCCCCTCGTTGCCCAGCTATTATGCCTTTTTTCCACAAAGGTGACTTTGATGGAACCGGTATGTCAATTGAGTCCTTACTCATACGACCATAGATTTCAAATTTTTCTCATTTACATTGTGGTTGATACAGGTGCCCACCCACACACAATTTTGTAGCTGATACAAGTGCCTACACCATTAACATTTCAATTTTCGATCATTACGCCAACATTCGAGTTTATAGGCCCCTCGTTACCCAGCTATTATGCCTTTTTCCCACAAAGGTATAATAGCCTATGCAATGTGACTCAACATATGATATGCATGGCCAATTTGATTATAAAATCATGGCATATTAATTAACGATTTATAGGCGATCACAGATATCACAGACACTTCAATTCTATACTAAATCATACAATATTTACAACAATTCCATTTCGATATACTTATCATCGATTCAATCAATTTGAATTCACATGCACATTCCAATTTTTATCTTACCTTAATCTAGTGCCACTATCACTACAAGCACAAGCATAAGCATATAATTTAAAGATAATGAACTCACTCGGCCATGGTCTCCGGTCTCCAATGGTAGTGATCCAAAAACACGAATTTCCCTCGATTCCAAAATTACCTAAACGAAAGAAATACCCCTATGACTATTTCATACCATAACTAATTCCAACTTTTCAAATAAAACTCTTTGAGTTTGTAATTTCTGTGACAATTGGAAATTTCAATTTAAAACGGCTATAACCTGATCATTTTAACTCGAAATTTCATAAATAAGCTATCAATTTCTATCTACTTCGAAAGATCTATCTATTTATGATGTTATCACTAAATTTTGAAAATGTATAAGTCTCGGAATGCTCGGATCAAATCTGATCAGTAACTAGAATTTGAAATTCTGAAATTGTTTTATGAAATTTGCATTATGTCTATCAAGTATATTGTATGTACATGCAATATCTACAAGTTATGATCAAGAATGACATGATATGAGTTATTTACATGTAAATTATTTAATGATTCTTTTATTAAAAAGAAATGTTTGGAAGACTTTTACTTTGTAACAATTTCAAGAACATTGATTGGAAAAACTAGCTTTATTCCTTTGAAAATCACACATATTTTTACTATGATAAGGCCTTGATGACCTATATACCTAATACCTTCATTATCTTAATAAATTTCTTCATTTAAAGGTTGGAAAATAGATGTTTTAAGGTGAGTTTTGCCTAGTGATGAATTTTGCACAATTTTTGGAAAAGAAAATATTGTTTGATCTAAGTTAGAAAACTTTTCCTTTGTTTTAAATTTCTACTTTGATAAAACACATTTACTCTTATAAAAATCAAGTCTTTATTATATCTATTCCCGAAGACTTCTATTTTTCCATTAAAATACTCATTTTTACATTTAGAATTACGTGTTTAAATAGGGATCATTTTAAAATCCGAATTTTGGGAAATTGTTTTTGAGATTGTTTCTTGTGAAAAACTCATTTAATCTTTCTAAAATTATCCTAATCAATCCTACTCCCTTAGGCTTTCATTTCTTTAATAAAACTCTTGTTTTAGGGTTGGAAAATAGGTGTTTTCTTGATATTTCACCTTAGTTACGAATTTAAACATTTTTTGTTGGTGTTGAAACATAGATTTAACTTAACTTTTATAACCCTCTTCTTGTTTTGAAAATTTCTCTTATTAAAACTAAGCTTATCTTATAAAAATCACTCCTTTATGATATCTATCATTAAACCCTTCATTTTACATGTAAAACCTTCATTTTGAAGTTGGAAAATATCTTTCTAAATAGTTCTTTCCCAAGATCCGAATTTCAAAATCACTTTTTGATTGAAATAAAATATATCTTGAGTTTTGATCAGCACCTACATTAAGACTATCATGTAGCAATAATTTCATGCATGTAAAACAAATAGCTATGTTATTTTAACTGCTCTAAACAAGTAGATCTACTATACTACTTATGCTATGAATGTAAATGCATCATGAACAATATGTAGGTGGGGATAATAATGAAATATATGCACAAAATTTCTATATGAACAAGATATAAACATAATATAGCAAAATACTAGTATATTAACTTTAATAGAAAGATCTATACATTGTGATGGCAATAATATCATATTTTAGTGGTTTCACATCTCTAGCATGAAGCTCATGGAAACTTTTAGTGGAACCACACATGTATGATCTTGCCATTGCATGTTTTTGTAGTGGTAAGGTCAAGATCTATTATCTATTTAGTATTTAGAGTAAGAAAACTTGAAGAAAAAAAAATTGTGTGTGTGTGTGTGGGGGGGGGGAGGATAGAAGATCACAGCAAAGAGTAGAGGGAGGGAGGAGAGAAAACTTTCCAAAAGTTTGATTTGTAAGAAATGAGGAAATGTAAAAAAGTGAAAGGTGAAAGAGAGATTATATAGAAAAAGAATTTAGGGTTTTGCATGATTATTTAATAGAAGAAAAACAAAACAATTTGTGGCCTATTGGGGGGGTTCACGCCAGTTTGAGAGAGAGAGGAGAGAGGGAAATGTTTTGATTTGTTTTGTGTAATAACTTTCAAATTTAGTCTGTAATTTATGTAATAAAAGTTGTATTGAAAAAGAAAATGCAAGGAAGATGATGTGAGAATGTAAGAATAGATTGTAAGGATGTAAGAATAGGGTATGAGTGGTGGTACTTGATTAATAGTGTGAAAGAAGGCAAAAATTGATTAGACAATTAAATTACCAGTAGTAATGAAAATACGATAAAAATGTTATATCTATAACTTTTATAACCCGAAAAATTATATAACTGATATATTTAGAAATATTACGAAATTACGAATCAAACGGTACTAATATCATATTTTTAATATCTCGAGCTCTGAGACACGCTTTTCAAGGTTTGTATCTGATCAGGCTCGAAATAGATCGAAAATCTACTCATCTTATATGATTAAACATCCTAATATTAATACGAGCCAATCTGGACTTAGCACTCATATTTCGACTTCTCGGATTGAGAAAACAGGATTGCTGAATCTAAACTGCTAAGGTTTCCTGCAGTTTTGTTGACTTAGGGTTTTCGTAATTTTCCGATTTAGGGTTTTACTTTGGAGTCAACTCATTCCTATTCTTTCGAGGTTTTATTCATGGCATTGCTAAACATAGGGTTTCCAGGTCCAATTGGTCTAGAGGTATTCTTTTAGGGTTTCGGTTTCCAGTTTTAAGTTTTTTGAAATCGAACTCAGGTTTGCTAAGAAAACGATGGTTTACAACCTACCCTACTTAAACAGAGTTTTGTCCGCAAAATTGAAACTTACATATCCCCTTTTTTATCAACTCAAAATACTTACTCTGAATTTCCTCTTTAGTCTCTTAAATTACCTCCTTAGATGCATGGTTCTTCCATAATACTTTCACTTACCGAGTGTCTTAGTTACGCAATGATGTGAATGCATCAAGGTCAATTTATCAGTTAATTGTCATTCTTTTAATTTCTTTGTCAGTTACAGTCAGTTACTTATTTTTGTCAGTTACATGTCTTTAATTTCTTTATCAATTATATGTCTTTAATTTCTTTGTCAGTTACAGTCAGCTGCTTATTTTTGTCAGTTACATATCTTTAATTTCTTTGTATGTATAAGGCTATATATTAAGCCTTGGTTAGAAGATTTTAGTTGATTTCTATTTTGGTGAGTTCATGTGAGAGAGTTCTCTCTTGTAATTGACAGGATTG
The DNA here is from genome assembly GCA_024138025.1 of Combretum micranthum. Taxonomy (NCBI): domain Eukaryota; kingdom Viridiplantae; phylum Streptophyta; class Magnoliopsida; order Myrtales; family Combretaceae; genus Combretum; species Combretum micranthum. The sequence continues at coordinate 68,120 of JAMXBD010001387.1, forward strand.
TCGATACATGTTATGAATATTGAGAATTATAATTTTTTTTATTCTTCTTGCTGATTGAATTTTTTATATTCCTTTAGCAATTCGTGAGAGTTTTTACAAATCGTGAGTTATATCGATTTGTGATTCCATTCACAAACCAGTTTGATTTTTGTTAGTCGTGGCTCCTATCGACTAATAATATCATCCATATCATTTATTTCTGTTTTCCTTTAAAATCTGAAAACCCAAAAAGATTGTGAAAAAATTGTTAACCCCCTTTGGTACCATATCATTTGGTATCAGAGCTACAGTTTCTTGTCATAAGTAATCTATCATTTTATCTTTATTTAATCTTGCTATCTATTTGTTATTGTTCTTGATTAGGGTTCTTGAGTAAAAAAAAAAAAGAAAGAAAGAAAGAAAGAAAGGAACCATCTTTATATTGTTCCATCTATACAAAACAAAAAAAAAATTGTTATCAATATTATCTTGGGATCTTGTCATAGATCTAAGTTTCTGTTTCGTCCTTTCAATTCTCAGAAATTACGGTATATACGTTCTTGATATTGGATCTTTGATTCCGACCAATTTGTTGTTGAAATTTGCTGGTTGTTGCGTGAGTGATTTATTTTGAGAAAATCATTGAGAGAATTCCGAACAAGGGATTGTGAGATCGAGTTGCGAGGAACATTATTTTCTTGAGCGAAAAGACACGAGTGTGAGTGTCATTTGTTGAGTGAAAACACGTGAGGGAGCGAATTGTGAGGATTATTATTTTTCTTATTTGATTATTACTAACCAATTTTCTGCAGGTGTTAAGATATGGGTAGTGACGGAGAAAGTGATAAGATTGACATGAAATTGTTCGTCAAATCGATACAGGATCAGTTTAGGATGATGAATGCAAGGCTTGACAATATAGAATCCGCAAGTAAGACTAGGAGCAGTAGAGGAATGACACGTAATGAAGAAGAGATTGATGAATCTGAGTCTAAAGGATCCGGAGTTATAAGAAGGTGGAGGAATGCTCCAAAACAAGATAATTCCTTAGGGAATATCAAATTAAAGATACCTCCTTTTCAAGGTAAGAATGACCCGGAATTGTTTTTAGAATGGGTGAGAAAGGTGGATCATGTGTTTGATTGCCACAATTACTCCAAAGACAAAAAGATCAAGTTGGCTTCTATTGAGTTTTCCGACTATGCTAGTGTATGGTGGGATCAACTTGTGCGAAATAGGAGGAGAAATGAGGAGAGACCCATTAGTACTTGGGATGAAATGAAGGCAGTGATGCGAAAAAGATTTATCCCTGGTCACTATTATAGGGATTTACATAGAAAATTACAAGGTTTGACACAAGGGTCAAGAAGTGTAGAGGATTATTACAAGGAAATGGAAGTAGCTATGATCCGGGCTGATGTGAAAGAGGATGATGAAGCTACTATGGCTAGATTTCTCAATGGATTAAACCGTGAGATTGCTAATGTGGTAGAACTCCATCCTTATCTTGATATTGAGGAGTTGTTACACAATGCCATAAAAGTGGAGCAACAATTAAAGTTTAAAGGGTCTTCTCGATTTGGTTCTACTTCTAATTCTTTGTGGAAGTCCACTTGGAAGAAGGACAATTCAGATTTGAAGTCCAAGGAGGATTCCAAGGCCAAATGTCCTGTTACTCCATACAAAGGTAAATCTGAAACTAAGACTTATGGTAAATCTCGTGATATTCAATGTTTCAAGTGTAAAGGATTTGGACATATTGCTTCTCAATGTCTGAATCAAAGGGCTATGGTTATTTTGGATAATGGCGATGTTGAAAGTGTGAGTTCAGAAGATGATCCTGATATGCCAGCTTTGGAAGACTGTAGTGATGTAGATGTAGAAGGTCCTGTGAAAGGAGATTTATTGGTTACTAGGCGAGTCCTTAGTACTCAACCTAAGGATGAGAGTGAAAGTGAAGAGGTACAGCGTGAGCATATTTTTCATACCCGGTGTCATGTGCAGAAGAAGGTATGTACACTGATTATTGATAGTGGTAGCTGCACTAACGCTGCGAGTACCTTGCTAGTTGATAAATTGAAGTTAAAATCTACGAAACATCCAAAGCCCTACAGATTACAATAGTTGAATGAATGTGGGGAGATCAAGGTGACAAAACAGGTTCTTATTTCCTTTTCTATAGGAAATTATCATGATGAAGTTTTGTGTGACATAGTTCCCATGCAGGCTAGTCACTTACTGCTAGGCCGACCTTGGTAGTTTGATAGGAAAGTGACATATGATGGGTACAAGAACCAATATTCTTTTGTTCTAAATAAAAGAACTGTGATTCTCACTCCTCAGAAACCATGGGAAGCATGTGAAGATCAAGTGAGGGTAGCGAGAGAGTTTCGAGAGAAACACATGAGTGAACAAGATAAGAGTGGCAAGGAGAGAAAAAGTGAGAAACAAACACTTGTGAGTTATGATAGAGGAGAGTTAAACACATTGAGTGGAGAGGAAGTTGCAAGAAAAAGTGAGGTAAAAGGTGCAATCATGGCAAGGAAACAACTACTTGTACTCATGTACAAGGATGTTTATTTTACTACTTCTGACCTTAACTCTTCGTTGCCAAGTGTGGTGGTTTCTCTTTTGCAGGAATATGAGGATTTATTTCCTGAAGAAGTTCCAAGGGGATTGCCTCCACCAAGGGGGATTGAGCACCAAATTGACTTTATTCCAGGTGCTTCTATTCCTAACCGGCCAGCTTATAGGGCCAATCCCGAGGAGACAAAGGAGATTCAAAGGCAAGTTGATGATTTGTTAGAAAAGAGGTTTGTAAGGGAGAGCCTCAGTCCATGTTCAGTTCCTGTTATTTTGGTTCCAAAGAAAGATGGAACATGGAGAATGTGTGTTGACTGTCGAGCTATCAACAAGATTACAGTTAAGTATAGACATCCCATTCCTAGACTTGATGATATGCTTGATGAGTTGCATGGAGCTTGTTTGTTTTCCAAAATTGACTTGAAAAATGGCTATTACCAAATTCGTATGAAAGAGGGAAGATGGAAAAAGCTGTCAATGTTATTAATTCATCCATAGTGCAAGTAGCTGAGGTTGAATCTGTGGCAGTTAAGGAGGCCAACCTATTTGCTAATTCTAATTTGCAAATTAAGGAAGATTCTACACAAAGGGAAAATTTATTCCAGGCCAGATGTATGATTCATGAGAAGATTTGTAAATTGGTTGTGCATGGGGGTAGTTGTGCTAATGTGATTTCACAAGATTTTGTGAAGAGAATGAATCTGCAGGTGATTCCACATCCAAGGCCATATAGCCTTCGATGGTTGAGTTCTCCAGATATGATACATATTCATAAACAGGTACGGGTTACTTTTGCAATAGGAGATTATGAAGATATGATAACATGTGATGTAGCTCCTATGAATTGTGCACAAATATTGCTGGGTAGACCATGGCAATATGATAGGCGAGTTATCTATGATGGATATAAGAACACCTTACAAGATTCATAAAGATGGACAGATATTCTTAATGCTTCTAATGACTTTGGCTAAAGTTCAACAGGAGAGATATGAAAATGTTCGGGTTAAAGGTCAAAGGAGTTTATTTTTGTATCCTTGCAGGTCTTCCAAGAAAAGAAAGAAGTCGCCTCAAAAGTTTCAGGAGATTCAACATGTTCCACATAATGTTCCATCTAGATTAAATGCCAAGATTCGAGGTCGAATCTTTTCCAAGAAAGGTAGAATGATGTGAATGCATCAAGGTCAATTTATCAGTTAATTGTCATTTTTTTAATTTCTTTGTCAGTTACAGTCAGTTACTTATTTTTGTCAGTTACATGTCTTTAATTTCTTTGTCAGTTATATGTCTTTAATTTCTTTGTCAGTTACAGTCAGCTACTTATTTTTGTCAGTTACATATCTTTAATTTCTTTGTATGTAAAAGGCTATATATTAAGCCTTGGTTAGAAGGTTTCAGTTGATTTCTATTTTGGTGGGTTCATGTGAGAGAGTTCTCTCTTGTAATTGACAGGATTGTCAATACATGTTATGAATATTGAGAATTATAATTTTCTTTATTCTTCTTGCTGATTGAATTTTTTATATTCCTTTAGCAATTCGTGAGAGTTTTTACAAATCGTGAGTTATATCGATTTGTGATTCAATTCCCAAACCAGTTTGATTTTTGTTAGTCGTGGCACCTATCGACTAATAACATCATCCATATCATTTATTTCTGTTTTCCTTTAAAATCTGAAAACCCAAAAAGATTGTGAAAAAATTGTTAACCCCCTTTGGGATCTTATCACGCAACCTTCGCATTCTCGCATCCATGACTAGCACTGGATGTTCCTTGTAGGTAAGGTGTCTTTTGATTGAATGGGTTTCAAATCCATGATGCTTTCTGAATCAGGTACATATTTCCTTAGTACCGAAACATTAGGATACATGGCACGTTTTCTGATGGGCTGGGGTATAGGCTAACCAATACGCTAGATCTCTAACTTTTTCTAGTATCTTGAAAGGTACAACGTATCTTGTGCTTAGATTTCTTGTACGTACTCTTTGTACCTCCTTAATGGGAATTTCCTTCATGTTCAACTTGATATTCAAGAACTTGTCCTTCCAAATTGGCCTAACTCCTTCGCCTGTCTTGAGTTCCCTTCTTCTTTTATTGTGTCGTCCCCGCTTTATCAACCACCTTTTTGTCTTAAGTTTGACTTATTGTTAAGCTTGTCTATGTCATACCAAAACAGAGGTGTCTTATGACGTCATCCATTCAAGGTTTCATAAAGTGGCATCTAAATGATCGAGTGATGGTTGTCACTGCAAGGAAGCCTCAATTGACGGTACGTAACTATTTCTATTCCCCTTGAATTTCTGAAACACATGCTCTTAACATACTTTCTCAGGTTTGAATTTTTCACTCAAACTGTCCATTGGTCTGAGGGTGATAAGTGATGCTAAGTTATATCTCGTATCCAAACTCTTTCGTAACCTCATCCAGGACCTATAAATTTTAGGTCTCGATCTAGCATAATTCCCATGGGTACATACTGTAGTTGCACAGTTCCTCTGATGTAGAACTTGGCTAACTTGCTCTTAGGTGTGTGATGTTGATTGGCAAGGAGGGTGCTGACTTGATTAATCGATCCATGGTTACCCATACCGTATTGCAACCTTTTGAAGTCTTTGGGGTAACCTTTCTTGAAAAACATGGACATCTGATCCCATTTCCATTTAGGATAGGCAAAAGCCTTAGTATTCCACACGACCTTCGGTATTTTATTTTCGTCAAATTACATGTCGTACATTGCCTGACACACTTCGTTATATTTTCCCTTTGTAATGTCCCATCAGTGGTAACCTTACTCAAACCTTTCTTCCTCAACTCCTTAATCCTCCGTCACATATAGCCGTCCTTTCCTTCCGATCACATCTCCTTTATCCATTACAGGGTCAGAGTATTTTACTTCTTGAAATCCTTTCTTAAGCTTTTGCATTACTCTGATCGTATTTTGAGCTTCCTTGCTTTTCTTAACCATGGTTAGTTCCAATATTAAATTTGGATATATCTTATTACATACTTTGTGTAGTGAATTTAAATCCTTAATTTCTCTAATTGCTTTGTTAGCTCTTTTTAGCTTATGATTTATACTGTCACTTCTCCCTAACTTTTACTATATAATATTTAATTTCTAGGTCATCATCTTCGATCAACTCCAACCATCCTCCTTGTTTCACATTTAATTCCTCCTGTGTAAATAGATGCCTAAAGCTTTTATGATTTGTATATATATCTCACATTTTTTTCCATATAGATAGTGCCTCCAAAGTTCCAAAGCAGAGATAATTGCGGTTTTGTTGACTTAGGGTTTTCGGTTGACTTTCCGATTTAGGGTTTTACTTTGGAGTTAACTCGTTCCTATTCTTCCAGGGTTTCATTCGTAGCATTACCGGACATAGGGTTTCCATGTCACGCCCCGTAGGGTATCCTAAACGTAACAGCCCGCCACATAGTAAGTAAGACTCTCGAGTTCTCTACCTGAGCCCTTCGGGAGTCTTAACTAGATGTAAAGCGTTCCTTTACGACAATAGAATACTTCGACAAATAGAGTTAAACAGTTTAGCGTGGCATTCAATAGCTATAGATAATAAATCAAAACGCATAATTATAGTTTACAAAATCTAAGGGGCATTCCCCCGCAAAATAATAACAAGTCCATTACAGTCATCCAGAGTCCTTAGTTTCCAATGGAAGTCTATACAAAAAGAAATGGATTAAACTTCTACGGGAAACTCCTATCTCCAGTACCTGTGCTGTGGCTTGCCTCGGCCTAAGCCATATAAACTCGTGCTGCATTAGATAAAAACTATGGGGTCGTAAGCTAACTAGCTTAGTGAGTAATAACTTCCATAACACAATTAAATACAATCATTCAAGCAAGTGTATGCATCATACAAATGTGATCAACAAACATATGACCAACCGGAAATCATATGTGGATGGACTTGCGCCCTCCATCCCGGGTTAGCAGATTAACGAATCCTGCGGTACGACGCCGTTTAAGCTCACGGTCAACTAACAATATTTCATTTTATGGATCACGATTAACCAACAAATTCGTTTTATGGATCACGATTAACCAACATATTCGTTTTATGAATCACGAAAAACCAACCAATGCGAATGCTCCAACCCCATCGTGATATGAATGGATTCAATTTATATTTGAAACCGAATATTCATTAATTCAATTCTTTCAAGTGACCAACAAGTGTTCGCAGGCATTCATCATAAGATACTAGCTAATCAGTCAATAGCTTAACACCCGGTTTCGATATTCCTTACGTTCCAATTCACATATCAGCAGTAAACAACATATATAATTCCCATATACCCCATCATGCATATACAATTTCTCTTTATCTTTGCCTACACCACTAGTGCCACTGCATTACAATCATATTCATTAATTGAGAGTGGAAGTAAAACTCACTCGGCCATTGGACGCTAATCTTCCTAGTAGTAGTAGTCGGGAGGTAGAGTGTCGTCCTGCTCGGGATCACCTACCAAGCAAGAATAATCCTAATGAGACTCTCATTATGTAACTAAATCAAGCTATACATCTAAACTATATGGATTCGGATTTCTCGCTATTTGCGGAAGTTCCAACTTAAAACAGCCATAACTTGGTCATTTTAACTCGGAATTTCGCAAATTTTATATCGATCTCTATCTACTTCGAAAGATCTACCTATTTCTAGTATTATTTCCAAGTTTTGAAAATAGTAAGGTCACGGAACAGTGGGATCAGATCTGTTCCGCAAATGTTCCAATCTCAAAAATTTGTTTTGCTTTTGATAAGAAATGTTCCTAGTTGATGATTCATGCATGAATGATATGGGAATGAATTACTAATATGAATGCCATGTGATGAACTTAATATATGCATGGTCATAATAATTTTTGTGATAATAAACTCTTATGAACTCTTAAGTGTTGGAAAATCCCCATAAAGATTATTTCTAAGAAGCTATTTTTCCACATTATACTCCTTAGGGTTTCCTTGATTTTTAATCTTGTAATCCACTTATTATTTAACCAAAAATAAGTTCTCAAAGTCTATATTAATCATGGCCTTCATTCATGCATAAAAATTCCCATTTTTCATTTGGTAAACATGTCTTTGAACAAGCTTTTTGTAAAAATCCGAATTTTCTAAATTTCATTTTCTTGCATTTTTCTTAAGGGAAAACTTGTCTAATGCATTAAAAATTGAAGCTCCAATATATATATTATCTAAGGACTTCATTTAGCTTATAAAAGATCCAATTTAGACTTAAATACCAAGTGTTCTTGTAGGCATGAACCTAAGTTACGAATTTTAACTATTGATCAACATTCCAATATTTTTCATTCTAACTCCATCACTTGTTTTACATTCCTATCATGCCTAAACTCATCTAAACTTATAAAAATCATTTATACCTATTACACATACCCTTCATTTTTCTTATGGAACATGAGTAAAAAAATGATTTTGGTGGCTTTTAAGGTAGGGCTTCCATTTCATCCGAATTTTCAACATTTCATATTTGACAAGGTCCTTCCTTTTTCAATGTTCTTGCTTCCTATATGTAAAGATCCACTATCTAGCATCTCTATACATGAACAAGACTACATTTTTATGATCATCAATGCATAGAAAATAAAATAAACCTATGATCATGCATGTACATGAAAATGTGGTTGTCTAAACTTTAGATCTACTATATATAATGCATGAATTATGGATCTCATGGCATGAACAACAATATATGTACAAGATCTCTACTTTACATGCATGAATCAAGTTGATATTTTAACATAAACTCATCTAAACACTAGATCCATGTCTTGTGATGGCTTGATATTCTTGTTCATGTTTTCATGTCCCTAGCATGAGCTCATTGGGATTAAATGAGAAAACACACAAGATATAGTCTTGCCATTACAAGATCTAGGAAGAACAAGACCTAAATCAACATACCAAAGGAGTCTTGAGATGGAAAAGAGAAGAAAACAAGTTGAAGTTGTGAGAGGGGGAGGGAGGCAACCTCACGGCACAATGGAGGAGAAGGAGAGAGCTTTTTCTCTTTTTCAAAAATTAAAACAAGAAGAAATGAAGAGAGAGAGAGAGAAAAAAATGTTTATATATGAAGGCATTAGGGTTTAGTAATGAATAAAAATTGCAAAATAAATTAAATGGGAGGAAAATCAAGGGGGGGGGGGGGGGGGGGGGGGGGGGGGGGGGGGGGGGGGGGGGGGGGGGGGGGAAATTGAAATTTTGTAATTTAGTAAATTAAAATGTAATAAATGTGATAATTGATTAAGAGACAAAATTTCTTGGAAAAGAAAATTGAAATGAGTAGTTGTAAGGATGTAAGAATAGGGTATGGGTAGTGTGTAATGTAAGTTGTACTTGTGAATAGTAGACAAGACATCTACTTTACCGGTTGTTCCGAAAACACGGGAAAAGCTATAACTGTAATTTTTATAACTCGGAAAATTATGAAATTGATATTTTTGGAATCCTTATAAAATTACGGTTCTAATGAATATTCCGGAATATTTTTCTGAATCCGTAGTCTGGGGCACGCTTTTCCGTAATTGAGCTCGGGAAGGCCCGGAATTGAAAAATTTCCGAATTTAAAACTTTCAAAGGTTTAGAATGTACTTTTAAACAATAATTCACATTCCTTTACTTCATAATATTTATTTTATTGTAAAACCGAAGAAAAGCCGGATTTAGGGTTCCTAGGCTTCACTCACTAGACCCAAACTGGACCGGATTAGGGTTTCACTTCCAACTCTCGGGGTTTCTTCACTACTAAGTATACCGGGGTTTACATTCCAGGTCCAATTGGTCCAAAGGTATTATTTTAGGGTTTCAGTTTCCAGTTTTAAGTTTTTTAAATTGAACTCAAGTTTGCTAAGAAAAATGAGGGTTTACACCATTATCACACCCATGATTGTACAAAAATATTACTTCCAGTGGCTATTGCAGGATAATTCACGCCCATGATAACAGGGAAATATAAGGATCTATAGTGATCACGAGCTTAATCACTCCTGTGATTGCCTAAAAAATCTTCTAATTCGAGCCTACTATAGGCCATGTCACGCTTGTGATTATTATCTTGTCATGTATTGTGATTTCCCCTATTTCTTTTACTTTACTTTAACTAATTTCCATTATTCTTCAACTAAAACACCATGAAAGTAGCATAAATACTTATATCCATAGTTTATAACATTATATATATATATATATATTATTATTACATCATATTTCATCAACCTATATCATAAATCATCTAATATACTCATGAACAAACATATACCTTGGCTTTGAAATATAAGTCCATATATATTACTTGTCTACAAGTTTTATCTTAATCCTACTTATAATTGGCATTAATTTATCGTTTACATACAATAACATCAATTACAATAAGAAAACAACTTAACTTATAAGCTTAATAAACCTATTTAACTTGATCTTGACTACTCTTTCTCTTCCTAAGTTGATGTAGCTTCTTCATGCATGTTTTCCATCTTCTCTCTTGTTTTCCATCTTCTATTTCTTCTTTTAATCTTCTTGAATTTGGGATTTTGAATTAAATTTAGGAAGAAAAAGGAAAGCAAGAAAGAAACGTGAAAGATAAAGAGGAGAAAAAGAAAGAAGAGAAAGAAGAAGAAAGGAAAGGAAAAGAAGGTAGGTGAAATAAAAAAGAAAAGGAAAAGATAAAGTTAAGAAGATATTGAAAGGATATTTATGGGTAAAGGTTTTGATTTAAGCTTTTCATATCATCATCTTAAGCATTAAAAACAATTAGGAATAAATTTTAGAATATATAGAAGTAAAATTAATAACTTGAATTGGAAATCTAGTTTAGAAATTAAATTGGTAAAAACTTGATATTTAATTTGGGCTTAGGTTTAAGAATTAATATTTATAAATAAGCAATTAGGTTCAAAATTTATGGGAATTAATGAATTGGAATTTAGCTTAAAATAGCTAAATAGGCCCTTTTATAAAATTTAAGTAATTGAATTTTAAAAATTTAGATCATTTATAAATTGAAAGAAAGAGGGGTTTAAGTTGACGATTACTAAGAATATAATAATTTAGTTCATGAAATAGACTAAAGCTTAGGGTTTACAAATTTACTAAACATTTAAATTGAAATCTTCAAGGGTTTAGAGAATTGGAGTTGAAAGAAAAGATATTCAAATTGATGATTGGAAATGAATTAAATTATTTGATTTATGAAACTGATAATTGTACCAAATAGATAAATGAAAAGGAATATTGGAAATCTCCATTTCAATTTAATCTATTTACAAATTTTCTTTTGTTAATTTATCTATTCCTTTCTCTATTGTTTACTTATTTTACTTAGTTTATTTAGTTAAATTATCTAAACTCAATTTCTAAACTAAATTCAAAATTATTCACCCATTATATTATTCAATTAAATCATTTTTAATGTTGTCTTTTTATCCTACAATCTTACTATTAAATTATTGATTTTTAGTCATATTCTTAATTATTGACTTATCATATGATATTACAACAATTCATTTTGTTACTAGGTCTTTATTCCTATAATATTATTTATTACCTATTAAGTTTTATAATCAAATAAGAACGCTATATTTATAAATTACTATTTCCAATTATGATTCCTAAATTATGAAAAATTTCTAAGGTTTACAAATTACCGATATTTATGCAATTCCTTTTATGTTTACTAAAGCTCTAATAATTACCTTGTTAGTTCATTGACTGTTATTGAACATTGATTGTATAAATTATAGAAAATTGTATTTTCAAGTTTTATTAATATTTTTAATATTCTTAAATCGAGAAAAATCAGGAGTAATCTTTGCGACTTTTCTTACTTTATCTACGTGGTGATTATGATATTCAAGCTATATAAACTAGGGTATTTACACATAGACCTTCCATCAAACAATTTAACAACCATAGAACCCAACAACATTGGTTTGGAAAAATTGAAACAATAAGAAACATAACCATTCAGTGAATCAACAATATCTCTTTCTCCAATAGTCAACTCACAAATAGGCTATGCATAAAATACTATTTGCACTGTTATGCTACCACACTAAAATCGAATACTTTGCCAATATATATAACCATCTGCAAGATTTCAATGGATATTAACAATCAACTCATATGATTTCACAGGGACAATAAAACTACACCAATCTTCAACTCTTGGTAATCCCATTAATGCATTAAAATATAATGGATGAATAGTGGGAAGATTAACATAGAAATACCCATAACGTTTATTAATTTCAAGTGTAAGAAGAAGAAACTCCAAATTAGGTACAAAAATAAAGAAATCCTCCTCGCTACTATCTTCTTTACCTTCACCATCAACATCAAAATCTACACTACTGAAAATATTCATCTGCATCATCTTTCGAACTCTCCTCATGAACATCATCACTATCTTCCTAACCAAACTATCATGTTCGACATAATCTTCTAACAAGTTAGTTACCTTTGAAGGTTTCAATAGTTTTATCTTCTCTATTATGTTAGACATTAAAATCAAGAATTCTTTTAAGATGGCAGTTTGGATAACATCCTGCAATGACACAAAACTTTGACAACCAACACCTTTAATAATGTCATAGTTTAGGCCACTCATAAATCTATCGATGGTGTGCTTAAGAGGTCAAGTAACTCACTATGCCTCATGAGAGTCTTAAACAATCAGGCATATTCTCCAATCTTCATAGACCCTCGTTTTAGCTACAATAAAGACTCATATTGCTCATCTTGATAATTAGTTGGAACAAATCTTTTTCCCATCAGCTTTTTTACAAGACCCCATGTAATAACATCACTATAGTCATTCAATGATCACTCTAATATAATATTTTACCACAGCAATCCTACAATTCAGGTTAATTTCTTAATGATAATATCCCTCATCGATAACTAGAGTGAGGAAAATCTCCAATAATTTGGTCTACCTGGAATTCTCAATCTAAATAATCTCCTATTGTTGTGATAGATGCCTTACATATGGTGTTGAAACTTTTTCATAACTTTGGGAAGTCATTCTTAATTTTTAATACTGGATGTGGCGGACTGCCACGTTTAGGGTTCCCTTTGGAGCGTGACAATTTAAGTGGTATCGAAGCATCGAGATTAGGGAGGAAAACCATAGGTTTAAGAATAGAAGTCTTAGAGGCATGATAAGCTTAGGAATAAATCATGAGAGTGATAGGAAGATTATTGCGAAGTTATTAGTATTTAGATGGAAGATAGGGGGAGAAAAGACAAATAGACTTTTCCGTCGTAAGATAGAGGAACCATAGGTGGAGTGAGGGGAAAACTTAAGAATCCTGTGCGACCGCCCTATCCAATAAGACAAAAACAATTTAGTAAGTCCTAGAACCATAGCAAGTGGGATATTATGGTACCAAGTGGGAAAGGTCGCATCTTTTACAATCTCACAAAAAACATAAGTGTAGAACTAGTTTTTGTCTTTAAATGAATTCCCAAAAGCATTTTTAATCACAAGAAAATGTCGCTTTTGTAAGAAATAAAAAATTCCCTGCTTTTTGAATAAAGAAACCAATAAAAGACTATATGATTTAGTTTTAACCGCAAGTACGTCCGTCGATGTGCCTAAAAGATGAGGATCCCGCATCCATTACCAAAAGATGAAGCAGGAGATCTAAGAAGAGAAGTCGTAACCAAGCACGAGTTCGTGAGCACAAGAAGAGGATGTCGAGTCAAGAAGGAAGCATCGCATTTACCCGAAGCATAGCGCCTTAGTTAACTAAATACGATTTAATTAAAGATAGTAGTTAAGAGTTTTGAAGATAACCAGTGAATTAAAAAATTCCTTTAATGTGTTGTTTTATAATATCCTTGCTATGCCTTTTTTTTTTCCTCAATTAAATTTCTTAAAAGATGTTCTATTTTGTGGTTTTATGAAATTCTATTTTGGAATTCTCGATTTGCTTACTAACTTTTTACTAAAGGTTCATTATATGATTTTATTTCTATGAATTTGATTTTCAATTATAAATTTCTAATCTTTTATGTTTAAGTTTTCTATGTTTCTATTGAATAAAATTTTCTTTTATGGTTATTTGAATTTTATTTATTATGCTTTTGATTATGTAAATTTCTGTGTTTTGATAATTATGGTTGTTCTAGATTTCCAAGATTTCCGTTAAATATTGCGATAAAACTTTATAAGTTAAGAGAAAAGAATGAACTCACGTAATTAAAATATTGAAACAGCCATACTCGAAGAGGACAACACCGCGATCAACAGTCTTCAAATCAACCAGTTGAGGAAGAAAATCAACTTTAAGTTACTCCTCTAAATCTGTAAGCTATGCCACCACCGAATCCACCAGTTGACAAATAGGCCACTCTTGAACAAATAGCACATTTGTTGAATATTCTTGTGCAACAGCAAAATGCACATGCCTCTGCTCCGACCCCACCCCAAAGCGAACATCAAGCATCCATGGAAGCGCCTACACCACAAAATGAGCAAACCCATACCGTGCCCTTTCCACCACCGTCACCGCCAAGACCATACCACAGCATTTTACCGGAATTCATCAAGAGTAATAGATACTTTGATGGAGCCTTTGGCATGCCTGACGAGGTAGAAGATTGGCTTGCATAAATAGAAAGTTCATTCGATGCATATGAGTTGCCGCAACACTTAAAGATAACTTATGGAACCTATATGCTTCACCTAAATGCTTGTGCGTGATGGGAATCCAAGAGTAGAGAATTGATGCATCCAATCACCTAGGAGATGTTTCAGCATGAGTTTCTGGAGAACTACTTCCCAGGCAGCCTCCAAGTTTAGTTTAGTTCAGACTCCTTGAATATTGCACAACAAGGTAGAACAGTGGAACAATATGAGACCGAGTTCAGTCGGCTACTCCAATATGCACCTGACTCGTATAAGTATAGCGAGGAGCTAAAGAGGCAAGTCTTTTTGAATGGACTAGACGAGGAACTGCAAATGAAGTTGGAAGAATTTGATATAAGGAATTTCTGAGAATTGGTAGAAAGAGCTTGGATTGTTAAGGGAGCAAAAAGGAGAAACACACATACACCAGAAAGGAAGATCCATGTTATTGGAAAGAGATTTCATGAAGGACCAAGTTTTGGCCAACCATCAAAAAGGTTTAAGCCAAACAACAATTTTTGAGAAATTGTTAGTGGAAGAAGAGAAGCACCAAAGAACATAATCTGCTGGAAATGCCAGGGCACTCACTACTTGAAAAGATGTCCTGAATTGTAAAATAAGTGTTACTTTTGTGGGGACCCAAACCACAAAGTGCCAGAGTGCCCAAAGAAAGCATCCTCCATTTACTTTGTATGTAGACAAATCGGACACTTTGCTAAGGCATGCCCACAAATGAAGAGTGCTCCCAACGGATTACTAATTAAACTGTCACGCCCCGAAGGATACCCTAAACGTAGTGGTCCACCGTACACAATATTAAACCCTAAGAATGACAGCGTCAGTCACGCAAAGGCTTCCATACTATGTACAAGGCGTCAACACATGGAGGAGACACATCAGAGTGATACATTTTATATTGATACAACTTGAGTAACAATATAAAGGAAATACAATTCACTATACTTCAATTACAATTCATCAGAAGATTTCACTACACAAAACTATCACAAAGCAATTCACAAGACTAGCTAATATCTTCAAGTATCCTTACTTCCTGCCGGAATCCCGAGATCATATTCGGCTCCAACCATTTCGGTCCCCAGGTAGCATTCTCCCTTCAACCTCTTTATTCAAACATCTATTGGGGTATAAGATACACTAACTTAGTGAGAGTTACCTTAGTTTCGTACCATAACAAGCAAGTTATAAATCATCCATATGCTATGCATGAACAAACACATGAGCAGACAATTATGTATGGGTATCGGAACCCATACACAGAACGGATTTATGCCCTCCGTATCTAGGATTAGGGATGGTATTAAAAGTCTACACGACCCGCTGCTAGTCCCCAAGCCCTCCAGGCTCATAGAACTCGACTCGGCTAGACTCATACATGGGATGCATCCCCGATGCACCTTAGTTCCCTATGAATAAACTCTGATACTGGGTCTCATTCTCCAAACGAGTCCTCGGACCATACCGATCGACCTGCGTAGGAGTAGTATACTTCCAAATGTTACTTATCCGATGCGATGCATGACCAATTTATCTTTTTGCTTAGGTCAAATTATTCATACATTCTTTAGAGTGACCAACCAATATCATACATATAACAGAAATAGTATGAACAGTGCAGTTATCCAATCGAATCATGGTTTTGATATGCTTTAGTATTCTTTGGCATACATACATACATACATCAAAGTCTCATCGATTATCCCATCCCCCATTCATATCGGCTTTTATCTTGTTCCTATAATTCTAATACAACTAGCTACAAGCATAAACAAGATAACAAAAAAAGAGGAAAACTCACTTGGCCATTGGATCACCGGTCTCTTAGTAAAAGTAATCCGGTGGTAGGGAATCATCGATTTCAGGGTCACCTAAAAAGGAAGAAATACCCTAACAAGTATTTCATCATTTAACTAACCCAAACTATTTAACAAAACTAGAAAATTCGTAATTCTCATCCTACGCGGGAATTCCAACTTAAAACGGTCATAACTCAGTCGTTTTAACTCGGAATTTAGCAAATTATATATCGATTTTTATCTACTTCGAAAGATCTATCTAATTATAATATCATATTTAAGTTTTGAAAACTTTTAATCATCGAAAAGATCCGACCAGTTCAGGTCAGTAGCGAAAACCACTTTAGAAAATTGATTTTATGAAAGTTCATGAAGTTTCTACTATCCGATCAAGTATTCATGCAATATAAACAAGTTACTATCATAAATCATATGTCATGAGATATATATGTATATGTTCTTGATGATATTGAATAAAAGAAATTTTTAGAAAACTTTTCCTTTTAAGACTTTATGAAAAATCAACTTAGAAAGGCAAGTCTTGTATTCTTGACAATTCCCACTTGTTTTTAGAAAAATTCCTTGATAAAATTTATTTATTCTTGTTAAAATTAAGCCTTCATTATTTATATTACTTAAGGCCTTTGTTTTTCAATAAAAATTTTCATTTTACACTTTATAAACATGTTTTTACATATGGTTCATTCCAAAATCCAAATTTTGTAAAAATTGTTTTTGTGGTGATTCCTTTAAGTAAACTCATTTGATACTTAGAAAATTAAGGCTCAACCATATCTAACCAATAAGGACTTCATTTCTTTAATTAAACTTCTATTTTGAATTTGAAAAATAGGGGTTGTCATACCATTACTCCATTATTACGAATTTCTTAAAATGATAAGCAACTCAAATTTTCCTACTTTATTTCTACTCCTTGTTCTACATATTTTTCTCAGCAAAACCCATTTTTACTTATAAAAATCATTACTTGATGATATCTATGACCTATACTTTTCATTTTTCATATAAAACACAAGTTTTAGAGTTGATAAAAGGGTTTTTAAGGCATGGTCTTGAAACCATCCGAATTTCACAAAGTTAGAATAAAACTCAAATTTTATACTTTGTAATCTCTTCCTATTTTGAGAATCTCTATTAGTAGATCTACCATTTACTTATCAAAAACATCGCTTATTGATACCTACTCCATAAGTCTTTCATTTTTTAAACAAATCCTTCATTTTTGTGTTGAAAAATAGGCTTTCAAAATTGGTCTTGGTTGGGATCCGAATTTACAAAATTTGTTTTTGGACATATCTTTTGATAAAATCCATCTAAACTTATGAAAAATCATCCTTTACATATCCTATCTTAAGAGCCTTTCATATATTGAATAAAAACTTCATTTTTAAGCTGGAAAACATGTTTTTAAACTATGCCTTGGCCTAAATCCCAAAATAGGATTTTTGTTTTGAAAAATAATCTTTGGAAATCACCTTTGAAGCATATAAAATGAAGTCTTGATGGTATATACCCATTAAGCCTTCATTATTTTAAGTAAAACTTCCATTTTAACACTTAGAAAATGGTTTTTAAATGTGGGTCTTGCCTAGATACGAATTTCACCATTTTTACTTGAGTTCAAAATCAAGATCTACACTTACTATGAACATAAACATAAAAGAAATCCATTGTGGTAAACTATAAACTCATAGATCTAAACTTTACTGATCAAGATCATTCATTTATGATATCTATCCCCTAAGCCCTTCATTTTAAATGAAAAATACACATTTTGAAGTTGAAAAATAGCTTTTCTAAAGATGGTTCATTTTTTTCCGAATTTTCAAAAATGATTTTTGTTGAAAATAAAATAGATCTTGAGCTTTCTAAGACTTTCCTACTATCATCAAGCTATTACAAGTTATTTAAGAACATAAAACAAAAGTCTAATGCATTTATGAACTTAAAACAACTAAATCTAGTTTATTGTACTAGTTATAAATGCATGAACACTATGATGGTTATGTGAATATGAATAGATGATGAACATATGCACAAATCCTTAATAATAATAACATAACTTAATAATAAAACAAGATAATAGCAAAATAACTCAAATAACAAGATCCATAACATTGTGATGGTAAGGATCTCATGTTTAAGTGTTTCCATATCCCTAGCTTAAAGCTCATGGGGATTTTGTAAGCCCCAGAAAATTTTAATAAATAATTCCAAAATGAACTTCGAAAATAAACCCTAAAAATCACTCCAAATTAAAACCGAATTTCAACTAGTCCAAAACCACAAGCGAATCCAGAAATTTCCAAAGGTCGAGAAAAATAAGAATCCTTAAAAATAAAATAAGAACTCGACATACTTCAATTCCAAAACCACTACGTATGACAAATTCTATACGTAACTCCGACTTATAAAATTGGGTAATATAGAACCCAAAATCAAATTATTAAAAACGTAAATAACGATTAACTTTCGAAAATGAAATCCAATTCAAAAATTTCGAAAATGTTAAAAGATATTAAATACTTACAAAAATAAAATTTAAGATAAATTTCTCAAATCAAATATGTTGTATAAACATAAAATATCATATCTAAACCGGAAAATCACTCGGAAACCCTAATTGGAATACAATAGCTTACGTCTGGCGATCTAGCGCCCCTAACCCTAGAGGCCGAGATGTAGTTTAAATATGTAGAATAGCTCGTAGTAATATAAGTTGTTCAAAAATATTATATTGGTAAATTTTTTACTTATTTTGAACCCGTTCGGATACAGACTTCAAAAAGCGTGTCCCGGGCTCGAGATATCAAAAATATACCATTAGTACCGTTAGACTCGTAATTTCATAAGATTTCCAAATATATCAGTTATATAATTTTTCGGGTTATAAAAGTTACAGTTATAACCTTTTATTCGTATTTCAGTAAACCGGTAATTAATTAGTCTTTTGCACTATTCATTTTTTATTTCATTACAAAATTTTATTATTCTTATAAAGCCTTATATTATTAGATAATATTTTATATATTATAGAAAATTTTGTTTTTCTAAAATTTAGTTAGTTCGGGCTTTTATGGGATCAGATTCTGTTTAAGACCCGTTACTAAAAATAAAATAAATTAATTTAATAATTAAAAAATATTTTTATTTTCATAAAAAAAATTTTAGAATTTTTCGGGTTATAAAAATATTATTTATAGCCCATATTCGTGTATTTTGATCATACCGGTAACATATTTGTTAAAATACTAAAATAATTCAAATAATTATTTAATTTTTATTATGAAAAATCTGCTACAAATATTTGGAATAAATTTTATAATTTTATTTTATTTTATTTTATATTATTAAGAAAGTACTTTTACAACCCATACCTTCAAGTACACCTTACACATATCACTTCCTTTTCACTTCAATCTTTTTACACATTATCCCACACTTCATGGCAGATTTTTCCCCTTCTTTATGGCTGCCATTGTCCTTTATTTACTCCATTTTGACTAAATTAATTATATTCTACTCCTTCTTAAGAAAGCTACATTACACATTTATTACACAATTCAAATTCAAGTCAAATTTCAACAAAATTCCTCTCTCTCCTTCCCACATAATTCACGTGCAGCATGGCTCTTCTTTGGCTGCCTTGTTTTTATTTTTTTTCTTCTTCTTTCATTCATTAATACACTCATTTTCTCTCTCCCTTTCATTTACTCTTTCTTTCCTTTTTCATTCTTTAGCTTTTTCTCTCTTTCTTTCTTCTTTTTGTTCTTGTTTCTTCAATGAACAAGCTGTCCCCATTTCTTCCATGAGCCACTATGCATATTTCTTAAATATTTTTAAGCAAATCTTCTTCTCAAAGCTTCCATAGGTGGTATAGGTAAAGTGTAATGAAGGTTTCATGCATCAAATGACCTTCCATAAGCTTAAAAGCTTAGGATAATGATGCCAAAAATGAAACACTCCTCTTCTCCACCATTATTATCTTGTATCATAATTATTTTCTTGTTTAAAGTTGATATATTTTATAGATCTAACTTTTTATAGCTTTGATTTTTGTTTATGCCATAGATCTTGCTATATGAGTTATTATTTTTGTTATTTCTTATGATTTATGCTTATGTTCCTCATTCACATGTGTTCATGCACTTATAACTAGTTTAGAAGACTAGATCTAGTGTTTTGAGTTTATAAAATGCATTAGACTTTGTTTTATGTTCATGAGCAACTTGTAATAGCATGATGATGGTAGGAAAGTTATAGGAAACTCAAAATCTATTTTATTTTCAACAAAATTCATTTTTGAAAATTCGGATGAAAAATGAACCATATTTAGAAAAGTTATTTTTCAACTTCAAAATGTGTATTTTTCATTTAAAATGAAGGGCTTAGGGTAAAGATAACATAAATGAGTGATTTTGATGAGCAAAGTTTAGATCTATGAGTTTAAAGTTTATTATCATGGGTTTCATTTGGATGTATGTTCATATTATGTGTAGATCTTAGATTTGAACTTAGATAAAAATTGTGAAATTCGTATTTTGGCAAAACCCCTATTTGAAAACCACTTTCCAAGTGTCAAAATGTAATTTTTACTTAAGAAAATAAAGGCTTAATGTATTTATATTATCAAGACTTCTTTTTACAAGAATCAAAGGTGATTTCCAAAAGTTATTCTCAAAATAAAAATCTTATTTTCGGATTTGGCTAAGGCATATTTTAAAAACATGTTTTCCAACTCAAAAATGAAGTTTTTATTTAAGAAATGAAAGGCTCTTAGGATAGGATATATAAGGAATGAATTTTCATAAGTTTAGATAGATTTTATCAAAAGATATGTCCAAGAATAAATTTTGTAAATTCGGATCCCAATCAAGACCAATTTTGAAAACCTATTTTTCAACTTCAAAACAAGACTTTTAGTAAAGAAATGGAAGCCTTAAGGGAAAGGTTTGATTAGGAAATGGTTTTTGAAAGACTAAATGAGTTTTACAAAGAAAATAAGCTCAAATGAATTTCTCAAAATTCGGATTTGAAAATAGCCACAATTCAAACACTTATTTTCAAATGCCAAAATGATAATTTTGATAGGAAAATGGAAATCCTAAGGTATATATATAATAAATACCAAGTTTTGATAAGGATAAAAGAAGTTTATCAAAATATAATCTTAGAATAACAAATGTTTTCCAAAAATAGGTTAAACAATGTTTTTATTCTTTAAAATTTTGTAAAATTCGTACTTAAGCAAACCACCTATTTAAACACCTATTTTCTAACCCCAAAATGAAGGTTTTTGTTGAAATAATGAAGGTGATGGTTATATAGGTCATCAAGGTTGAATTTTGCTAAAAACAAATATGATTTTATAAGAAGAAAAACTATTTTTCTTAAGTCTAGTAAAATTCAAAGTTTTGCAAAGTAAAGATTTTCAAAAAGAATTATTGGTATTATATGTATACATATAGGTAGATCCTCTCATAACCATCATGAAAATAGCTTGTAGGAAATACATATATGCATGATTCATTGTAGAAATAAAGTATGAAAATTGAGTTTATCCAAAACTTGTAAATTCGGACGATTTCAAAGCCATGCTTTAAAAACTCATTTATCAACTCCAAAACTTGTGTTTTATATGAAAAATGAGGAGTTTAGGTCATAGGTATCATCAAGTGATGATTTGGATAAATTAAGATGGGATTTACTAAGAAAAATATGTGGAACAAGGAGTGTAAATGTAGTAGGAAAAATTTGAGTTGTAGTCAACTTAGGAAAATCGTAATTTTGGAGTGAGGTCATGAAAACACATACTTTCCAAACTCAAAATGAAAGTTTTATTAAAGAAATGAAGTCCTTAGTAGTAAGGCATGATTGAGCCTTAATTTTCTAAGTATCAAATGACTTTTGCTTAAAGGAATCACCATAAAAACACGTTTTGCAAAATTCGGATTTTTGGGATGAGCCAATTTTAAAAACATGTTTACAGTGTAAAATAGAAATTTTTATGTAGAAATGAAAGACTTAAGTAATAGATATACTGAGGATTCAATTCTAACTTAGATAATTAGAAATTCTTAAGAATTAATCCCAAAACACAAGTGAATTATCAAAGTTAGGAAACTAGTATTCTTAAAAGTAGTTATCCTTGAAGTCTTGCAAAATAAAAAATTATAAAATTTCCTTTTAGCCAAAATCATCAAGATCATGCATACATTAAGCTCATCTCATGTCATTCATGCTACAAAATCATTCATATTGCATGTATGGCTAATATATATAGTAGGAACATTACAAACATTTACAAAACTATTCTTCGGAATTGAAATTTGTTACTGCCCTAATCTGATCCGGCCTTTTTGAAGCTTCAAAGTTTTCAAAACTTAAATATAATATTAGAAATAGATATATCTTTCGAAGTAGATAGAAATCACTATATAATTTGCGAGATTCCGAGTTAAAATGACCAAGTTATGGCCGTTTTAAGTTGGAATTCCCGTTTAGGACGAGAATTACGAATTTGATAGTTCGTATAAAATCGTTTGGAATAGTTGAGTTGAAATACTTATTAGAGTATTTCTTCCTTTTAGGTGATCCCGAAATCGACGATTTCCTACCACCAAACTACTTGTACTAGGAGACTAGAGATCCAATGGCCAAGTGAGTATTACTTCCGATTTCATTTATTGTATATGATTGTAATAATAGTTGCACTAGATATTTGGTAAAGATAAAATGGATATGCATGATGGGGACGAATGGGGACTATGTATGCTTGTTGTTGATATGAGAAATGGAATGTAAGAATATTGAAGCCGAGTGATTACTATTGCTTGTATAGATGAATTAGAAATTGATTGTTTGCGTTTATTGATTGATCACTTAAAAGAATTGGTATAATTGATTATTCGGAATTGAAGATGAAAATGAACTCATTCATATCATGATGGGGATGGAGCATTAGCATTTGTTGGTTTATCGTTGTACCTTAAACGATTCTTGTTAGTTTATCGTTGTACTTTAAACGATTCTTGTCAGTTTATCGTTGTACGTTAAACGATTTTATAGTTCAATTGACCATAAGCTTAAACGGCGTCGTACCGCAGGATTCGTTAATCTGCTAACCCGGAATGGAGGGCGCAAGTCCATTCACATATGATTTCCGGTAGGTCATATGTTTGTTGAATTCACGAGTTTGATGCATATCACTTGTCTGACTAATCACTTGATTGTATGATGTGTTATAAATGTAATCCTGGAAGTTTTCACTCACTAAGTTAGTGTAGCTTATACCTCAGTAGATGTTTGATTAAACAGGTTATCTCAAGAGTGCTAAGTGGGGACCGTGATGGTTGGAGCCAAGAATGACTTCAGGATTCCGGCAAAGAATAAGAATGTTTGCAGTTATTAGCTAGGTTCTATGATTTGCCTTGTAATAGATCTATGTAGAGAAATCCTTGAATGAATGTAATGGAAGTATAATATGATTTGTATTTTGAAGAATAGTAAATTGTATTTCCTTTACATTGTTACTTAAGTGTACCGATATAAAATGTATCTCTTCGATGAGTCTTCTTCATGTGTTAGACGCCTTGTACATAGTATGGAAGCCTTCGCGTGACTGAGGTGGTCATTCGTAGGCTTTAATATTGTGTACGGCGGACTGCCACGTTTAGGATACCATTCGAGGCGTGATAGATTTTGTGGAAACACAGATGAATGAACTTGCCATTACATGTTTCAAGATAATAAAGTATACATCTATTACCTATTGGAAGATTGGAACAAGAAACTTAAAGAAAAATATGTGAATGTGTGTTCAATTTTGAAAGAGGGAGAGGAGAGAGTTTTTGCAAAAATTTTCTAAAGAGAGAAGGAAGAAAGAAAGAAAGTGAAAAGAAGATGGTATAAAAAAGTATATATAGACTTGTAGATTAGGATTTTTGTAATAAAAGAAAAGAAAATAAAACAAATTGGAGAGAGAGAAAGAGGGAGAGGGTGCGTCGATTTGGAGGGTGTGAGAGAAAGAATGGAGTTGTGTTGTGTAAGATTCAAAAATTAATTAAGTAATTTAAGTAGTAAAGTTATATTGGAAAAGTAAATTGCAAGAAAATGATGTAATTGTGAGAGTAGGATGTAAGGATGTAAGAAATAGGTTATGGGTAGTTGTACTTGTGAATAGTGTAGAAGAATTCAAAAAGTAGATTTGACATTTAAAGTACCGGTAGTAATGAAAATACGATAAAAATGTTATAACTATAGCTTTTATAACCCGAAAAATTATATAACTGATATATTTGGAAATCTTATGAAATTACGAGTCTAACGATACTAATATCATATATTTAATATTTCAAGCCCCAGGACATGCTTTTCGATGTTTGTACCCAATCGGGTTCAAAATAGATCGAAAATTCACTAATCTTATCTTTTTAGGCATCCTAGTATTATTACGAACCAAACTATACCCTTTACTCATATTTCGAATCCTTGGTTTAGGAATATGGGATTGCCGATTAAAACTTAGGATTGCCGAGTGATTTTCCGATTTAGATCTTTGCCAATTTGGAAACTGAGGGTTTTTATTTATACATCATATTTAGTTTGAGAAATTTATTTTAAATTTTATTTTTGTAAGTATTTAATATCTTTTAACGTTTTCGGAATTTTGAATTGAGTTTTATTTCCAAAGGTTTATTGTTATTTACTTTTTAATAATTTGATTTTGAGTTCTATATTACTCAATTTTACAAGTCAGAGTTAAGTATGGACTTTGTCATATGAAGTGGTTTTGAATTTAAAGACTGTTGAGTTCTTATTTTATTTTTAAGGATTCTCATTTTCTCAAGATTAAGAAATTTCTGGATTCATTCATGATTTAAGACTAGTCGAAGTTCGGTTTTAATTTGGAGTCATTTTTAGAGTTTATTTTCAATGTTTATTTTGAAATTATTTACTAAAATTTTTCGACGCTTACAAGGACCGTCTAGAGGACCTACTCCAACAAGAATGAAGAATGGAAATGTAAATGGAAGTCGTATTGGGACTTCTATGCAAGGAATAAGGGTCTACAACTTGGAAGGTCAATGGAGACGCGGAAAGATGGATGATGGAGACATGGAGTTAGCTGCCCTTGAGGATGAGGACAACTATGGCTATGACCCGACCACAGGTCAGTGTTAACCCTCAATCAAGTGTTTTCTTTAATTTCATAAAAGTATAAGATCGGTAGTTGATAATTGGATGATTGAGTAAAACCCCTGAAAGCGAAATAAAGAATCCCATAGGTAGTGATGATAAGAAAAATTTTAAAAGCTTGTCCCTTAGGAAAAATTCAAGGATGCCTCCTCCCAGCAAACCTTATAATATTGGAATTAAGAAAATATGAAATAGCCACAAGAACGAGTTGATTATCTTATAATGAGAATACGGTTGGCTACCAAACTAAGAAAGTAGAATTTAAGGGATAAAGAAGGAAAGAAACATCCGTAAATGGATTTGTAAGTCTAAGGAGACATGATCTGAGTTCGATTGAGTTGGTAAAGAACAATGATGAGGACTTGGAGCTAGGCTTAAGTAATGCAAGGGGTAAAAAGGGAGAAACGCGACTTAGATAATATCTCCATTATCGACTTTAGGATTTCCGATTGACCTTCTAATTAGGGTTTAAGCTTAATTGATCGCAAAATTTTGGGAAGTTTACAAGAAGTCTATGCCTACATCTAGGTCACGACTTCTTCAAAAAGTTCCTTAAAGTCCAAAAGCTGTACCTGAGGAAAGTGGATTCTCAGGGATAGCCATAAATATTCATACTGCAACAGGAAACTATAGGGGTATAAGCTTACGAACTTAGTGAGCTTCACTTCTAAAATTAAATCCTCAACAAACAATATATATATCAAGCAAGTTATATTAACAACTATATGAAATGCATAACTACGTGAGCATACAATACATAAGACCTTCTGGAAATCTTATGTTGAATAGATTTACGCCCTCCATTCGGGGTTAGGTGTTTCAGGCCTATACGACCGTAGATTTCAAATTTTCTCATTTATATTGTGGTTAATATAGGTGCCTATCCACACACATTTTCGATTCCGGCCATTACGCCAATATTCGAGTTTACAAGCCCCTCGTTGCCCAGCTATTATGCCTTCTTCCCATAAAGGTGTAATAATCTATGCAATGTGACTCACATATGGTATGCATAGTCAATTTGATTATAAGATCATGTCATATTAATTAACAATTTATGGGCGATTATAGATATTGCAGACACTTCAATTCTATACTAAATCATACAAATATTTACAACAAGCTCATTTCGATATTCTTATCATCGATTCAACCAAGTAGAATTCGCATACACACAATGGAATTTTATCTTACCTTAATTCTAATGCCACTAACGTTACAAGCACAATCATAAGCATATAATTTAAAGAAAGTGAACTCACTTTACCATGGCACGAAAATCCACTTAATCATAATAGTCCTCAGAAAGGTCTAGTCCATCTCCCAAGTCTCCTAATCAAAAGAAATAACTCTAATGAGTATTTCTATAAAGTTTGAATGAACTTATAAATTCTATTCTAATAAGTTCATCAAAATTCGTCTAAAATGAAATTCTAATTTAAAACGGCCATAACTTGGTCATTTTAACTCGGAATTTCGCATATTATATACCGATTTCTACCTACTCGATGAGAGCTATCTATTTATAGAGTTATTTCCAACAAACAAGATCGTTTGGTCCATGAACAGTAGGGTAGTGAATACTATACGAATTTCCTATTCCATAATTCAACTCCTAATTTCAAACCAAGCATCATATTAAAGCTTTGATAGATATTAGCAAACTCCACTAAGAGTAAGTATGATTCCTGTAACACCCCAAAGGGTATCATAAACATGGCAGTCCGCCACATACGGTATTAAAACTTAAGAATGACTTCCCGAAGTCATGCGAAAGTTTCAACACCATATGTAAGGCGTCTATCATAACAATATAAGACATCGGTGGGATGTATAGTTCGAGACAATAAATACAGCGTACAAGAAATCTAGATAATCATCCAATTTAACATTAAGAGAATATAATCTTACATCATCTTAAGGGTTTTCCCCTACAATTCTCTAAACAATCATATATCAACTTAATCTCTCACAAGAAAACAATATTAACACCAAAAGATATTAAGGATATTAAGCCTAAGATCTTCAAAGGATTTCCATAAGCTTTCCAAAACATAATCCCACTCAAGTATATGTAGTCATCGGGCATAAAAGATATTGGTCATGTTACAACAAAGGTCTATCAGAGTATAAGCATAACTAGCTTAGTAAGAATATTCCTGAATCAACGTACTTGTATAAATAATTTCAAACAAGTTATTAAACAAGTATATGTATACATCAAGCAAGTGATCAAGCAATACATACGATCTATCAGAAATCATATGTTTGAATGGATTTACCTCACCATTTAAGGTTAGGTGTTTCAGGCTCTTTAAAACCCATCTTTAAAATCTAACTTATGTAGTTTATTTCAAGTACCTACTCGCCCATCTTGAAATAGTTCTTTCAAGCTTCTAATCGCCCATCTTGCAGATTTCTGGCTCCTGCAAACCCGGCTACTATACTCTTGTCCCATCGAGTATAGTAGCTCATGAGATGAAACTAACTACATGATATGCATGAATCAATTAATACAACTCATAATATATGATTAGAGTAATTTAAAGGTGATGACAAAATTTGCACACACTCCAACATAATAATAGTAAAACACAAGTTAATTAACAATGACTCATGTCTCAGTATGCTTAGTATTCTTTCAACCAATATTATCATACATAATTCGTTTTCATCTTTTCCTACTTCTAGCTTCTAGCTAAAAGCACAACCAAGTACGTAAAAGGTAGGAAATAAACTCACTCGGCCATGAGGATATATCTTTCTTACGAATGAGTCGATCGGTAAATCTACTAATCAAAATAATCCTCCAGGTATGAATACTCCTCCTGGGATCACCTAATCAAGAAGAATACCCATAATGAGTATTTCTTATTGATTCTATGGTACTTATCAAAAACTATGTCATAAGATCATTAAAATTCATATAGAAGGTAATTCAACTTAAAATAGCCATAACTTGGTTATTTTAACTCGGAATTGCGCAAATATAAACCTTTTTCTACCTACTCGAAAAGATTTATCTATTTCTAAGGTTATTTTTATCATAAAAAGCCCTTTGGGCTGCAAACTACTAAGGTATAGAATAGTTACGAATTTACAGTTCGCAAAATATGATTTTTCCAAACTTCTCTTTATTCAAAAATCTTTAAGCAAAATATATGGATATATATATAGTGGAAAAATCCTATGAAATATATATATATACTCATATTGTATGCATGATTTTTGTAGTGTTGTCTCAATTATTGATATTTCATAAACAATTTGTCTTTAAGGATTTTAAAAGACAAAACTTTTGAAAATTTATTCTTTTTGAATTGTTAAAAGGAAAACTAAAGTATATTTGAGTTGTTATGAGTAAATGTTTTTCTATTATAATTTCATTTTCTCACTTTTCAAGAGTAAATTCATTCCAAAAATTTGGTTCTTTAAGTTATCTACCCCTCTCATCATTGCTCACCGTTCTAAGGAGTCAAAACTTAAATCTAATAGATCATAACCTATTGCTCTGATACCAAATAAGCTGTAACGCCCTAAAATAAAGCATTACATCCCACCACGTGTCCCTCTCTTAAAAGAGACACGCAAAGGCTCTAAATCTTAATACCACAAAATATAAACATATAGAAATCTCCATGAACTCACAATTAAGGTTACTCCAAAAGGCACAAAACCTGTAATTTTATAACTTTCAAATATTTCATATAATATAAACTAAACCCGAGTTGGCAAAACAAAGCCAACAATAATCCAGAAAAGGTCTAACTTCCAACTAAATCATATAATCATGTTTAATAAACAATTACATAAAAACCAATACTTCAGATCCTCAAATCGATAAATAATCAAAATATTGTTTCAAAAATCTTCAAAAACTCAAGAACTCTTTTTCATAGGTCATGTATAACATCCTATTCCGCTGCAATGTAGTTAGGTCCACTATCGCCATCCCCATGATCAAAATATAAGTCATAACCACACAAGTCATAAACAATATTTCCATCACCTGTACCTGAAAAAGAAAGGAATGAGCGAAAACGCCCAGTATGCCAGTCCACAAACAACATGCAAATGCACAAACAATATGTATAGATACATGCAACTAACTAAATGCAAACAATAGATTATTATCTTCATTAAGCCTTCAAAACAACACAATTCAGAATCATAGATCTCTGATCCCAAACTTGGAGTTACTCAGACTCCTGAAAAATAACCAGAATCGAAAATAAATAATTATATACATATATTGGTGAATGGATACTCCCCAAACACCGTGGCTATACTACCAATAAACCTATATCTATCGAAATTATCTCCAAGTGCAACTCTACTAGGGACAACGACACACAAGGATCATCAGTATGTCTCATTAGTATCACTATCTGCCAGGTCTTTACTGGTCAAAGCCAATGACATCCAGAAAAGAAAATTAAGCCAAATAGAATTAAGTTCATTTATATATCTGTTCCTACAAGTAACAATCAGAAAACTAAACCTGCAAGCAAATACAACAAACAAGGAAAGGTCGTACTTTTCTAATTCCAGGAACAATCTCTCCAAATCCACAAATTCTTAAAAACAATAAGAAATCTCCCAATCTCCTCTCAAGAAATCACAACTGCAGAATCTCTTCGATCAATTCCCTAGAAAACCTAAATCTCCACAAAACCCTAATTGCATAAATCAACAAATACAAACAAATCCATCATTCTAATTCGATCTTTTAATGAATCTATGATTTAGAGGATGAAAACTTACTTTGATTTGACTCTAAATCCAGAAAATTGCCAAAGACCGCAAAGAAACCATAACCCTAGAACATCCCCAATCATGATCAAACAAAACCTTAAATAAAAAATCATTTCGATGAAATCTACATATGTAATTAAGGGATTTAATTACCTTGAATGGATCTCAAATTCCTCATCGTTCTCCTTGAGATTCAAATCTGATCTTCAATCTTCCTTAAACACCCACTCTTCAGATCTCCAAGAAAATTAGAACCGTTTCTCTAATTCTTCTTAAAAACAAAAGAAAATCCTAAGGTAATTCATAGATTGAAAGACTTTAAAGGAAAGATATGATTTTGATTACCTAAATCCGATCTTCCAAGATCTCCTTTGACCAATAGAATCAGATCTCCAAACCCGATATATATGTTTTCGAATTCTATCACAAATTCAATAATCAAATCCTAAGAAATCTAATAATCCGTAATATCTTAAAACAAAAAAAATGATTCAGTTACCTGATCTGGACTTCTGAATCCTTTGGCGGCTGTAAACTCTCAAAAGATAAGAATCTAGGTTTAGGGTTTTGTTGGAGAAAAGATAAAGAAAGAATATATAGGGATTTGTGACTTTTCATCTTCTGTCATGTGTCTGTCATGTGACCAAAATTGTATTAAAATTCGATTTTTGTTGACAAAGAAAGAATATATAAGCCGGCGGTTTTCAACCGTCTTAAACGTACTTCAAATCTCTTAGGGTTTTGACTGAGGAATGGTGTAACAAACTTGTAGGTTAAGGGTATATTTATAGAGGTATGTTGTTTAGGAAAAACCCTAGGTTCATATCTAATTCAGGCTGCCAAAATCCATTCTTAATCAAGTTTTTTCCATGTGAACACAATAAAATTATATTTCAACTTTAACCATAAACCTTCTTATTTAATATCCTTTGACTCTTTGACCCTTCTTAATAATCCCTTTTATATACTTTAGGATTGACCATAAAACCCTCTTATTTTATATCAAATGACAAATTTATCCTTCTTTATAATTTATTTATCTTTATATTACATTTCTCTCCTCCTAAAAGAAACTTTCGTCCTCAAAAGTTACTCGAATCACTATCTCCTTTTTATGCATGCATCCGTCAGTTCTCTATCGCTCCTTTTCTTCTTGTTTCTGATTCTTTACACCATATTGACCCATCTTCATGTTTATATCTGCTAGTTAGAATTTAATTCCATCAACGTTTCTTTAATTCTTAACTTTCACCACTCAATTTGGATTCACTTCCTCCGTTACTTCACAACACACCTCTTGACTATAACTTAAACTTATTAACAATATTCATCAATAAATCTTTCCTTGACTTCATTGTATTAAATCTTCAATTCAATTTCCTCAAGCGATGTTTAGAGAGTTGAAAATCTCAACTATAATTCTAAATTTAAATTCCAAAAGTCAATATCTTACATTAACCTGGAGCTCCAAATGTCACTATGTTACTTGTACTTCTATTGACTCAACTTAGTTTTTATCCTTATTGTTCCATATAAAAAATAATTCACTCACTTGCATATCATTCATCTAATCTCAAAATACTCATTAACTAACCATATCACTTCCAATATATTTTCTCAATCTCCAATATATATTTTCGTATATTTTCCATCAATATATACATGAAGATTAAAATTAGTACTTATGTCCTTAAGTAAACCTTTAAAATCATCGGATGACTTCTAACTTTTCCTTTGACATCATTACTCCTAACGTTCCGATAATTCTTTGATATTTAGATTACTAATGCACTTCGTCTCTAGGTTTCACCATACAAATCCATTTATTGGCCCAATATTAAGTGATTGTTCTTCGCTTGGATTTGATATCCTTATATAAGTATTAAATCTACTTCTCAACAAAAGATCTTCTTTGATTATATACTTTTATCTTAATTTATAAATCAATCATTACATCCTCCAAAACTGTAGATTGTACTGTAGAAAACTCAATCCAACTCATTAACACAATTAAACCATTATACTTTACCTATAATTACCACCATTTCCATCGAAACTTCGTTAGGACATAGTCACCTTATAATTCTTCAATTAACAATAAGAAAACTCAAATCATGGAATTTAGGATTTTTCAACTCTAACTCTAATGACCAAACCTTACATTACTTTATTATTTCAGATGATTATAACATCTATGTTTCTATTGGTTAATTAAAAAAAAAAATTCCACTATTGTCAGACACCATAGTTAATCCACAATTTTTATTTACCATTTGTGCCATTCTAATTGTCTCCCAAACTTGTATTGCCTTTTTATATAACAATTTATATCTTCATATAAATTTTCTTTAAGAATCATCTCAAAATTCATTATCATAGATTAATATAGATGTCATCCTTGTTTCACCATCCATAGATTTCCCGTAACTCACTAAGATCATATTTCCTTCTTGCAATGGCCATTCCACATGCACATTCATATCTTCATAGGATTTAACTATTCTCTAATTTATATTGGTTGTCGTTTCTACTCTTCAACATAATCTTTCTCATGTCATCTAACAAATATCGCTCTAAGGTGACCAAAGCCACTAAATTCTCATTCCTCTTCCTATTCAGAGCTTCTACCACAACATTCACTTTTCCAGGATGATGTTGTAGATCCGCATCAAAATCCTTTATTAGTTCTAACCACCTCCTTTGTCTCATATTCAGATCTCTCTGGTTGAAAATATACTTCAAGCTCTTATTATTCATGAAGATTTTGGACTTCTCATCACATAATTTGTGTCTTCAACTCCTTAATGTATTAACTATGATTGCCAGTTCCATGTCATGAGTGAGTCAATTCTTTTCATAAAGCTTTAACTATCTAGATGCATATACCATAACTTTACCTCCTTGCATCAAAATACAATCCAGATCCAGTATAGGAAACTTCAATACCAATAATGTACTCTTTACTACTGACTGGCAAAGCTATCACCAATGCAGATAATAACTTTTTTTTTAACCATTTGAAACTACTTCCACAATTATCATCCCACACATACTTCACTCCCTTTTAAGTCATTCTTATTAAAGGATTTAGAAACCTTGGAGAAATCCTCTACAAATCTCCTATAATATCTTATCGTTCCTAGAGACTTCTGATTTCCGACACATTCTTAGGAGTTGACCATTCCCTTATAACTTTCTCCTTTTCAAGATTTACTGAAATTCTATTTCAGTCCACAATATGCTCTGAGAGAAACACTGACTCCAAACAAAACTTATGCTTGGTGAACTTAGCATACCACTTTTCATCATGTAACGTTCTCAAAACTAATCTCAAATGTTCTTCAGGTTCTCCTTTAATCTTTGACTACACCAAAACATCATCAATATATACTATTACAACTGAATCCATTTACTCTTCAAAAATCCTTTTCATAAGATCCATAGATATAACTGGGGCATTTGTAAGATCGAAAGGCATAACCACGAATTCATAATGCCCATATCTGGTCCTAATAACTGTCTTTAAAAATATCTTCGGCTTAAATCCGTAGCTAGTAATATCCTGATCTCAAATCGATCTTAGAAAATACTTGCACTACGACAACGGGTACTTATGCTTAATCATTACTTGGTTTAATAATCTATACATAGCCTCATGCTCCCATCTTTCTTTTTCACAAACTCATTGGAACTTCTCAAGGTGATACAATTGGTCTAAAGAACTTCTTCTTAAGCAAGTCCTCCTGTTGAACTTTTAATTCCTCCAATTCCGTCGAAGCCATACGATACGGTACTTTAGACTTAGATAAGGTATCTGACACTAGATCAATACAAAACCCTATCTCTTTTTCAAGTGGTAGCCCTAATAGATCTTCTAGAATTAAATCAAGATATTCTCTCACGATTTGTATCCTCGTAAGATCGGTCTTTAATTCATCTCCTATTGTCAAAATTGTCATTTACTAAAACTGACTTTTCCTACAACTCGTATGTAAGCAGTATTGAAGGTCCTTGCACTTCAAGCTTATGCATAAAACGATCTTCATCCGATAAACTAAACTCCACACCTAGATCTAAATACAACATTATGTTTTCTCAACCAGTCTACTCCTATCATATCCATTACTATAATATTCGCAAGTAAAACGTCACCTTCCATTTTTATATCCAAATTCTTTTCAAATCTAAGTCAATGTTGCTCCATGTCCTAAAGTTATCTGCAAGCACACTCCTTAACTGCCTTCTCATAACAAAACAACAAACTTCTCAAATGTTTGAAAACTTGCACTTGTATCACAGTCCTAAGAAGCACTTGCCCTCCAGGCTCTTTTCATTCTTTGGCTCGATATCCATATTGTCCACACTTGAAAAAGAATACCTAAGGAACAATTTTTCCAAAACCTGTCACTACCCAACGTTGACACTTGAAAAGCAGGCATTCTTAAGCCACTTGAAATCCTTGAAATCAAATGGTCCATAATATCTACTACACTTCTTTTTTATACCTTGAACTGTTGATTTGTCTTGATAAAAGATCGACCTCTTCTCCCTGTCTTAGGTAAGGATGCTAGATATCTTAAGGTATAACCATCCAAAAGGATCAGAACACTATGGGACTACAAGATATGATCTTACTAACACAAACAAACATATCTCCACAAAATAAAAGGGTAATCCAATTTAAGGATCAAAACTCTATAACTATAGGATGAAAACAATACTAATCTAGATAACATCAAGAACCCTAATGTATTCTACCCCTCTCATCATTGCTCACCGTCCTAAGGAGTCAAAACTTAAATCTAATAGATCATAACCTATTGCTCTGATACCAAATAAGCTGTAACGCCTTAAAATAAAGCATTACATCCCGCCACGTGTCCCTCTCTTAAAAGAGACACGCAAAGGCTCTAAATCTCAATGCCACAAAATATAAACATATAGAAATCTCCATGAACTCACAATTAAGGGTACTCCAGAAGGTACAAAACCTGTAATTTTATAACTTTCAAATATCTCATATAATATAAACTAAACTCGAGTTGGCAA
Source organism: Combretum micranthum (assembly GCA_024138025.1). Lineage (NCBI taxonomy): Eukaryota > Viridiplantae > Streptophyta > Magnoliopsida > Myrtales > Combretaceae > Combretum > Combretum micranthum. Next base: position 103,200 of record JAMXBD010001387.1, read on the forward strand.
AACCAAAGCCAACAATAATCCAGAAAAGATCTAACTTCCAACTAAATCATATAATCATGTTTAATAAACAATTACATAAAAACCAATACTTCAGATCCTCAAATCAATAAATAATCAAAATATTGTTTCAAAAATCTTCAAAAACTCAAGAAATCCTTTTCATAGGTCATGTATAACATCCTATTCCGCTGCAATGTAGTTAGGTCCACTATCGCCATCCCCATGATCAAAATATAAGTCATAACCACACAAGTCATAAACAATATTTCCATCACCTGTACCTGAAAAAGAAAGGAATGAGCGAAAACGCCCAGTATGCCAGTCCACAAACAACATGCAAATGCACAAACAACATGTATAGATACGTGCAACTAACTAAATGCAAACAATAGGATTATTATCTTCATTAAGCCTGCAAAACAACACAGTTCAGAATCATAGATCTCTGATCCCAAACTTGGAGTTACTCAGACTCCTGAAAAACAACCAGATATCGAAAATAAATAATTATATACATATATTGGTGAATGGGTACTCCCCAAACACCCGCGGCCATACTGCCATTAAACCTATATCTACCGGAATCATCTCCAAGTGCAACTCTACTAGGAACAACGATACACAAGGATCATCAAGATGCCTCACTAGTATCACTGTCTGCCAGGTCTTTACTGGTCAAAGCCAATGACATCCAAAAAATATATATTCATTAGTTTTATGTTTTATGAGGAGTTTTATCAGTTAGCTTGGTTTATGCCAATATAGATGTTATTAAAATTATATTATATGGATTTTCATATTCAGTATCCTTTATGTGAGTCATGGAGTTATGTGATGATATGTATTGTGATTTAGATGTTTACAGCCTTTGTGTATGCGTTTGAAGAGAGGACACGTGGCGGGTTGTAATGCCTTAGTTTAGGGCGTTACAAAATTTTTGAAATCTATATTTCTAAAGGAGTTTGAAAGTAAAATAATTGATGTAAAACTTGAAATGAGCTACTTGAAATTTTAATTCTCTAAAGACTTAAAAAATGAGAAATTTGAAATTAATTAAATAAATAAACAACCTTAAAAGAATGAAATATAATTTTGAATTTCTATTCTTATTTATCTAATCTCATACATGTTATTACATTAATATCTAATAATTAAAGCATTCATTAAAAATTATATATTAAAACTTCATCAAATTTAAATCTATCCCTTAAATTTAAATATGGACAAACTTGGGGTTTACATATGTAATAAATAAATTATTTAATTTCAAATACTCATATGAGGTTATATCAAAATAGTTAACAAGCAGACGATGCATCCGCGATGCGTGTGCAAATAAAACAACCTAACATATATAAATTAAATAGATATATTGTTTTGACAGGTTGGAAAGGACAACCTTAATTAGTCCTAGAAATTAGGAAATTAATTCCAATTGTATTTTCCACAGATAAATTCTCCATGTTGGGTAACCATCATGCATAAATATAGTATCAAAGATTTAGATCGATATATAAAGATACATGCTTAGGCTAAAAATGGAAAAAACTATGTCTATTCAACCCCTACTTAATTCTATTCAAACCTTATTTAATTTCATGATTTCAGTGATACTAAAAATATTTTACGTCCATATGCTAAAATATTTTTATTATTGTATATAATTTCATGATTTCTTTCATATCTTTTTATTTAGTTTGTGATATGAATTTTATTTTTTCCTTTTTAGTAAATTTTAGGTTTTTAGTATTTATTGTATGCCTTAGGTGATAAAGACAGTTTTGATTATTAAATAGAACTTTATTTGAGCATGTTTTGTTCTATTATTCCAAATCTCAAATTTATTGCATAGTATTTCGATTTTTTATGCCAGTTGCCTAGATATTCTTAGATATAGGTAATTGAAAAATCCCAAGCCAATATTGGTGTGCGAATCAACGGTTTATGATAAACCCTTATTGTACCCACTACATTAGTTGGTATCAAAGCCTTGAAGGACTTGTCAATCAAAGATGTAGAACAAATTTTATACCAACATGACAATTGGAAGGTATGGTTATCTCTGATCATTGATGATTTCTCCTATAATATGATTTCTAAATATGTTGTTGAGGAATTAGTGTAATATACAAATAATAATTAATAAAGAAGGGAAAAAGTGTCATTTGATATGATATAAGAAGGTTATATGGTAAAAATCTTAAGTATATTTGCATTTTGATCACATGGCAAACACATGACAAAGGATGGAATTTCAAAACTGTAAACCGCCCAGTATGCTGCCAGCATAGAATTCAACACTGTTGGCATATGTTTTGTGGCTTTGGTAGCGTAGAGACAACGTTGGATTTGAAGAAAATTTATCTGTGTTATGTAGGTCGCTAACTTAAGTGTGTACGCCACCAAGCCTTTACATTTACACCATCGACATACATGCAAGTGTACTTGTAAAGAAAAATGACATAAGATGAAAAGTTGCCAGCTTTGGAGTTTACGCCGCCGACCTTCGGTTTACGCTGTCGATGTATGTTTAAAGCCACCAGCTTTCTTGTTCGGGGAAAATGAAGAGTTTCACGTTTTTCCTTATAACCTAGCTTTATGTTGTCTTCTCATAAACACTCCTAAACCTAGAAAACCCTCTCTATGAGTGATCATAGCATCTAAGGAGATCTAAAAGTTTAAATCAAGGTAATTGAACCTATTTCTTTTCTTTAAGATTTAAAAGACCTATCAAATTCCTAAGGGTTTCTATTGTTCTTTGCAATATGGAACGAGAAAGGAGATGTGGGTATGAAGGAAGAAGAGTCAAGAATAGAAGAAATGAAGAAGAAACTAGGGTTAGAGGATCCGACAAATGAGAGTGAAGTACTCGAGTTGAGATTTCGGAATTTAGTGTCTAAACTAAACTACTTAGTTCTAAATGGGCTGAGTGACATGAATGAGCCTATTATTAATTAGAGGAAGCCTGAAGCTATGGATCTGTATTAGCTAATAGTAAATAAAGTTGTATTAAGTAATTAGGCCTACCCAATGTTATGTCATAGTTGTACATTAAAAGGATAACAGGAAAAGATTAGAACCATTTCTGGGTTTGCATTATATTCCTTACTGAATACATCATAAAGATGTGGAAATTCAGTGTTGGGTGATTTCTTACCTGATTGGTTCAACAAAAGTTAATTCTGAATTACTGCATCCTTTAGTGATTGATTTGTTGGAAGAATTTCATGACCTTTTTTATGAGCCAGTAGCATTATCACCTAATAGGGCCTGTAACCATCGGATACATTTGACTGAGGGTTCTCAACCGATTAACCTAAGGCCCTATGGGTATTCAACCATACAAAAAACAATTCTGGAAGACATGGTTAGAGAGATATTGCATAGTGGGGTTGTTCGACCCAGCCGTCCTTATGCATCACTAGTTGTACTGGTAAAGAAGAAAGACAACTCTTAGCGGATATGCGTTGACTATAGAGAGCTTAATAGATAGACAGTGAAGAATAGATTTCCTATTCCAATAATTGAAGATCTATTTGATAAACTCCATGGGGCCAATTATTTCAACAAATTAGACCTAAGGTCCGGGTACCATCAAGTATTAATGCACCCTAGGGATATTTACAAAACTACCTTCCGCACACATGAGAGGCACTATGAATTTCTTGTTATGCCATTCGGCTTAACAAATTCCTCGTCAAATTTCCAAGGATTGATGAATTAAGTTTTTTTACCTCATTTGTGGAAGTTTGTGCTAGTGTTCTTTGATGATATACTCATCTACAGTACCACAATGGATCAATACTTAAAACATTTTAGGATAGTTTTCTACCTTTCGAGGAAGGAACAATTATTCCTCAAGAGAAGCAAATGCATGTTTTGTGTCCAATAGATTGATTATTTAAGGCACATTATAATGCGGGAAGGAGTGGCTATGGATCCGAGGAATATTGAAGCAGTAGAACAGTGGCCAGTTCCATAGAATTCACGTCAATTACGTGGTTTTTTGGGTGTAGCAGGGTATTACAAGAGGTTTATACATGGCTTTGGCACTATTACCCAACCACTAACTCAATTACTTAAGAAGGATTAATTCCGATGGGGAAAGGAAGCTTAAGAATAATTTGAAAGGTTAACGAATGCCTTGGTGAATTCACTAGTCTTGAAGTTACCTGATTATACTAAGAAGTTTGTCATTGAGATAGATGCAAGTGGTGATGGAATTGGGGCTATGTTGATGCAAGATAAACACCGTATTGCTTTTATTAGCAAAACTCTGGCTCAAAAACATAGGGGCATGTCAGTGTATGAGAAAGAACTCTTGGCTTTTGTCTACGCCATTGATAAATGGTGTCATTATTTGGGGAGGAGTTTTGTGATCAAAACTGATCATCATAGCCTAAAGTATGTCCTGGAGTAGAGACTAGTTACTCCTAGTCAACAAAAGTGGTTGACTAAGCCAATTGGACTTAATTATGAAATCGAGGATAAAAGTGGAAGTTCGAATATAGCAGCTGATTCACATTCTAGGCGGAATACTAACCAATTGAATCATTTGCAAGTACATTTGACTATACCATAAATTTTGGAGGAGGTCAAAGCTAGCTGGGTTTTAAGGGGTGGTTATGAAGAAGTCATTACAAAGCTCAAGGCAGCTGAAGTTGTGGGACATTTCACTTTTGAAGTAGGAATATTGAGAAGGAAAGATGCAATCAATATCACTTGAATAATTTTTAATATTTTTAACTATGTAAAGAATATCTTTTGAATATATCATAATGTCTTTTTTATAGATAGAATAACTTTTAGTATAACTTTTTTTTATGCCACTTGTGGGGCTTTCTTATTTTTTTATTTATTTTATGTCTAATGAATTTTTAGAAAGTTTCCTTTTTTAGTTAAATTTAGGGTTTTTTTGCATATCTTTTTATTTAGCTTATGATAGGACTTTTTATTTTTTCCATTTTAGTAAATTTTATGTTTTTAGTATTTATTGTACGTCTTAGGGCAATAAAGACAATTTTGATGATTGAATAGAATTTTCTTTGAGTGTGTTTTATTCTATTATTCCAAATCTCAAATTTCTTGCACAAGATTTCGATTTTTTATATCAATTGCCTAGATAATCTCAGAATCAATAGATAGTTGAAGATCTCAAGCCGGTATCATGTGTGAATCAACAGCTTGTAATAAACTCTTATCATCTCTGCTACATCATCTATGAACAGTTGTTTGACCAATTGTAAAAAGGACAAGGCCTTTCATTCACACTGCTCTACTGACTCCCTTACATGCTAAATACATTATAAGAGGGTAAGACATATGTTCTTATTTTGTGTTATTGTATAGGGTTAATACCCCATTTGGTACTTAAACTTTGACCAAAAGATCAATTAGGTATCTGAACTTTTAATTTATTCAATTTCATACCCCAAATAAACTTTTCATGCCTTAAATACTACCTCACCCAATCATTGTCTGACACGTATCATTTTTTTTCAAGAGACAATAAAAGAATGAGGTAGTATTTATGACACAAAAAGTTCATCTAGGATATGAAATTGAACAAATTATAAGTTTAGATACCTAATTAATCTTTTGGTCAAAGTTTAAGTATCAAATAGGGTATTTACCTATTGTATATTTTAACTTATTAGAGCCATTTATTGGTATGATCATTCCTTGGAATCAAGTTTGTAAAAGCAGTTATAGAATTGACATGTTGAAAAATCATGTTTATCTAATTATATACCATGAGAGAGGTCAGAGGAGGTAATAATAATAGTATTATATCTTATAGGCTTCTTAATAAACTGTTTCACTCTTTCTTGGGTACCCCCGTTGAAGTTAAACAAAATATTATAAAATTACGAAAATGCCGGCCTCGGTCGGCTCGCAATATATATATTAACCATGAAAAGGATAGGAAAAACCATAAGTCTCGGTTGAAAGAACTCGCTATTGCAATAGGATAGCTCCGAGAGAGAGAGAGAGAGGACAATAATATTGGTGAAACTGGGTTTGTGAATCCCATCGAGACGTTAATTAACAACTATGGGATCATCTTTCTGCTGCTGTAGTTCAGAGAAGGTTGAAGAAGGGTGAGCATTCCATAACTAATTTTCATTTTTCTATTATTAATAATATTTTTAAAATCTCTTTGTGCTGTACAATGAAATAGCCAATAGGTCTGTTCTGGCTAAATGATTGTGGCGAGCTAGCATATACTGGAGAGGGTTTTTTTTTTTTCTTTCTTTTTTTTGTGTCGGAGGGCTAGGATGCCATAAAAGAGTGAAAACCTTTTATCTTTTATATAAATTTTAATTTTATTTTTAACTTTACAAATATTATACGTCACATATAATATATATATATAATAAATAATTATCAACAATATTTCATCACGTAATCATATATACTCATCATATCATTATATGTTAAAATATAATGATTAGTTATTTATGGTATTTACGGAGGTGTGGTGTGTACTACATGTTAAGCATAAGGCACTAATTGCATTGCGGGTTTGATAGCTTCGGCACAGCAGTCTATGCATTTGATTTCTTGTGGCGAAGAGCTTGTTGCTTTGCCAAGTGTAATTCTTTTTAATTACTTTTTTCGTTGTTGCTATTTAACCTCGTAAATTTTACCAGGCTCTCAACTGTTGGAGGAAACATGATGCCGTGGAGGATATTCACATACAAGGAGTTGAGCCACGCTACAAATGGATTCAGTGAGGATAACAAGCTTGGGGAAGGAGGTTTTGGAAGTGTTTACTGGGGTAAAACTTCCGATGGGCTTCAGGTTATTTCTCAAGACTTAATTCCATATCCGCTCAAATCAAATTATTACTAATAATAATTTTATGTTTAGAGTGGTTACTAATAATAATTATTTAAAAGATTAATTATAAAAATATAGGTTTGAACAAATTTGTAAATATATGACCTATGTTAATTTTTTTTGATAAATAGTTAATCCGGATTTCATTTAAAAGTATCATTATAATTAATTACAATTACAGATATATGTGTTAGAGTTTTATTAGTCTAAAAAATTATTAAATAAAATATTGAAAATTATTTTTTTTAATGAAAAACTGAAAAAATATAAAATTAATTTTTATGATCAATAAAATATTAATATTTGTTATTCTAAAATTATTAAATAATATTAAAATTTTTATATGTAACTTAGGTTACCTATTTGTCCAAAAAATAACACAAATTATATATTTGCAAATTGGTCAAAACACAAGTTATGCTTTTATAATTAATCATTATTTAAATAAGGTCAACTTATAAATAATTACCAATATACAGTTTCAAAATCGTGACTTATACATGAAATATACGAAAATTAATACATCATACATATATCATGATTCAAATATGCGATATGTTTATCTGTAGGACTATCACATTTTATAGTCACAATAGACATATAATAATATATCATTATTATTAAACTAAACAAAAAAGTAGATAGTCTAGATAAATTATGCCAGTGTGTTCAAGATTTGTCTCTACCATGGGTCTTATCATATAAATATATATAAGAATATCGTGATTATTAAACAAAACAAAAAGTAGATAGTCAAAATAAATACTATCATTGTGTCTAAGATTTGTCTCTGACATGGTGTCTTATCATATAAATGAGGTTCTATTTCATCGTTGCAATGATATCACAATCCAAAACATGATTTACCTTATAAATAGTATATCATGATAAAAAAACATGATTTAGCTACGATACCAAAACTTAATATTATGTTTTACAAATGGGATTTATGTGTAAAGACCTCATATTGACTTATAAACATGATTTTAATATATATATCGGTAGTTTTTTTCATATCAACTTTATATTGGTATTTATTTTTTATACTAGGGGTAAACAGGTGTTCCACCCATTTATTTCCTAACATATTGGCTTTGAAAACCGATAATGTGTCATAATATTATAACAGTGATATGACTTTTTAGTTTTATTCCTAAGCAAGAGTAAAATTTCTAAATCTAATCCTATCATCTTATTAATTAGATTTATGAAAATTGTCTCTTTGTAATCTAGTGGTCTCAGGGGTGTGCCTCTTACTAGAAATAAAAGGAAAAAATTGTACTTTATACACCTTGAATCTTCAAAACAACCACATAGTTTTACCTAACTCAATGAAAGGAAAAGGTATGATCAAAGTGAAATTGGGAAAAGGTTTTGAAAATTGAGTCAAAGCATCCCAATGTAATAACATAGACCAATGAGAATGCAAGATCTCTCCTTAGGATCTTCCAGCCTAGTAAGATCCTACACGATACATGCAATATAATACCAGTTTAGAATATAAAGCCATGGCTTAAGAATCAAGATACATTTAGTTAAACACAAATTGATAACTACAACAAACTGGATCATTGTGTCAAGTCAATTTAACATTTATTTTTTAACATGTACATAAAATTATGTTTATTCAATATTTAATGATAAGTTGATTTGAAAAAATATCCAAATACTCTTCATACTAATGAGATAATATTTTGTGCCACATTATTATTGTCATCATTATACAAAGGTTATGGGTTTTTTTTTTTTTTTTTTTTGTTAAAAAACCTCTATTAAAAGAAGTAAAAGAGGAAGTTCAAGGCCATTACTTAAGATGGCCTAAATATAACATTAGGGGTAAGTCCCTGGTTATTACCTGCAACACCAAACGAGGCAATCAATTGAGGCATATACAGTTCTTTAATAGAAAAACGGAAAAATAGAGAAGAGATCAGGTGGAATTAAGTCCGAACACAAAAGTCCTATTATGAGCTAGATCTAGTGGCAACAATGTCATGGGCAATCTAGTTAACTTCTCCAAGTATCTAGCATGTAATGCCCTAACCTGATAGCATTACAACTCGCCACATGTTCTTAACATTGATGGATACTGTAACGCCCTAACCTAAAGGCGTTATCAGCCCGCTACGTGTCCTTACTAGGATAGACAAGCTAAGGCTATAGAATTCTAAAACACCAAATATGTATTTCAAATATCACCAAATACTCACATATAGAGAAACTTTCAAACTTCTTCATGTTAAAATAAATGTCCTCAACTCATAAATTATCTAAACATCAAATCTAAAAAAATATAAAATCTTTACATATAAAAGTCTTCAAATGAAAACAAACTAAATCAGAAATATGTTTCTTCATCTCAAATCACTAATAGCTAACTCTCAATTGTCAGCAGGATAGTCATAACTGCTATTGCACTCCCCATCATCAATAATTACATCATAGCCCGTCAAGTCATAAATCATAGAATCTTCACCTGTACCTATGGAAAAAATAAGGATTGAGAGAAAACGCCTAGTATACCATACCACAAACAAATACGCATGAACATGCTAACATACATCACATACATTCCGAAAACTAATGCAACAACTACAATTTATTATCTTTAATTTAGCCAATAAACTAACACAGTTTAGAACCATTTGCAACTAGTCATAAACCCAGAGTAAATAATGACCCTGATAAAAAGCCATAGTATAATAAGATACATATATAGTTACGTTCCACAATTAAACTGGTAACGACACCTAATCTACCGGAATTATCTCTAGGTGAAACTCCACTCGGGATGCCGCCACACAAGGATCATCAGGTTACCAACGTTAGTATCACACTACTATCGTGGTCTTTATTAACTACAACAAGCACAAGCAGCACACTTTTCAATTATAGTCCGGATAGAATTTAGTCAATTTATTTTTCTAACTCTATACGCACAAACAACAAGCAAGGTAAGGTTGTACCTGGTATTGCTTCCAACTCAAATCCACCAACAGAACTTCTTAAAAGATCAAAACCCTAATCCAACAATTATCTTAAATCAAAACTAAATACTTAAACATAAACCTAATATTCACAAATCTATAATAACAAGGATAACACACCTGCTTCCTTTTCCTCACAATTAAGTACAACTTTCAACACCGTTCTTCCACAAATCCATAATTATCACCACAATCCCTTCAATATACATATATTTCTCAATTAACACTTTAATTACAATAACGAATAAATCTCATCGAATAACAAGATTAGATGAATTCTTATATACCTAAAACTTGTAGATCTCAAATAGGAAATCGGAACCCTAATCATCAGTTCTCCTGAACAACAAACTATTATTACAATTGCATAATTTACAGATCTCATGAACCATAAATCTAATAAAAACCCTTATCTTTCTATTTGATTTGAAATCACAACTTCAAATCTAGATCCACCCTTGATTCACAACAACAAATCTTGGATTTCCTTTGAAACAATACATAAACCTAGATTAAAATCTAAAGGATATCTCTTCAAAATCATAACAATTATAAAACCCTAATAAAGGTATTACCTTTTTCCTTTGAATCAGAGTCCTCTAAATCTCCAATCACATTAGGGTTTTTACCACACTCTTGAATCTCCTTCAATTCTATAGAATAACTAGCATTAGAAAGATCAATCCAAAAAGGATGATTGAAATAGACTAGAGAAAGACCCACTTACCTAAGGTTTCGCTGAGGAAAAGGTTTGATAAGGTTGTGGGGTTTAGGGTCTATATATATAGAGAGGAGTTGGCTTTAAAAAATGCAACCCTAGCTTCGGAAAAACGCTAGGTTCATGTCTAATTTAAGTAGCCTTCTACCAAAATCTATTCTTAATCAAGTCTTTGTCATGTGAACATAATACAATTATATTCAAACTTTGACCATAAAACCTTTTTATTTAATATTCTTTGACACTTTGACCCTTCTTAATAATCTTTTTATGTACTTTAGGGTTGACTATAAAACCCTCTTATTTTATATCAAATGACAAATTTGGCATTCTTTATGATTTATTTATCTTTATATTACAGATACGCTAAGGCTTTGAAAGACTAATCCACAAATAAATTAAAATATAAATCTCCAATACTCACATATAAAGAATACTTGTTTGAAACACTTTTAATAACAAAATATCCAATTAACCTTGTTGGCATAATCCATAGTCAACATAATCCAAACTTATAACATCTCAAATAGTCATATAAAACTACTAATTAAAAACATAAACTTGTTTAAAACTTCATAAATTCCTCAATAGCTATTATCAGATCCAAAACATGTCTACGAGTCAGCAAAATAGTTAAGTCTACTATCATCCTCCTTGTAGTCCACAAAAACATCAAATCCAGATAAGTCATAATATACTTGATATTCACCTGTTTATGAAAAAAGATAAAAGAATGATCGAAATTGCCAATACGTAAAACCACAAACACAAATGCATGAATACATATCATACATAATTACATGCAACCTATCCTAATGCAACAAATACAAGTTATTATCCTTTTAATTAGTCCACTAATAGCACAACCTAGAACCATCTGCTGTTCAGTTTTAAACCTGGAGTTACTCATGACTCTATAAAAACAACCAGTATAAATGTAAGTAGTATATATCCATATATGGATGTTGGGTACTCCCCACACACCCGATACCATCATTACATAATCCTAAACTACCGGAATCATTTCTGTGTGCAACTCCACTAGGGACAACAACACACCCAAGTCATTAGGGCACAAACGTTAGTATCACAATCTGTTTGGTCTTTACTAACAGCAGCCAATCACAAACAACAAGGAAAATATAATTAAAAGTCAAATATAATTAGATCAATTTAACAATTCTAATCCTACAAGCACATGCAATAAGCAAGGAATGGTCGTAACTGTATCAATTTCAAGGATCAGAACTTTAATTCCAAAAAACCCTGATCACATAAACATAATAGATTTCAATATACAACTTTCATAACATAATCCTAATCCAAACTTCATCTAAAACCCTAATCTCAATAGAAATATAAATCCACACCTTTGTCCTTGATTGAAATACAAAAATTCTCCAAAACAACAAATCTCCTCAACAGATCTTTCCAAACCCTATAATCTATTCATTACAAATCAGACAAAAAATTCAACAGAAAAACATTTCTATATAATCATAGAGTTCAAAAACATTCAAAATTACCTAAAGTTGATCCTTAATCCTTCTTAATCACCAAATACCCTGATCTCCAAGAAAACTAAGGTTTTCTCCAGTTTTCCCTTCAAAACCAATAGAAAAACCCTAAGGAAAACTATAGATCCTATATATTCTAAAGAAAAGATAGAGGTTCAATTACCTTAAGCTGATCTTCCAAATCTCCTTTGATGCTATGAACACTCACAAAGAGAATATCTTAGGTTTAGGAGTGCTTTAAAGAAGGAAAACACTAAGCTAGGATATAACGAATTCATGGAAAACTCTTTGTCTTCCGAACACATATACTGGCAGTTTTATAACATACGCTAGTAGCGTAACTCGAAGGCCGGCAACATAAATGCCAAGGCTAGTGGCCATTTCATCTCGGGTCATTTTCTTTTGCATGTACGTCAGCATGTATGCCGGTAGTGTACATACCAAAGTGGCGGCGTACATATATAAGTTGGCGGTATAAACGACTCTAATTGAATTTCTTCATTCCAACACCGACTTCAACACTGCCTAAGCCACAAAACATATGCCGACAGTGTTGACTTCTACGCCAGAGGCATACTGGCTGGTGTATAGCTGTTAAATTCCATTCTTCGTCATGTGCCTGCCATGTGATCAAAACATGTATATACTTTAGATTTTGACTATATAATTCTCTTATTTTATATCAATTGATACTTTTAGCCTTCTTTATAAACGATTTATTTGTATATTACACTACACATCCGGGTCTTGATCAATTGTCCGCAGAGTTCGGCATAAAGTTAGAAATGTCTGGTGTAGTTAACCACGTCAAGGCCTTAGTAGAATCAATTTCAATGATCAAATTATAGTCTTTGTTCTGCACTAAGAGGGTTAAAGCCTAGTAAATACTCTAAATTTTAGCTTCAAGAGGGCAATTTGTGTTGATTGCTTTACTAAACAAACCAAGACATTTGCCAGTTGAGTTCCTGATTGTCCCTCCTATGGTGGCAACATTAAGGGCGTTGTTTACAAAAGCATCTATATTGATTCTGAGATGATTTTCTAGAGGCCAAGACTAGGTAGTTGAAGAAATAGTGGTGTTATGGGGGTGCTTAGATAGTTTTTTGTAGTTCTAGAACTCGTATGCGATGGTTTTGGTGATTTGCTCCTAGTTTCAGGAAGTTGGCATTTCTTGGAAAATGGTTCCATTACGAATCTTCCAGATATGCCAAATAGCAAAACAAATAATTACAGACTAGGGGTTTCAAGCCAATGTGTTTACTGTCATGCTCCGAAGAGTACCCTAAACGTGGTAGCCCGCCGTACACAATATTAAAGCCTAGGAATGATCGCCTTAGTCATGCGAAGGCTTCCATACTATGTACAAGAAGACATCTAACACATGGAGGAGACACATCGGAGTAATACATTTTATATTGGTACAACTTAAGTAACAATGTAAAGGAAATACAATTCACTATACTTCAAATTACAATTCATCATTTCACTACATAAAACTGTTACAAAGCAATTCACAAGACCTGGCTAATATCTTCAAGTATTCTTACTTCCTGTCGGAATCCTGAAGTCCTACTCAACTCCAACCATCTCAGTCCCTACGTAGCATTCTTGAGCTAACCTGTTTAATCAAACAACCATTGGGGTATAAGCTACACTAGCTTAGTGAGAATTCCCTTAATTTCATACCATAACAAGCAAGTTATAAATCATCCATATGTTATGCATGAACAAACATGTGAGCAGACAATTATGTATGGGTATTCGGAACCTATACACAGAATGGATTTACGCCCTCCGTATCAAGGGTTAGGGATGGTATTGAAAGTCTACACGACCACTGTTAGTCCCAAAAACCCCTCAGGCTTATAGCACTCGACTTAGCTAGGCTCATACATGGAATGCATCATCGGTGCGCCTTAGTTCCCTATGAATGCGCTCTGATACCGGGTCTCATTATCCAAACGAGTCTTCGGACCATACCGATCGACCTGCTTAGGAGTAGCAAGCTACTAAATGCAACATGTTCGATGCGATGCATGACCAATTTAATTTTTTTTTTTTTGCTTAGGTCAAATTATTCACGCATTCTTTAGAGTGACCTACCAATATCATACACATAAACAGAAATAATATGAACAGTGCAGTTATCCAATCGAATCATGGTTTCGATATGCTTTAGTATTCTTTGGCATACATACATCAAAGTCTCATCATCTATCCCATCCCCATTCATATCGGTTTTTATCTTGTTCCTATAATTCTAATGCAACTAGCTACAAGCACAAACAAGGTAACAAAATAAGAAGAAAACTCACTTGGTCATTGGATCACCGGTCTCTTAGTAAAAGTAATCAGATGGTAGGGAATCGTCGATTTTGGGGTCACCTAAAAAGAAAGAAATACCCTAATAAGTATTTCATCACTTAACTAATCCAAACTATTTAACAAAACTAGTAAATTCATAATTCTCGTCTTACACGTAATTTCAACTTAAAACGGTCATAACTTGGTCGTTTTAACTCGGAATTTAGAAAAATATATACCGATTTCTATATACTACGAAAGATCTATCTAATTCTAATATCATATTTAAGTTTTGAAAAATTTGAAGCTTAAAAAAGATCTGATTAGTTCAGATCAGTAGCAAAAACAATTTTAGAAATTTGATTTTGTGAAAGTTCATGAAGTTTCTACTATCTAAAACAAGTATTCATGCAATATGAACAATTACTATCATAAATGATATGTCATGATATATATATATATATATATGTATATATACATGTTCTTGATGATATTTAATAACATAAATTTCTAGAAAACTTTTTTTTTTGTAAGACTTTATGAAAAATCAACTTAGAAAGGCTAGTCTTGTATTCTTGACAATCCCCACTTGTTTTTAGAAAAATTCCTTGATAAAATTTATTTATTCTTGTTAAAATTAAGCCTTCATTATGTATATTCCCTAAGACCTTTGTTTTTCAATGAAAATTCCCATTTTACACTTTGTAAACATGTTTTTAAATATGGTTCATCCCAAAATCCGAATTTTGTAAAAATTGTTTTTGTGGTGATTCCTTTAAGTAAAAATCATTTGATACTTAGAAAATTAAGGCTCAACCATACCTAGCCACTAAGCACTTCATTTCTTTAATAAAACTTCTATTTTGAGTTTGGAAAGTAAGTGTTTTCATGTCATTACTCCATTATTGTGAATTTCTTAAAATGACAACAACTCAAATTTTCCTACTTTATTTCTACTCCTTGGGCTACATATTTTTCTTAGCAAATCCCATCTTAACTTATAAAAATCTTTACTTGAAGATATCTATGACCTATACTCTTCATTTTTCATATAAAACACAAGTTTTGGAGTTGATAAAAGGCTTTTAAGGTATGATCTTGAAACCATCCGAATTTCACAAGGTTAAAATAAAACTCAAATTTTATATTTTGTAATCTCTTCCTATTTTGAGAATCTCTATTAGTAGATCTACCATTTACTTATCAAAAACATCTTCTATTGATACCTTTTTTATAAACTTTTCATTTTTTTTTAACAAATCCTTCATTTTGGTGTTGAAAAATGGGTTTTCAAAATTGGTTTTGGTTGAGATTCGAATTTACAAAATTTATTTTTGGACATATCTTTTGATAAAATCCATCTAAATTTATGAAAATTCATCCTTCACGTATCATATCTTAAGAGCCTTCCATATCTTGAATAAAAACTTCATTTTTAAGTTGGAAAACATGTTTTTAAACTATGACTTGGCCTAAATCTGAAAATAGAGTTTTTGTTATGAAAAATAATCTTTGAAAATCATCTTTGAACCATATAAAATGAAGTCTTGATGATATATATGCATTAAGCCTTCATTATCTCAAGTAAAAATTTCATTTTGACACTTGGAAAGTGGTTTTTAAAATGGATCTTGCCTAGATACGAATTTCACCATTTTTGTTTAAGTTTAAAACCAAGATTTATACTTTTTATGATCATAAATATAAAAGAAATCCATGGCAGTAAACTATAAACTCATAGATCTAAACATAAACATAAGCAAAGTTACAAAAAAAAACTAGATCTACAAAATATGACTACTTTTAGCAAGAAAATAATAATAATATAAGAGAATAATCATGGATAAGAGGAGTGTTTCATTTTGGCATCATCATCCTTAGCTTTTAAGCTTATGGAAAGTCATTTGATGCATGAAACTCTCACTATACTTTACCTACATCAACTATGGAAGCTTTGGACAAGAGTTTTATCAAAGGATCTTGAAGAAATATGTGTGGGAGCTCATTTATTGAATAGGGGCAGCAAGTGTTCTTGCAAGAATAAGAACAAATGAAGAGAGAAAGAGAGGAAAAATAGAGAGGAAAAGTGTAAGGAATGGTAAAGGTTTGAAGGTGTGAAAGAGAGAGAAAGATAGAATAAGTTTAAAGATACTTAAATGAAGTAAAAGGAAAAATAAATGGCAATAGTACCATGGCTGGCATGAATTGAGAGAGAGAGAAGGAGGGAATTAGTTAATTTTTGACTTGGAATTGTAATGTGTAATTAATAGTATGTGTAGCTTTTTGAAGAAGGATTGAAAGAGGGTTATTTTAATTAATTTGGGAGTAATTCAAAGGACAAAAAGGCAGCCAAAGAAGGTCAAAAATCTACCATGAAGTGTAGAAAGATTGAAGTGAAAAAGAAGTGATGTGTGAAATGTGTACTTAAAGGTATAGGTTTGTAAGAGTACTTTCTTAATAAATAAAATAAAAACAAGAAAAAAATAGAAAATGTAATCCAAATTTTTGTGGTAGATTTTTCATAATTAAAATAAGATAATTAATTAATTGATTTTAGTGAATATAAGCTATAATTGATATTTTTATAACCTGAAAAATTCTAAAAATTATTTTATGAAAATAAAAATATTTTTCAATTATTAAATTATTTTATTTTATTTTTAGTATCGGATCTTAAACAGAATCTGATCCTGTAAAAATCCGAAATGAACTAAATTTTTGAAAAAACGGAATTTTCTATGATATATAAAATATTTATCTAAAAAGTAAGGGTTTATAAGAATAATAAAATTATGTAATGAATAGTAGTGGATGGTGCAAAAGACTAGCTAATTACCGCTAATAAAGAAATACAAATATAATCACAAAATCAGATATTTTTAGTTATCGAAAAATTATAAAACTGATATTTTTAAAATCCTTATGAAAATACGATTCTAACAATATTAATGGTATATTATTTATATCTCGAACCCCAGAACACGCTTTTCAAAGTCTGTATCCGAACGGGTTCGAAATAAGTCAAAAAATTACCAATCTGATATTTTTAAGCGACCTTATATTACTATGAGCTACTCTACACACTTAAACTACACCTCAGCCTCTAGGGTTAAGAGCGCGAGATTGCCGGACTTAAACTACTGTATTCCACTTAGGATTCCCGGGTGATTTTCTGGTTTAGATCTTTGCCAATTTGGAAACTGGGGGTTTATGTTTATACATCACATTTAGTTTGAGAAATTTATTTTAAATTTTATTTTTGTAAGTATTTAATATCTCTTAACGTTTTCGGAATTCTTGAATTGGGTTTTATTTCTGAAGGTTTATCGTTATTTACTTTTTACTAATTTGTTTTTGAGTTCTATATTACCCGATTTTACAAGTCAGAGTTAAATATAGAATTTGTCATACGTAGTGGTTTTGGATTTAAAGACTGTTGAGTTCTTATTTTATTTTAAGGATTTTCATTTTCTCAAAATTAAAAAATTTCTAGATTCGTTCGTGATTTAGGACTAGTCGAAGTTCGATTTTAATTTGGAGTTATTTTTTGAGTTTATTTTCGATTTTTATTTTGGAATTATATACTGAAATTTTCCGGAGTTTACGTTTACTTTTTGTTATGTTCAGCATGAAGTTTCACCTAGGATTTAAAGTGTAGGTTGAGAGAGCTCCATAAATTTTTAAGAGGATTTGAAGTTGCGTAAAAGGTGGGAGGGGTCTTCTTCCGAAATTCCACATAGAGAACAGAAGGATCCACATTCATTCTTTTCTTGATGAGGTTATCTTTTGTCAAGATACAACCTTTCTAGCATCTCTAGAGAAAGAATTTGATCTTTGGGTAAGTTTGAATAGACCAAATCCATGAGTCTGTAGTTTTAAGTTGAGAATTGTATCTTTCGACGAATAGATTGTGATAGGCAGATTTAATAGATATTTCAACACCACCAACCCAACTTCACACACCCCCACACCCCCCACCCCCCACACCAGCCAAATCATCTCTCGAGGCTCATACATCATTCGAGTTGCTATCATGTAGGAGGATTGATCAGAGTTTGGCAGCTATGTCAGAGCCAATTGGATATCGAATGATATCCTCATCCCAAATGTCGACATCCACCTAGGTATCTGCCAGAGAACTTTGTTCCATATCTTTGGTAAAATGTCCATATATAAAAGAGGTTAGGGTACCATTGGCAGACCAGTTAGATTTCCAAAAGGAGTAAGATCTACTCTTCCTAAGGCAGCAAACTTTGAAGTTTTCCACCCAATCAACCCTATGCACTCTATGTTTCAAGGTTCTAGAATTGCTCATGTGGCCACTTCGCTTGAATAAAGCTCTTTTTTTATGAGCTAGTTCAATCCACAGAACTTTTTTGGTGTGTACCTTCCAGCTCTGTTTTGCGAGGCATGCATCCTTTCTTATTCACATGTCCTAAAGGCCAATGACTCCAAACTTTTAAGGTTTGGTAATTCATTTCATTGAATTTCATGGATCTTCTTCTTGTCTGTGCTACCTCATAAGAAGTCTCTATATATTTTTTCTACTTTAAGGAGAGTGTTCGTTAGTAGGGAGGTTGCCTGCATGTAGTAGCCCATAATGCCCTCCAAGGAGGATTTGATGAGAACATGTCTGCCTGCTATGGATAGGATTTTGGCCTTCCATCCAGTCAGCTTGCACCTCAGTTTGTCCATGATGAAGTCAGTAGTGGCTTTTCCAACATTGCCATTCTTGTCCAGATCAAAGCCTAGGTACTTGCCGAGGGTTGTTGTAATTTTCATGCTGGTAGCATCAAATATGTGTGTCTTTAAATTTTCATTAGCATTAGATGAAAAAAGAATAATTGATTTGGAAGTGTTAATCTTCTGACTTGATAGTTGTCCAAAGATATTCATGAAGCACATGATTGGCTTCTCCCATGAGGAGGACGTCATCAGCAACGAAAACATGTGAGAACGTCGCGACTATTCCTCTCAACTTAACAGGCTTCGATCGTTTTGAATTCACTGCAGCTTGGATCCAACGACTAAGCATTTCCATACCTATAATGAATAGATAGGGGGAGATAGGACATCCTTGTCTCAGTTCTCTAAAGCTATGGAATTTTTTGGTCATTTCTCCGTTCATAATTAAGGAAAAGGATGAGGATGAGAGACATGAGGCTATTAGTCTGATCCAGTGGCTCGAAAAGTTCAAGGCTTCCATATCCTTCTTAAGGAAGTCCCATTCCATTTTATCGTAGGCTCTCTCCAAGTCTATTTTCATGACCATCCAGCTTGTTTTGCCCTTCTTACAAGCTAATCTGTTAATGATTTCTTGCATAAAGATAACATTATCAGTAGTGCTTCATCCAAGGATGAAGCTCACCTGGGATGGGCTAATAATTCTATCTAGCTAGGGTCTCAACCTTCGAACTAGTAGTTTGGTGATGATTTTGTAGATCGTAGTGCAAAGACTGAAGGTGTGAAGATCCTTTAAATTCCTAATTCCCGATTTCTTAGGAATTAAGACAAGTAAATTTTTATTTATCTTTTTAGGGATGCTAGCAAATGCAAAACAGTCTCTTATGAGGTTTACCACAGATTCTCGAACAATATCCCAATAGCGCTCATGAAAGCCTGCATGAAGACCATCTATTCCAGGCGATTTATTGGACCTAATACTACATAGGGCTTCCCAAACTTCCCTTCTGTCTAGTAAAGTGCATAGGTCGTTATGGGTAGTTGAATTTAGTCTTGGACCTTCCATCTGGATGAAATCATTTTTGAGCAACACTTCCTGTTGCTTAGTACTAAGTAGCCTCTCATAGTATGAAATAGATAAGGATTCAATGGCAGAGTTGTAACCCATTTGCCATGTTCATTTCCAGTCCATGGATTCTCGATTTGTTTCTCCTGGCAATTGTACTTGTGTGGAAGAATTTAATGTTATTATCCCCATGTACAATCCATTTATTCTTGCACTTTTGGAACCATAAGGTTTGTTCTGCACGTAAAATTTGGTTGAGTTCTTCATTAGCCATATTGATTTGGTTTAGAATTTCTTGTGATGGTTCTTGGTGGAAAGAAGCTTCTAGGTGTTCAAGCCATTTTTGTGTTTTGACCTTACGTTGAGGAAGGATGCCATATATACTCTTGTTCCACCATCTGATCTTTTGCTTAAAGCACTCAAATTTGTCAGAAGCGACAATGAGTTCATGATTCTAGTGTTTTAAGATGACTTTTCTGAAATCAGGATGTTCCATCCACATTTTCTAGAATCTGAAGGGTCTTGTTTTCCTATTAGCCTTATTGGAGTTAGGATTAGTGCACAACAGGATCGGATGGTGATCTGATTGGCTGCTAGTGAGATGAAATAGTTTAGTCTCTAGGAATAAAGTGAGCCACTTATAATTAACCCAACCTCTATCAAGCTGACATTTGATAAGGTGTTGGGGTTCTTCGCTTTTCTTAATCCAAGAGAAGGGTTTTCTTGCGAACCCAATATCAACCAAGCCATAATCATTCATGCAGTTTTGGTATATGGTAGCCCTATGTTGATTTATGCAAGCTCCCCCCATTTCTCTTCATTTGTAAGGACCTCATTGAAATCCTCGATAAGAAGCCATGGATTATTAATGGAAGTTGCAAAGTTTTTTAGATTTTCCCGCAACATTTTACGTTTAGATAGGAGGATGCTTGCATAAATAAAAAAATTAAGAACGGGTTGGGAGTAGTAAGTCGCCTGCACTCGAAGGTGGACTTCCTGTCTACTAGTATGGAGAGTGGAGACCATAATATTCTCAGTATTCTAGAGGGTAAGAATACCTTCGCTTAGGCCACGAGTCTTGATACAGACCATTTGGTTGAAACCAAGATAACGTCTGAGGTTATCTGCATTCATAAGATTCAACCTTGTTTCAAGGAGAACAAGCAACTGAAGGTTGTGAAGACGTTTTAGGTCATCAAGGGCACGACATCTTTGGAAGGCACTAGCTCCCTGAACATCCACACTAAAATCTTGAAAGGCATATTAGCCATATTATTGTCTATATTTCTAATCAACATGGGATCTTCTCTAGAGAGGAGAGATCTGCACCAGGATTCACTAGCATTCATAGGATGTCGGAATCTAATGGCTTTCACTCGAAGTCAACTTAGCTGCTGAGTGGCCAGGAACACCATTGGGGTATTCTTCCTGGAGCAAAACAGCCATGGAATGGTCTCCTATCTTGGCTTGAAGGACCAAAGGGAAAATTTGTAGCACAAGAAGATTTTTCCCTTACTGTAGCATTATCTTGGTTAGCTCTTGGCATGAGAGATTCCATCTCAAAAGGGTTATTGGGGGTAGAAAATGTATGGGATCATGTCCCTTTCCTCTGGGGGAGTTTCCTAAAAGAAGATGATAAAAAATTGATGATGTTTTACAGTTGGGTCCTATAACGGTGTCATTTGGAGGGCCTTCACTAGCACGGAGTGACATTGATTGCCTAAGTTTATTTTTCATGTTAATGAATGCATCATGTCCACTCGAATTGGTGAGGTTGAGTGGAGTACTTTCATCGTCATTGTGAGTCGAGCGTTGTGGAGCATTCTTTCGTGCTTACTGTTTCACCAAAAGGAGTTGTTTTTTGGGAGTTGCTTGTTTGGGTGTTAAGTCCTCGTAGAGGAAAATACAATTATAATATTAGGATTTGAATTTTCATCTGCGTTAAGCTCTTTGTTTTCCAAGGAATCTTTTTGAGTGATTTCTGCATGGGAAGTGTTAAGGCATGCGTTATTCTCTTGGGATACACTACTTGGATTACCACTGGTGTGATTGTTTCTTTGTGAAGGAATATTTTTTACTTTGATTAGATGATTCACCTTTATATCTGCAGAGTTGGGACCCATGGTAATTAAGCTACATTTTTGTGTAGCATTAGAGCTCTGGTTTGCTTGGGTACGTGTACCATATTTTGGGTTCTTTTTCTTCTTTTCTACTTTAATCTAATCTCTATAGCCTTTCATGTCATCTCCTTTTTTCATATTGTCAAAAGAGTCATGAATAGAGGAATTTGTCTCCTCTCAATTTGCAAGATCCATTTCAATTGGTCCTTTCTTATCAGAGCTTAGGGGGCAACAAGATGATCCACTATGCCCAAGACAACCACATGTGGAACAAAAGGGGGGAAGGCCTTCGTATTGTACTCAATATCTCAATCTGTCAATGATAATTGTGTGCATTAATGGGGTTTTGAAGTTGACTTGAATGCATAAGTGTGCATAACGTCCTCTTTCAAATTGTTTAGTATATGTGTTGAAATGGAGAATGGAGCCGATGGCTTGTCCTATTTTCATCAATGCTTCTCTGCAGCAGTATTCTAGAGGTAGTTCATTGATTCTCGCCCAAATGGCAATTGAATCAAATTTGCTAATAGATGGTGAGAAATTTGGTATCCACCGATGAATGGCCAGGAAATAACCATTAATGAACCATGGTCCTTCCCTTATGATCGTTTGGACATCATCCTTTGACATAAAGGAGATGAAATAGAATACTTTGCCCACAATGATCATGTTAAATCCCTGAATGAGTCTCCAAATAAACCGTAGTTTATTTGGTAAGATCTGGTAGCCACGATTTGGGCCCATGATTTTTATAATGAGAGTGTGCTTCCATTTGTTACGGATGAGATCTTTCTCCTTTTTTCCAAAAGATATTCTTTTGATGCCTATCTCTTTATCTAGAGCTCCTTCATCTATGTTCTCAGAAACCTCCATGCCGTCTGATTGCATGGCCAAGTTTTTGTTAGGAGAATCTTTGAAAAAGGTAACCTCATAAGTTCCAGGGATGTGATAAATAATCATGTCACGATATGTTCGTAGAGGGTGGTTTAGGATTCCTACTTCCCCATGTTCATCATATGATGTATTACTATAGAGGGCATCATCATGTTCTATGTTGATCATCTATTTTTTCTGTTGCTTAAAGAGGTTGTTGGATTGATCCTTGGTTGACGTCGTCGCCGTTATAGTCTTTGCCATGGTCTCCATAGGGTTTTTTTATTTCTTTTTTAATTTGGGATTTCTTTGTAGTTCTTCTATCACAACTATGGTATATAACAATTATGTTGCCAATATTGCTGCAATATAATGGTATGAATATTGATTTATCCATGGCATGAAGCAGATTACCCCCACCCTCCCTCCCAAAAACACATGATCAAAGTTGTATTAGGTAAAAATAGTTTAATAATAATAACCTCCAAGTTTTATGGCAAATAGTCACTAAGTGCACTCGTTTTTTTTATGATCTTCATAATCTAAATCTATAAGAATAATATATCTAAAAAGAAGACAAAATTGAGATATATACAGATAAACTAAAATTATAGAAAAAAGAGGTTTTGAACATTGATCGTGAATGATAATAGATAAAAGCAAAATATAATGGTGGTTGATCTATTTAGGCTTGTAACTTAGTAGTACAAAAAATAATTTTCCATTAGGATAGTTTTAATGTAAAAAACTGAAAAACAAAGCCGTTCAATCTGTAATTTCAATAATTAAAGTAAGTCATCAAATCGATGGCGATCAAACAATTGAAAAAAAGAAGGCAATAGAAGAGCCGGCCAACATGTAATTTCCCTTCCCCTCTAGCCACAACCAAAGTAATATTTAATTAAATGTGGATATCATCCGTCCATATACAATTTTCAAAAAGAAATATAGAACAACTCGTCATAATACGTATGTAATGTCAGCAAACATTTGAATAGTTATTATCACAAAATCAATAATAATTTTCTGCACATCGATCAATTATACACATAAAACACAAAAGAGATTAGCAGTGGAAGTTACAGAATTTAAATAATAACTCCAGACAATTGAGATTTCACCAAAAATATGTAATTTAATAGTATAAACATCCACAGAATAAATCAAGTTCAACTTTCCTCTCTTTCAATAGTTGTAATAATTATAATCATTTAAAAAAAATGTAGTACCTTAAAAATCCAAAATTGCAAGGCTATCATAATATGAACGCAAATGAAAATATAGTATTAGAGATGTACGATTGATTTTTGCACTTCATATGGCTTAGAGGACTAACGTGGAATTAAATAGAGAAAGATTCAAGGAAGAAAAACTAGTAGCAAGATTACTAGACACAAGTGACATGACATTCTTATGGAGAAGTAGGTTGTTCTTTGTTTGAGCATTGCTCTGATTTTTAAGCGAGGGTGTTTGACATCACAATGTTATTTATCTAATTTGTGATTATTTCTACCAAATGAGAAAGAGCTTTTAAATATTTATAAAATTATGCTATTTATGACATTCATCATATTCTATTGACAGTCAATGTCAAGATAAGTTGTCCTTAAATAGATCCTATCATAGGTATATTCAAGTTGACAAAGAGCTTCTCTAAGTGCATAAGCTTGTATGTAAAAGGTTGAGAGTAAGTGAGCAAACACGGTAATCATTGTTCCAGACCTTGACAAGTCTTTCTATGTCTTCTTAAGTTTATGGACCTAATCCCTTAAATCTTATCACTAGGCCAAGAAATTGAACCTAGGTACTAGGCTTAATGCTCAGATTTTATAAATCAATATTAGCTCTCTATAATATCAATGATTTTGGTTAATTCAACATAACACCATTGGTCTCTAAAATAGTGAATTCTCAGTGTCTAAACTAACCCACAGAACACAACGCTAAGTTCCAAATTTATACATGAGTTTTACTTACACTTAAACCAATATTGTACAACATAGAGGCCTATTTTACAAATTGGGCTTTTTATCCCAATTTGATGCTATGAATTAGCTTCTTTTACTAGTGATAGGACAAATGGTGTTAGGTTTAATTATTTAGTAGTACTTTAGGGTTGGCAAGCATGGAACAAGTGTTATTGAATTGGTTTGTCTATTCTCAACATTTCTTGGTTGCTTCACACACAAAATAAACCTTCTAATAGGTCTTCTTATTTCAAAAAAGCGTCATTAGCTTATTTATAAAGTTTTGGGCTTAGTTAGGCCAATTCATAATGAGAAGCACATGAGGAATTATAAAACAAACAAAAGACTTTATCTTATCCAGTGATCGTCATGAGCAATCCATTGGATGTCTTCATCGACTTGTCTCATCCATCAATCTTTTGTCATTCAACGGTTGAGATTAAGTACCAAAATCTATAAATGTGTGTCACCTCCTCCTCATTTGGCAGGTTTAAAGAATTACAAAGAATTCATGAAATGCTAGTACTTCACTAAAGTTATTCTAAGAAAGATTGAAATAACACATCAAGCATATCAATAAAGATTGAGTGAAGAACTATCAACATTGCTTGAAGATGTTCTTTTGTCACACTCGTGCATTCGCATCCAAATTTGTTTGTTCCCCCTATTACACCTCTCCTTAATAACATCCCTCCTAAGTGTTATCAACTAAAGACTTCTCAAGGTTATTTGGTATATGACTCACACGTAATTGACTAACTTTAGCAGCCCCCATACATATGAATAATAAATTTTGGATATTCTATTAGTGAATAAAGATGAAATATAATAGAAGAATGCCCACAACTTTGAGGAATTATGAAGGAAAACCCACATATTCTTTTCTTTTTCAAATCATGACAAAGCAAAATAGAGATGTTCAAATCTAAGAAAAGACTGAAAAGTGTCTGTCGAACTTGACTTTTGACTTCCTGGTTTAGTTTCCCTTAATCCGATTCGTATTAAACCCTAAACCATCTAATACGAGCTCTTGACTGAAATTAAAGAAAACTCATTTAAATGTTAAGGGAGATGGAGTCACCACCTGATTGAAATCGAGAAAGAAAATGAGTTAAGACTAATTGGTAGGTTAGTTTTAATTTTTAATTTTGCTACTAATCTGTAATAAATTCAGTTTAAATTGAATAAGAGATAATGAGTTCAAGGGTTATCCTATTAAAACCTAATCAGTTACCACTTTTAACCTCTCAATTATGAATTGTTCCCTATTGTATCCTAATTTGAATTTCTATATGATATAGCTATTCATAAAATGTTTATTTCTCGCTTTTTTTATTTGATATTTTATAAAGTTGGATAACGCACTTGCAATATTATCAAAATTCATAAAAAAGCAAGTTGAATATGCTAAGTTTCACAATAAACGCAAGCAATATTTACATGTTACAAATTAGGAATTTGTACTTATATTGAATTTAAAAAAATATTTTTCATTTTTTCAATCGCCCTTAGATACCTTCGTACATACTATTCGGGATCAGATGTTACACAATTCTTTTAGAAAAATTTAGCATGTTGAATAATTTAGGATTTTGAATTCTTGTCGCTTTAAATTCTTTAGGTTTTATTGATTTTTGAAAAATTAGGTTTTGGTGATGTAGATTCTAAAATGAGCAACCAATTTAGATTTTATTTTTGGAAATGGAAATTTTCTATGTTATAAAACCATTTATGCGACTAAGTTATAATGTATCATATATCACGACATATCAAGCATTTAGAAAACAACATAGACCATATTATCATAAATAATATTATTATTTACCATTAAATTTATTACAAAAGAAAAAGTTTTTCTTTAGACAATTACTTATCCGCACACACATATTATTTTTAACAATTATTTTACTTTTCCTGTTATTCATATATATGTTACGGCATTACATACCACAACATTACTAATTTACTTCATTACCTATTTTAAACTCATTTTCTATGTGTTATATTTATTTATACTTACCTATTGTATCATTATTTATTATTCTCATATTCATTGTCATGATTCTTCTCATTACAGCTATATGGAGACGTATCGGAAGTTACTGGTGCTATTGTTCGTATTTCACTATTTCTAATCTAACTAATTCTAATTCTATGCACATATACTAATTTTTTGTTATTATTTTATTATTTTTTTATATATGCTTTTTTTGTTCTAACGATTACTATATTATAATTCTAATCCTACAATTAATAGTTTATGACACCAATTCTAGCCACAATAATTTTTCTTTCCTTTTTAGACACACATGCAACAATCAGTTGTTACCTATTATTATTTCTATCATTATTATCAATTCCTTTAGTTATTATTATAGCACCATACATTCCAAAAATCCAAACATACATGCAATACGTCATGGTCACTATTAATTTTTTTTTATTATTTTATATTTTATGATTATTACAATATCCTTATAGTTAATTATTACTATTGTTTATTAATTATTAAACAAAGTAAAAAGAGCAAAACAGAAAAGGAACCTTATGTGGGATTTGCGCGCACGTCGAGGATCAGGGGGAAGAAGAACTCCGGTGGTTGGGTTTGGATAGCTGACGCGGGTCAAGTTCAGGTAATCGGTATCGCACTCTTAGATTGCTTTAAAAACTACTAAAAGGTAGTATTCCAATACTGGTGGTGCGGCGACCGTGTTAAATAGCTCCGATGAGTCGTCTCCGACGGTTGTTGATGGCAGTTAGTTGGTGGGTTTTAAAAGTTCTCGATCTTCTGAACACTCTACTGACATCCAATTTCGCTAATTTCGCCTACAAAAGCATTAATCGAAGTGAGAACCTTCAAACCCTAATTTCAAAAATCTAACAACACGAAATTAAAAAATTAGGGAGAGCCAAGAGAGCCAGACCTCAATCGTGATTTGAATGGAGTATGGGAAGTGCTATAACTAAGGATTACTACTCAAGTCTTACCAATTTAAAAAAATTCAAATTTAGAATTCTTAAGGCATGTTTTTTTTTTTTTTTTTATGAAATTGGGAGTTTGATCAATTTAACATACAACTTTCCAATTAAATGTGATATCTACATCTTATATGCCCATTAGATGATTCTCATATCTTTCATCTAACCCAATTTACTTGATTTTGACATGGATTGTGATAAATTTGCAAAGTTGAATTTTTGTTTTTCCAAACTTTGAGCTCAAATTTAATGCACTAACATTCATGAAAATGCATAAATTTGGGATCAAATGAAACATTTCCTCGCCTAGTTTCCGATCCTTCCATTAATTTAACGAATTTGAATTCAAAACTAAGTGAAAAATGGGCATGAAGTGAGCGGATTGGGCTATGTTAGACTTGCCCAAGGTTGAAGATGACACTATTCATTATTGATGTCAGCATGATTTCAACAACCAGATTTTTTTTCTTGAAAGTTTTTCTTCTTTTTATTCTTCATTTATTATTTATTTCTTATTTTCCTTTTTTTCATTGTTTTTACTTTCATTTATTTATTTTTTTCCTAATCTTATTATGGCATGATTAAATTTTACTAGGTCATTAAACTTTATATTATAATTTTTATAAGCAAAAATAGGATGTCTACAGTGATGATTTATGGTACATTTATCCATGTCCTCATTAATAATTAAGAAAAATAAGTTGTAAGTGGATCAACGTCCATTTCAAAATATCTTTATATCCCTACAAAATAAGAGAATATCTTGTTTCCATCCACCTTTTGAAATTTGAATTTGTATGAGATCAAGTCATCAGCTGGATACCTTCCCAAGAGTAAAAAAAATATAACTTGTTCTATTAAATCAAACTCAAGTCATGGGAGCTTGGATTAATATCATCCGAATGCAATATAAACTAACTATCATAAGGTCTTGAACTTTCGAAAGAGCTTCAATATAAAATTGATTCAAATCCTCTAGATACGTTAACCAACTTAGTAAAACATTTTAAATGCTTACCCATCTTTCAAGCTAAGCCTTCAATTTGATGAAAAATTTCAACATTAAATTGATTAGAATTGTTTTGATTATAAATCAGTTTTGTCAGGTTTAACCTTTGAGTGTGATTGTCTTCTTGAAACTTTTCTAGAAGACCTCTGAGTCACCCTTTGAGTCGACCTTTCTTTGAATGAATTTATAGAAAACTTATTGCTTAACCTATAAGTATCTTAATTATTGTTTATTATTTTGTTTTAACTTCTAAGCTAACTTTGAGTGCTTTGATAAATCATCTTAAAATTTTTATTTCCATAAATTTCAAATTAAACTTTTGCTAACAACAATTGCACATTTAATAACTTTGCTAGTAATTTCTAAACTTTAAGAGCTTCTATGGTACCGCCAATGGGACCATCCAGTCAGTCATATCTATACTATTAAAGTAAAATCACCCCTTTGGTGTCTTTAGTGTAAATATTTTTAATATAATGTTTTTAGCATATGGCATAAAATATTTTTCATATCCTTGAAATCATGAAAATTAAATGAAGTTTGAATATAATTAAATAAGGGTTGAATAGACATAGTCTTTTCTTTTTTTAGCATATGGGTGTAAAATATTTTTTATATCCTTGAAATCATGAAATTAAATAGGGTTTAAATAGAATTAAATAGTGGTTGGATAAACATAATCTTTTCCTTTTTTAGTATATGTGCATAAAATATTTTTGGCATCCCTGAAATCATGAAATTAAATAGGGTTTGAATAGAATTAAATAGGAGTTGAATAGACATAGTCTTTTCCTTTTTTAGCCCAAGATCTTTATATACTGATCCAAACCTCTAATACTATATTTATCCATGGTAGTTACCCAACATGGAGATGTTACCTGTGGAAAATACAAATGTAATTATGATTTATAATTAATTTCCTAATTTTTAAGACTAATTAAGGTTGTCATCTTTCAATCTGTCAAAACAATATATCTATTTAATTTATATATATTGAGTTGTTTTATTTGCACATGCATCGTGAGTGCGTTATCTGCTTATAGCCGTTAAAATTGAAAACACATTTGAAAATACTTAAGAAGGTATCCTAAACATGGCAGTCCATCGTACATAATATTAAAACTTAGGAATGACTACCTTAGTCATGTAAAGGCTTCCATATTATACACAAGGCATTCTTCACAACAAAGATAACACATTGGAGTAGTGTAATTTATGATAGTAACAAATAATAGCAAAGCAAGAGGAATATATATCAGTAAACTTAAACGAAATAGATTACATTTCTTAGGAGTATACCCTCTCTAATGTCTGCAACTGATTCGAAGAATATAGCTATTCATAACAATCTCCAAAGTAAAACATGTTACATATCTAACATAAAGGTTTCGAAGAGAAGTTTCACCCAAGCTCCTGGATCTTTCATTATAACTCCAAAATCCACTAATGATTTCTTTGTCGTATTATTCCTCGAGTGAAGCCTCAAGTATTCTTGTGTCAACAAGATCTATAGAGGTGTAATCTTACAACATGCTTAGTAAGATACTTTCTATTATTCGTACTTATAATTATAATCAAATAAATTTGTTAGTCATGCATATGTTATGCAACATCGATATAAAACACGCAAATATGTATGGTCATCTGGAAACCACACATAGAATGGATTTACCCCTCTATGATAAGAGTTAGGGAATTCAAATTGAGGTTTTGCATTCTCTACTTCTAGTCCTTGAGCACTTGCTCAAAGAGATCGATCGGTGTGGCTTGTCCCCATGGATGGATTCCCAAAATGTCTGTATTTTCCCCAAGAAGGAGCAAATTTATGCTCATAGTAGGATTCATAAGTCTTCCAACTCTTCGTGTAGGAGTAGCAACATTTACTGATTAAGCATAGAAGAATCACAAACGTAACCTCATGATGTCCTACATGCAAATCTATTTTATCTTTTTCCTATGTTTTAGTGCTCTATTTTATATGTACATACAAGTTAACAAAATTAAGAAGAAGAACTCACTCATCCATTAGAGCAATTCCTAATCAAAATAATCTTTAAGGAAGGGAGTTTCATAATTCTTGTCACTTGAACAAAGTGATGTGCCTAAAAGCACAATCAAATACCCAAGTTGAGATCTTTTTGGTATTTAAAACGATTCTTAGAGAATCTTATATAAAGATGGGATTTTTATGTGTTTAAATTTGGATACGATGGAAGAAAAGGATATGATTGACATTGATTTAGATATAATGCACCGGGATCAACTCGAAACACACGTTCTCTTGTCTAATATAATTCACAAGCAAGATAGAATGGGTTTGTTCGTCACAATCGAATGATTGAAAAGAACAAGATCACTCGCCACAATTCAATTAGAATTGATAAGAGATATAATAGAGAAATTTCTCTAAATTCAGAAAAATTCAAACAATAACTGATTTAGGGTTCATTACATATGAGTATTTACACCTAAACCCTAAAAAGGAGAAAAACGTAAAAATAAAGGCCAAATAACAATGTGCACCGCCAGCTACACCATCTGCCTTGAAGGCGGTGTTGAAGCCATACCGTATGCTACTCCCGTTCCTACACAACCAGTGTAGAGTGTATGCCACCAGCTTGGAATCCTATGCCGTCGGTATAGAAAGAAGGAAAATAATTTGAGGCTACCATGCTACAATTTACGCCCATGGTTTAGTTGATTGTGAACGCTGCCTATTTACATCGCCGGCTTTGAGTATGCCACTTGTCTACACTGTCGGCATTTTGCCAGAATTGCTCTTCAGTGAAATTTCATTGAAAATTTATGAAGCTTCCTTGGTCCAAATGCTACAATACCTTAAATTAAACACAAGATCAATATGTATAATGAAAGATCTACTCCATTGAATCTCATCTGGCTCCATGTGATCTCCAAGTATCATATTGTCAGATGCTGAAGTCCTTTAGCTCGATCACAAGTAATTGGACCCGTGATTGTAGCAGTTTGATTCCCATCACAAAGAAATACCCGAAATGAATATTTCATATAGGTTCTACTTAAATTTCTAACTCTATTTACTCTACTCATGTTATTTTTCCTAGTTATAGAAGTTCAACTTAAAAATGGTCACAACTTGCTCATTTTAACTCAGAAGTTCGCACATTAGTAGTTGCTTTTTACATACTTTGAATGCTCTATCCATTTCTAAGGTTATTTTTAACATTTGAGGCCATTTGAGTCTCGGAATCATACTATACAGAATGCGTCTGGCACGTTCCAAACTTTGTCCTTATTAATTTTTCAAAACTTTTACTTCATTTGGATTCTCTAAGCCAAGTATAAAATATTTCAATCTTTATAACTCATATAATAATGAAAATAACTCATATTATATGCATGATCCCAGTGATTGTTGCCAAAAAAATAGAAATCTTTATTAAGACAACTTCCATGGAAGGTAGACAAAGTCAAAGTTCATGAAAAATATCTTTTGGATTTTCATAAAATCTAAATTCCTAAATCTTTGTAAATATGTAAATAATTAAAAATCATGGTCTTATTTTTTTAGTTCACATCCTCCAATATTTTAAACTCATAGTAAAACTTCATTTAATTAATTATCTTCCAAAATATGAGTCTTTATGTAGACTACTTGTAACAAAATCCTCTTTTTGAAAATTTTGTAAACATGAAACCTAAGGAAAATCATGGTTTAAGCATTTGATTCAAACCTTTGAATCTTTCATACTTACTTCCAAAACTTCATTTAACAATTTTTACTACACATGGAATCTTTTTCTTATCCATGGTGAAAATGCTTCAAGTTGTATTTCTTAAAAATTCTACCAAGTTTTGGCATTTTAAAATTTTAGATGGACGTCTTATTCTAAATCTTTGCTCTTGATGAAGAGATTCACCATGTATTGACAATAAGATTTTCAGGAAAATTCTGCATAACAAAGAATTGTTAACATTTATGTTTAAAAGAAAATTTATTCTTGCATTTTTGTAAAGGATAGTTGAGTACCTCTTTCTAATTCTTTATTCCTAATGAAATTATTTCTTAAGCATTGGAGATAAGACTTCTAGAAAACATTTTGCATAGTAAAGAACTATCAATATTCATGTTTTTAGGAAGATTGATCTTAGTATAATAACAACATCATCGATGACCATGTATGTGCATGAGCTTAAAATAACAATCATAAAAATACAATTACCAGCATGGACTTATATCAAGAATATAAGAATTAGAAATAGAATAATAAGAATATAAAGATATTAAAACAAAAGTATGGGAGTTTTAGCTTGTTATCAAGACTTCTGGAGACTTGAAATATTCCAGTCACCATATTAAATAAAATAAGCATAAAGAAATAAAATATGAAAATCTTAGATTTTTATCAAGGTTTTCAAAGACTTGAATTATTTCAGTCTTCTTTAGACTTAAAATTGACAAGTCCAAGACTAAAAGTTGACTAGTCTTACAAGTAAATAAATAAATAAATTGAAACAACTAAAGTGCAAGAAACAAGTAAGGTTAAGTTAGTGAACATTACACCCTAAAGATTATAGCTACATATATATAGAAGTTAGCTTAGTGATAATAAAACATTAACATTAATTACATGATCATAAGGAACAACATAGGTGATAAAACATAAACTTCATTTTGGCATTATCATCCCTAGCTTTGAATGCATCATGGGGAGATTTTATTCCATGGATAATGCATGAAACTTTTATGGATACTCATGAGTATTTTATGGTATAAGAAGTTTAGCTAAAATAGGAGACAAAGTGTATGAAGGAGTGTATGTGTGTGTGTGGCAGGTAGTAGTTGTTGTCCACCAAAGGGGGCATTAGCTCAAATTATTGGAAGGGGAGAGGAGAGTGTTTTAGAGAGAAATTTTTTAGAGAAAAATTTGGTAGAGTTTTGTTAAGATAGAGAAATGAGAGTGAAAAATGAAAGGGAGATGATGGGTATTTATAGAGAGAAAAAGGAGGAATTAAAGATGTAAAAATAAATGAAAAAGAAATAAAATATGAGAGAAAAAGAAATAGGGCAACAACTGCAAAGGGGAAAAGAGAGAGAGAGAGAAAAATTAATTATGTAGAAAGTGTAATAAAGTATAAGAGAAGTTAAGTAAAAAGTGTAGTAAAAGTTTTATGGAAAAAAAAAAGAGATAGGTATGTAAGAATGTAAGAATAGGTGTAAGAAAAAATAGAGAAAAGTGAATAGTGATGAATAGTAAAAAGTAAGATGAAGTGATAAATTAATTACCAGTAAAGACAAAATGCGTGTATATAAGCTATAATCGACATTTTTATGAGCTGTAAAAATTATATTTGATATTTTATGAATTTCTTAATATGTTACTAGTCGAGATTGTTTGTTGGAATATATTCTCTCGCTTTGCGTGCTGGTATCCTGATTTAGAAGCCGATCTCATATGGGTTCGAAACGATTGAAATTTTGTCGAATATGATCATTTTAGAATTTATGCTATATATTTGGTTCATAATTTGATTTTACTATATTTTTCTAATTTATTTAATATTTTAGAGTCCTTAGGACTATGTAATCGAGTCTAGGTTAATTATTGACTTGGGTTAATTTAGGACTTCGATTCCATTTTTGACTCTAAGTTTCTATTTACAAGTTGATCATAATATCTAGGGGTTTATAATTTTATTATTAATTTTATGCGATGATGTTGTCTCGATCTATATGCTAGCAACTAGGTATAGAAACGGTTTGGTTTAACTGATAAAAAATTTTTAATAGATAAATTAATACTATACTATATGAAATTATTTCTTATTATAGCATTATTAAATATTACTTGGATATATTGCCTTGATTTGCATGTTAGAGATCAGATAGACGAATTATTTAGCGTAGGGATTTCGAGTTGAATGATTATCAGATTTTTGCTTTTGAAGGTACACATTTTGTTAGGGTCCAGCATTTGCAATTTTCTTATTCTATACTATTCAACAAACATTTAAGATTATCTGGCTTATCTGACATTGTTTATGGTTCTCCCTACTCATTATTGATTCGGGTCGATTCTAAGGTTTCTAGGTTTGAGGGTTAAACTGGAAACACTAGGTTGTACATAAAATCCTTTTGATGATGAAATGTTCTTTATAAACTACCTATCTTTAGGGTTTCAAGTTTCACCTAATATCCTAGGGTTATAAAAATTTTATCTGATCCCATTTAAGGTTTCTAAAGTTCGGTTTCAACTTGGCTTGATTTTTTAGGTTCTAGTTTCTATATTAGCTCATCGTTCTCGTCTAAGAGTATCGAAAAATCTAGGTGCTTACAACAATAGTTGCACATCGCATGAGTAACTCTTACAACTTGTTTGTGGGACTTGCAATGGTTACTCCTATCATAGCCAATTCCATACTTGTTTGAATCAACTTTTTACTTTACAAGTAAAGGACTCAAATTATTCTCGCTCTTGGTGAATTTGGTTATGGTAGCATTTGTATCACATATGCTAGTTTTCAACTTTTCATTTTCATTTTTAAGATTAGCTAGCTCTTTTAATATTTCATCATACTAGTACATGCAACATTATCATTTTTATCATCACCATTTGAAGTTTTAACTTCTAGATCAAGCAAATCATTTTCAATTGTTAATTTCTCATTGATTTTACTTAATTTAACATTTTTGTTTTTTCAGCTTGTTATATTTATTATTCATCTTATTATTTTCCAATTTTAAAGATTCAATTTCTTCATGTAACTTTTCATTTTCCATTTTAACCTCATCATGCTCGTTCCTAAAACATATAACTCATCTCCTACTTTCTTCATTAAAGATTTAAGCATGCTATTATTTTTCTCGATTTTAATTAATTTACTACGTGATTTTTTATACATTTCACAAATTTCATCACAAGGAACTTATGAAGAAATAGAGCATATCTCATCATCAGGGGCCATCAAGCATATATCTTCATCCAAATTGGATGAGTTTTCATCGCCATATAGCCACATATGCTTTTTTTCTTCTCCTCCTTGCTTCCTTTCTTTATATATGGGCAATATTGTTGAATATGCCCCGGTTCATTACACTTAGAATATGTGATGGTTTTTCTCTTAGATTTTGAGGAGCTAGCATCTTCCTTCTTCTTCATCTTCTTGTTCACCTTTAAGAACATGATGAACTTCCTTTTAAGTTTGTCAAGCTCTCCATCATCTTCTTCCTCACTTTGCTTCTCTTCACTTGAACTTGAGTCAGAACAAGAGACCTTTGGTGTAATTTTCTTCTTGGTTGACTCATCTCTATACTTCTTAATCATTTCATGGTCTTGAGGGTTTCAAGAAGTTCTCTTTACTCATTTTGCTCAAGTCATGTGCTTCTTCAATTGTGGTTCTTTTCGCCTCCCACTGCTTTAGCAAGGACCTACTAATTTTAGAATTTGTCTCCAAGCTAGTATGTGTCTTGCTAAGAATAAAAAATTGATTCATGATATTGATGAATGTATCATGCATTTGATCAATAGTCTCATCAGTATTCATTTTAAAGTTTTCAAATGTGCCATAAAGAAGACTGATTTTAGTATCTTTTACTCTTGTAGATCCTTCATAAGTATTTTCAAGATTTTCCCAAATTTCCTTAGCTAATCTATAAGTGAAAATTCTACTAAAATCACTCTTATTTAATCCATGATTCAACATATTCATTGCAACTTTATTTAACTGAACTTTCTATTTTTCAGCCTAAGTATAGTTAGATTCATTTTTGCCTTTAATAACTATAGGATCATTTTCTACAACATGCCATAGAGATAAATTTTGTCCTTTAATGAAAATGCTCATTCTATACGTCAAATAAGCATGATCTTTACCCTATATAGCTTGCCCTTCTAGAAATTCTAGTGTATTTGATGCCATGATCTTTACTCTATATGCGATTAAGCATAGAAAATTAGAGACAAGGCTCTAATACCAAATGAAAAAGCACTATAAAATACTCACGAACGAGGGGTGGGGGGGTGTGAATTGAGTATTTGACCTAAAATACACAAATAATTAATTTTTATGCAACAAATCAAATTAGACTTTAATTGCAGCGGATATCACAATAATAGATTATAATATGGAAAATAAAATAGATAGGGATAGAAAAATTAAGCCCAGATTTAACATGGAGTTCCACCTGCTTTCTAGTCTCTATGGTCACCAATTGCCTCCAACTGAGGACTTCGTACAATTTATTAATCATAATCTCATACGCTCAAGCTGAGCAATACCGTTTTACAACACACAAGAAATAAATATATCTTTCTCTCACAAGATGCTCAAAAACAACACTTAAATATTTTTCTCTCTTTGCAGATTTTGCGAATCAATAAACAAGACTATAAAAATATGAGATTTTTTTTATTTGTATGTTTGCAAATAAAAGCTTTTATAAAGATTCCGTACTTCATAGTTCTTTTCTTTTTTTTCACCACACCATTTTTTTGAATCTCTAAGGGAATATGTATTTATAACCTTTAAACATTTAAATGTCCATTAGAAATAACGTCTTAAAATCACCAAGGATTAAATGCATGTGATGGCTTTTTTATGCCACATCGGCTCCATATTTTAAACTGCCACGTCGTTAGACTTGTCGCGTCTTAATGTGTCATGCCTTATATTTAACCCTCGACCAAGTCTATGCTTCTTTAAACCTTGAATTCAAACTTGTCATGTCCTGATAAATGTCGCGTCTTAACTTTTCACGCATTGGATTTATCCTTTGATCAAGTTTGTGCATCTTTGATCTTGTTAAACCTGAGGCTTGAGCTTGCTGTGCCTCAAATGTATGGACTCATTTAGCCCTCGATGTGACCTGTGACTAAGGCTGTGCTTAAGAATTTTTTTTAATAAATCCGGCACAAACTCTAGAGAATAATACTTACAAAACACAATTTTATTACATATTATTCGTTCAAAATGTTTGACTATTTTTAAGTTTAACTTAACACAATTATTGGTTAATTGCGCAATTAATTTCCTCATTAAAATTTATGTTGAAGACACAGGTTTAATAAAAATAAATATAGTAATTGAAATATTAACTATTTCAGTTGTTTGATTACGATTTAGTATGATGAGAACCATTGGATAATTGATGGGATTGGTTTCATTAAAATTAATGATGGGATCATAGAATTTCTCCTAACCTTTTTCTTATCATTAAAACTGATAAAGAGAGAAACTAACAAAGATCAATCATCAACATTTGTATTATTGTAGATCAAAGATCAATCATCAACATTTATATAATTGTAGATCATATCAATTAAAAGAGCAAGCATTCATTATATCCACATTCCTATGATTTCCAGCATTCATATGCATAAAATCTTAATTATCTATGTAATTTGTAATTTAAATATCTTACAATCTTCCTTAAAATATATCTAAGTGATGATCATTCTTTATGTGTAACCACCTCCTTGCAGACTCATTAAAGATTTAAAACAAGTGAAAAAAATATCACTACTGTAAATCCTAGAAAACTTTATGGAAATCGTATATTTTATTAAATTGAAAAAGTCATTATAATATAAAAAGTGCAATATTCTTGTTAGTTTGAGATAAAGCTAAAATCTCCAAGAAAATGATGGAAATTAAGGGCAAAACAAAAGAAAGAAACTTGATTTTATCGGTGATTATCAACTTTTTCGTAGATTGATTCATATATCTAATAAAGCTTATAGTAACTAACTTTCTAACAAGCTATAGAGGGGCAACTAATTTGGTTTAGATTACTTTTTGAGACTTGTGTAGGTGGCAGTGAAGAAGTTGAAGGCCATGAATTCAAAGGCGGAGATGGAGTTTGCAGTAGAAGTAGAGGTCCTTGGAAGGGTTAGGCACAAGAACCTGTTAGGGCTAAGAGGGTATTGCGCTGGGGCAGATCAACGACTCATTGTCTATGATTACATGCCAAACCTAAGCTTGCTTTCTCATCTCCATGGTCAATTTGCTAGCGATGCCCAATTGGACTGGAAGAGGAGAATGAAGATCGCTATTGGCTCTGCTGAAGGCTTGCTGTAAGGAATCCAAGTTCTCATTTCTCGTCTCATTGTTGTTTTTATTTTTCATATTCACATCATCTTTCAAAAAAGAATTATTCTGTATCACATATACATAAATACAGGTATCAATAAATCTTTTACGAGAATGATAGTAAAAAATAATTAATTTTTAAAACAATTATCATCTATTTTGCACTTTAAGCATATATTAAAATTTTATTGGTACATACATACTATATATAACAACATATAGCATATAATACCATGTGCACCTTACCTTACATATATATATTTATGTATATATACTTTCATAGTCTGCTAATAAATTTGCATTAATTCATCCCTTAGAAAAATTATTTAGCTCCTAATTGGATTTGACGAATGTGTACATGTGATGGACGGTTCACTTTAGCGGTGATTGCGGATGAAATGTAGGAGGAATGTATAAGTTCAAGGGATTCCATCACCCACGTCAAACAGTACGGATTGTTATTGAAGTCAATATTAGATATTTCAACTAAAATTGGTACAACTTTAGTATTTTTTAATTAAGTAATTAAAGGCTTTTGATTCATTTGTTGGCTTCATCATCAACTAAATATTCCAATAGGAGAACAATCCGGAATTTATTTGCTAGTGGTTGGTACTCATCACTTTTAATTTGCAAAAGTAAAATGACTAAATTTGGATTTGAAGTTATAATTTATTTTGTTTCGGCATAACATAACATGCGATAAATATTTCTTTTAACTTTGCTGATGGTGGTTGGAAAATCCACCACCTAGGGTCACTAGGTTGTTCAAATCACCTAGGTTCATCATTATACCAATTGCCAAAGTTTTCATGTTTTCCATTTTTTTTAATATTTTATGATTTTTTTTGTTATTATTATTTATAAAAAAATTCCTTGTTTCTTTGTGTGATATACCATCTGGCAAGAACATAATAGAATTACACAATGCTGCTTGGTGTTTTATGACTTAATAGCTCAATATTTTAGAAAACTTGGTAGTTTATTGTTGAAATTACAATTTTTTTTTTTTTTGGCCATAGAAATTACAACTTACTAGCCAAAATATACAATGACTAACAAGGCATTTTTCCCAAAATAATAATATAATTTGTCTAAGGTAACACATGTTTTTTACAGGATTATCATATATTCTATTCCTTTTTTCCCTCTCAATTCTGTCAAATACAACAATCTCACTGACCGCTAATTCCTTAATAATAATGTTTTTAGGTACTTGCATCACGAGGTAACTCCACACATCATCCACCGAGATGTTAAGGCAAGCAACGTCCTTCTAGACTCAGACTTTGAACCACTCGTAGCAGACTTCGGATTTGCAAAACTGATCCCAGAAGGAGTCAGTCACATGACTACCCGTGTTAAGGGAACATTAGGATACTTAGCCCCTGAATATGCAATGTGGGGCAAGGTCTCCGAGAGTTGTGATGTCTACAGCTTCGGTATCCTACTCCTCGAAATCGTCACAGGAAGAAAACCAATTGAAAAGTTGCCGGGTGGAATCAAGAGAACGATCACCGAGTGGGCTGAACCATTGATAATGAAAGGCCGGCTTCGGGATCTTGCTGACCCAAAACTTAGAGGAAACTTTGATGAGAACCAATTGAAGCAAGCCATCAATGTAGCTGCACTTTGTGTACAAAGCGAGCCTGATAAAAGGCCAACCATGAAGGAAGTTGTAAGTCTTTTGAAAGGACAAGAGCCAAACCCGAAAGCACCAGCACAAATGAGGATGGAAAGTATTAAGTATGGTGAAGATTTGATGGCACTTGATCAAACTAATGAAAAGGAGGGTACTGGTGGTGGTGATGATGAAAGTTATGCACTTGGTGTTTTTGGTGCTATTGAGGCGCAAAAAATGCATGATCCTTATCAACGTTTTGGTAATAACGAAGCAAGGAAATTCGTTTAAATTTTTATTTGTTGTGAATCGTTTATTCATGTTAACAACATTATGGACAGGTTTCGTTTCTTCCATATGCCAAAAGAAAAATCGGCTGGAAATTATTTTTAGTACCTATGTTATAAAATGTACGTAAATATACATATAGTTATTATATGAAAACACATAGAGCAAATTTAAAGTTTACGTTTTCTTCTAATTTATTTAATTCGATGCCAATTTTTCTATTTATTTCCTTGCGCTATTGCAATATATTGGTGATCAATTATGCACACGTATCGTGTTTTGATTTGACTTTCAAGTTTCAACCGTATTGCCATTTCTTATTTATTTATTTAGATGGGAGTAGATGATTGTCTTGGGAAAAACTCCATAATATTCTTACCAATTTCCGTACTTGATTTCACTTCTAAATATATTAAAAAGTAAATATATATGTATATATGAAAATAAAATACGATGTCAGTATATGGGATAACCATTCCCTTTATTAATAGTGTAAAGGTCTCCGACAAATGGCTGCCAATAAGAAAGTTCAATATGAATTGTTCAAAAGAATTTCCTCGAATCACAATATGAAATGGCAGTATAATTGAGAGATGTAATCAGTTCATCAGCTATATAATTTAAGTCACAACCTCTACATTTGTCGCACACCTTTTATCATATAATTTTATATGATAATTTGATTAACCTCTTTCATATTACAAGCAGACATCACATGCCCGTGTAAATAAAACAATCCAATATATATAAATTAAATAGATATATTATTTTGATAAGTTGGAAGATGACAATCTTAGTTAATTCTAGAAATTAGGAAATTAGTTACAAATCATAATTACAATTGAAGTTTCCACAGGTAACTTTTCCATATTTGGTAATTTCCATGCATAAATATGGTATCAAAACTTTAAATCAGTATATAAAGATATATGGTTAAGCTAGAAAAGAAAAAGACTATGCCTATTCAACCCCTATTTAATATTATTCAAACCCTATTTAATTTCATGATTTCAGGAATACCAAACATATTTTACGCCCATATGCTAAAAAAGCAAAAACTATGTATATTCAACTCTATTTAATTCTATTCAAATCCTATTTAATTTTATGATTTCGAAGATATCAAAAATATTTTACGCAGAAAAGATTATGTCTATTCAACCCCTATTTAACTCTATTCAAACTCTATTTAATTTCATGATTTTAAGGATATGAAAAATATTTTATGCTCATATGCTAAAAAAAGGAAAAGACTATGTCTATTCAACCTTTATTTAAATTATATTCAAACCCTATTTAATTTTCATGACTTTAGATATACGAAAAATATTTTATGCTCATATGCTAAAAACATTATATTAAAAATATTTACATTAAAAATATTTACACTAAAAACACTAAAGGAGTGGTTTTGCTTTAATAGTATAGATAATGTATTTATTTCAATTTAAAATTTAAGCCAGAATCTCTTCATTCGTCTCACACCTTTTATCATATAGTTTTAGATGGTAATTAGATTAACATCTCTCATATTATAATGTATTCATTTCAATTAAAAATTTAAACCAGAATCTCTTCATTTGTCACGCACATTTTATCATATAGTTTTATATGGTAATTTGATTAACCTCTCTCATATTATAATGTATTTATTCTAATTAAAAATTTAATCCATAACCTCTTCATTCGTCGCACACCTTTTATCATATAGTTTTAAATGGTAATTTGATGTGATTGCCTTAATTAGCCTTCATCTATATTATTTAAATTTTAAATTAGTAATTTATGGTGCTATTATATTGGAATTTGGTGTTATTATATTTGAAATTAATGATACGTTTTTCTTTTGATAAAACATTTTCTACTGTTCCTTACATAGGACAGCAAGGATGAAATGGATTTTTGCTGAGTTGAGATAAATGCATAGCAAGGATGAAATGGTTGTTTAACTTTATTTTTTTTCCTTACTTCTTTTTATGTCTTTTTATATGTTTATATATTTGTACTTACATCTTTTTTTTTAATAAAACATTTAGATTT
Organism: Combretum micranthum; assembly: GCA_024138025.1. Classification (NCBI taxonomy): domain Eukaryota; kingdom Viridiplantae; phylum Streptophyta; class Magnoliopsida; order Myrtales; family Combretaceae; genus Combretum; species Combretum micranthum. The sequence goes on from JAMXBD010001387.1 coordinate 146,283, forward strand.
TTGGATGTGAAACTGATTTTTTTTTTTGTTTGAATAATCTTTGTGAAATGTTTTTTATTATTCAGGATAATAGAAATGTACAAGAAAGAGGTTAATGTAATTTACAAGGTTACAGCATCTCCTGACAATGGTTTAAATGATATTGATTAAAGATATGTCACAGGGCAGTTCATAGTTATGAGTATCTTATTATATATTTTTTTGAAAATGCAATACTTGTGCATTATAGTTTCACTTGCTGGTTGTGACATTTGATTACGATGAATTGATATTGAGATAAAGGGGTGGTAAGATGAAATGATTATTTACTTTTATTCCTTATCAACTTATGTTATCCTTATATATTTTTTATTTACATTTATTTTTAAAATATTTAATATGTGAGGCCAACTTTTTTATATAAGTAATTTTATAAAGCATTTTTCCTTTTTAGATAGAAAGAAATCGATAAGAAGAATGGTGTTGATGATTACAAAATAATGATAACGTTAACATGATGGGTTGCTGACAATAGCAAATTAAAAAAAATATATATATATGTCTAAATTATTAATTGGAAATGTCATTACGTTTTTCATTAATAACCTTCTTCAATTCTCTTTAATCTAAATTTTACTTGATAATTTGTAATATTAAAGTTTTTTTTACCTTTTTAATGCCTTTCATAATTTGCTTTTAATTAAATTACCAAAAATTCCTTTTTTTTTCACACTGATCTTACCCGCAACGCAGATGCGTCGTCTGTTAGTTATATATTTAATGGTAAATGGAAAAATTTGATACAAGAAGTCCGTACAAAAAATAAATTTTGGTATTTGAACTTTGAAATAGCCAATTTAATACTTAATTAAAGTTTAATGACTATTTTTACTATTTGATTGACACTGTTTCCTAATATGAAAGAAGCAACCAATTAGTACTAAAGAGTGTCTAGAACATTAGTAAAAATCCAATGATAAGCGTTTTCTAATATCTGCAAATGAAGAAAACTTTCTTAAGAAGTTAATAAAAATAGTCATAAAAAAATTTATTGGGTATTGAATTGATCACTTTAGAGTTTAGCAGGTATTACTTTGACATTTATCCTATATTTAATCATGATTATTTAGCGCTAGTGTGTGCACACATACTTGGTGTAAAACCTTATAATTTTGTAATAATTGGAATACATGATTGGATAATTGATACTTAAAATGTAATTGAATCCTAAAACATTTGAACACTTTAATTATTTAACCCATAAACCCTAAAACATTTGAAAACTCTAATTCTTTAATCCATAGCATATAATAAAACTAAAAAAATTAGGCTTCTTCAATTAAAATTTTCAAGTATATGGTTGTGATCATAACATTTAAATTAGCAGGTACATAGGTTTTTGCTTGAAAATATTGTAAGATGTGTTATTACAATAGGATACTACACTTCGTTTTAGTTCAATCGTACTGTGGAAATTATCCAGTTTGTCCTCACCACCTAAACTATGACATCCCTATAAAAGTTTAAAAACTTTTTATGGACACCCATTTTTGCCTCTTATTTTGGAAATATGACTATATTAGAGCTAGTCGTTGTTAATGATTTGTTCATTTGATTGTTCATGATTTGATACGGTGATTAAAAATCTAAATTTGTGTGTATGATTTGATAAAGTACAAGCCTCTTGTTAAAAAAATAATTTTCAAACTGATGCAGTTTATCCAATTTCTTAATTTCATAAAATATATCATTTTTTAATTATAAGGTTTCTAAATAGAACCAAATTAAAATTAAATCAGCTATTTTATGTTTATCAAGAGTTTTGATATAAACCGAACCTGAAAATTATTTTTGATAATTAGCTCAATTTTTGTTTCAAAAAATATTTCACAAATTTATCAAACAGTGTATAGATTTGATTTGAAATGAATATTTTATAGATCTTCAAAAAAAACTAATGAATAATGAGAGTCGTAATTTTATCGACCATTAAAATTATTAGTCAGATATGCAATCTAGATTTTTAATTCATTCATAAGGAAAATCCCGGATATCTAATCAGTCTGTATCCTGGCATAAGATTGCTGATGCGGTTAGTTGTCTTATGCCAACTCAATCATACTGACAACAGCCAAGCAATAGCTCAGCGGTCAGGGGCATGAGAGTCTAGGAAAGTCGGGTTCGATCCAGCATGAGGACAAGGCGCAAAACCAGATCCAAACATTCTGCTAATCGCCTGTCCTACAGGCGCCCAGGCGGGCGCGTAGGACGTCTCGGTGCGTGAGCCCTGGTCATCTTCTTCCTCGCGGGGACGCCCAGAACCATAATTTTTGTTAACCAAAAGATGATTAATTTTGTCTTTGAAAACATTAAAAGATATAAAGAGCTCTTATAACTACGGCCAAAGATAAGCCGCAATGAACCTACTTAACACGAATTAAGATGAATTAAAGCTCCAAGGAAGACATTTGACAATAATTTACTAAAAATTTGAGAAAATCGTGCTCTGTTTGACTGGATTATTCATGAACGGTTGAGAAACCCATGTAAGATAAAGACTCATTCTTCACCCAATCAATGAGCTTTCCAATTCGATTTAGCCATGAAACAGTATAAAAGGAGGCCCTAGTAAGCATTGAGGAGCAGGAGGCATCGAATCCACTCGCATATGTCAATCTGTTTTGTTTTTCCTCCCTCAGAATTTATAGAACTTTTCTCTCAAAATTCTTTCTTTGCAAGTCTCGATGAGGCATCGTTGAGGTTACAAATATCCGTCAAAGAAGCTAAAGCCACTGCGGACGAGTATCTAAATTTGAGTTTCAACCACCGCTATTCATATAAAATAAGATAAAATTGCTAAGGATACTCGGATCATCAAGTTGAGTTCATAGACACTTCCACAGCCGCCAATAGTCGCCGGTGTTACCATCCTCAACTCGTTACCATCAGTAGCCTCCACTTCCGATTTGCACGATTCGAAGGTAGGTTGATTTCGGTTTTTATATATTATCATATAAAGGAAAAAAAAAAAAACCCTAAGTGATATCATGATGCTGGTAATAAGGACTTGTATTGGTTTTCGGCAAGTTTTCCTTTTGTATAATTAAAAAAAAAAAAAAAAAGGGGAATGATGATGATGATGGCATTGAAGTGCACCTTAGCCATTCTTGATTGATGTTATTTTAGAGGCATTAAATTTAAATCTGATCAAGATCAAGTCCAAAATTTTACTTCAAGGGATTGGAGATTCAATAATTAAAATTTCAATGCTAAAAGTCCGAGTCGAGCGAACCAAGGATGTTTACAAAATAATTTGAGACTCGAAAGATTGAAGTTGTGGAGCTGTTACACAGCACACCACCGGCCTTTATTGATTAATCTGCCGGCCTCCATTATAATTTGATGATTTTTGGAATTTCTTTTGTGGCTTTTCAAATTTCTTTATTTTTATTGACGTAGGATTAATATAATTATGTTTTTTTTTTCAATTACGTTGTAACTACCATAATTATGTCTTTCATTACGTTGTCAATTATGCAACTGTCTTGTAATAGCTTATATATAATTGTTAGTAGACATCCAATGTAATAATCATTTTATGAGTTATTTCTTTTAAATAAAATTGAGAGTTTTCTCTCTATGTGTTCTTGATTGAACATGTTCATGAACTTATCATATTTCATCCGTGGCATTCGAATCCTTTAACTTATCAATCGAAACTCTATTACCGGTTGTGGCGTCTTCATTATACTAAGGTTCTTGCCTTCATGTAGGCAACAGGTCGCGTTTACCACTCAGGTTTCTTAGATGGTCCTTGGGGTTCAATTTCATTTGACGAACGTTGGGTCTTAGGTTTAATATACCTAAGGTTTTCTGTATCATTTGGTATAAGAGCCTAGGTTTTTCTAAGAATCCATACCCAGTTCAATTAGAGATAACTCGAATCATCCATATCCTTTGATTGTTTTCTTTATCAGTTTTGGGAGTTATCTGATTTGGTTAATTGTCTGCTATTAGGATTTTAGTTTTTGGTGTCTTTGTAATTAAAAAAAAATTCGTGCAAAAAAAAAAGGAAAAAAAAATGTTTTAGGGGTTCTTAGTGAAAGTTGTGATTTTTAGATCTAAGGTTTGATTCAAAAAAAAAAAAATTGCCAAATACGAGTGGATGATAACAAACCCATCTTTCATACAAGATGTTTGGTAAATGACAAGGTCTGCAACTTGGATATTAATAGTGGAAGTGTAAACCTCGGAAATTTTTCACATTAGTACACGACTCTAAAATAGAATGTATGAACTAATTAATAAACTTAGAATCCAATAAAAACATAAGAATAGATTAATGACTTGAATTTGGCTGGGTTAAGATCTAAAAGCCGAATAAATAACTTCTTTGACCCTAATTGATACAAAAAACGAGATTTCGTATCTTGAACTGATAATTCAAGATATGATTGAAGGATACCTAAATTTTCAAACCCGAAACTTGTCTTACAAATAGAATAGATAGAAAAATATAGATATAGAGATTAAATGACTACTATTGAACTTAATAATGATTTGAGACTAGAATAATGAGTAGTAATGTAAAGACCCGTTCCTCTTTATCCCAAGCTTAGAGTACCGAATCCCCAACCACATATAACGTTTTCACATTATATGTAAGGTTGTCCTAAAACTAACAGTTTATGAAAATTGTTTAATCAAAACCACTATACATTGTAAAGAACTTTTAAACAAAACAAGATTGCTAACAAAAGCAATCTATACATACATTTACATCACGTAAACATCGTTTAGTGCCAATACAAGACACTACAAAATTTACATGTTTTCTTAAAAGATAAGAATCCTAAAGGATCTTAAGGTCATTACAAAAATTGGCTTAACTAACAAGCCTTCTATACATAACTTTTCCTTAACAAAAAGTTCCTTCCAAAGGTCCAAGGTATTCTGATCCTATTCGTCCCACTCATCCAGAAATCTCTCGAAATCGGACCCATAGCCCAAGTCATCGTAATACTCGTCTCCAATACCTACAAAGCAGCAAAAGTGAGCCAGAGGCCTAGTACACAATAACCAATGCAAAAGCAAGTCATCAAATTGATGTAATGCATCATAGAACAAGTGGTTATCTTTATTGCATTTTCTTTCACCAATCAACAAGAGGGTATTTAAACCCCGGTCACGCTTCGGGAATTCAGGGATCCTGAGTAACAGCAGCTGCTCAGGAGGTTGATATAAGCAGTCCGAATACTTATATCTCCTATATCTATTTCACGAAGATAATAGCTTCATTTAGGGTTTAAAAGCCGTTGCCCGACTCTACTTAAACTCAGTCCATAACATGAGCCTAGTTCACAAGTTCCCATAAACTTTGAACTAAATCATGGTATTTCCCCTAAGTTTAAGCAAACGTTACTCAGATACTATTCCCCCCTATCGGCTACCCACTTAACCAAAAAGAATCGCTATTGCATCATAGCATACCATTACATCATGGTAAAGTTATTGCATCATGACTTGGTTAAGCGCCTAACTAACATGTCATTGCATCATGACAGGTTTGCTGCTCCTCGGACTAGATTAAACAGCATAATAGACATCCAATTCATTCAAATGTTAAGTCAAATCGATTTAAATCAGATTAAGAATGCCTATTCCTAGCAACCATCAAACAAGTTATTGCGTACCTGAACCCGTTAATATATAACTAGGATCTCTCGGTGATGAACTAACCGAAGAATCCTTAACTGAAATAAAAATATCACAATAATCAATAAATCAACAATTATAGATTTCATTCTCACAATTATACACATATTATATCCATATATCACAATTAATCAAAGAAATCCAAATAATGGAATACAAAGTCATAAATAAGCATTCAAAGGTCCTATTATATCACAAATCGCTTAATAAATACTTAATTGCTCAAATAAAAAACTTCGAAAATTTTAGAAAAAGTTTTTAAATTTCAAAAGCACAGGGGATAGGCCGGCAGCCAAAGCCGGCGGCTTTGAGCCGGTGCTCAATACTCTAAAAATCAACATTGCCAGCGCTTGCAGTGTTCAAGGGTACGCCGTCAGCCTTTGCATCCTACGCCGGCGGCCTTGAGCCGGTGTAGAATCCAAAACCAAAATTTTCAAAAACGTCCAAAGAGGTCTAAGCCGTTCGCTTACCTAGATACGCGGGCAGCTTTGACACATATGCCGGCGGCCTTAATTTCCACTGCCAGCGTACAATATGATAGAATGAACGCCGGCTGACTTTTCCAGCCAAAGCCGGCGGCTTTCATCCAGCCTTAGGAATTCTGAATTCAACGCTGCCTCTAAGCCGGCGGCGTTGAATTCCCAGGTGCCGGCGTACGTTTTAAAAACAGACTTAAACGACAGAATTCAAATCCTCTGTTTTTCACTTTGAAAAAAATTCATCTTAAAACACTTCAAAACCTTCCTTAATTACACTTCCAACTTCATATACTCACTCCTATCTATACTACTTAATCCTAGCAACTCAAATCATGAAATTAACACAATTTAAACACTTCAATTTCCACTTCAATCCATTCTAAATTTCCTACACAAATCCTCTTCACATCCTCCCAACACTTCATATCTCTTCAACCATACATGCACAAACTCACACACTCATAAAACACATTCATAACTCATCCCAAGCATGAACAAACAATTTGATTAACACTAATCTCATTTCATCCAAGATTTTACAAAAGTACAACAAGAAATGAAAACAAAGCATAAGCCACACTTAAAGCAACTCACATGTAAATGCTTTGCCTTGAAGACAACTTGACTTCCAAAGCTTGCTATTGCTCTTAGTTTAGGCTTGGAATTGGAAATGGAAATGGAAATGGAAGAAGAAGAGAAAAGAAAGAAAGAAAAGGAAAATTCGGATAAAAATGAGCTGCCCCAAAAAGTTGTTAAAATTAGCTTAATTTGACTTTAACATATTCCAAATTTACCCCTTAATGCATACATGAACTTAGGGTGCATTTGGCTTTAATTTGGGTCTCATTTGGGGCTTATGTAGGCATAAATACTAGCTTAACTAAAGAAATAAAGTTCTATCACTAACCTTAAGCAAAATTAAAGTTGATTTATAAATCTAACTTAACTAACACCTTAATGTATAAAAGACACCATTAATAATTTTATTACACACATACATTATTACATATAAAACAAAGATATTAATTTCAATGTATACATGCAAAATAATATATCTTAGAGTACTAGCAACACAACCATGCTCATTCAATTCAACAATTTAAAATAATTAAATAGACACATGAAATTTAAATAGAATTGAAATCTAGGTCATTTCAAGTAATTAGCCTATACATGGATTTAAACCCTAAATTCAAGATTTTTAGATAGTATTAAACATTATTAATAAGATTTCATAGTAGGTATCAAAAACCAAAGATATATAGATAATTTAGCTTATATATCAAAAGCGATATCGAGTAGTTAACCAACTACGTTTATAGATAGGAAACGATAACCTAAAGATAAACTGTTAGGATTACAAATACACAATAAAAACATAAACAAATGTATAACTAAAGACCTAGACTTCAAATAAATATCTGAATCACACCATTGTTCTAATTAGGGTTTTCTTAAGCTATTGGAGCCTAAAACAAAAATTGACCTAATAAGCTTAGGAAACCTTAATCGCGGGAGATAAAATTCTAAAAACAATTAATTGCATAAATTTAAAACTTAAATTTGTATCGTTTGATAACCTAAGCACTTTGTAGAATCCTATAAAAATATTTTTATACAAAAACTCTCAAATATTAGCAAATTTGTACCCGATCAACTTAGTAAACTACCCAAAAATATAGATTGATATTGTCTAAATTATTAGTAATATCTATACATATCAGACTGGTTGCAAATTGTGCAAAATGAAGGGCTTGGATTTCCTTGAGAATCGAGAACCGAAATTGCTTAGAAATTGTCCAAATTGTGCAACAATTTCAACTCAAACACCAATCAAACTTTGCCAACTCATCTCCTCATTAATGACAGTAAAACAAATAGAGGAAACAAAATTCAAATGAGGAACAATCGGATGAATTTGTCGAAGAAAACCATCCTCCTTTCTCTTCTATGTATGTGTATATATATATGTTTAAAGCTCTTAATGTACAAACAAACAAACAAACAAACAAACACCAAACACTCGTAAAGTTTCCAGATTAAATAACCACCTAATGAGCAAGCAAATCGACCTAAAAATAGAAATCAAATTGTTCTAAACACCTCGGTCTGAATCAAAGAAAAATACAATACGAAAAACGCATAAACTCGGAACAAGGTAAGTTGTTGTAATTCGACTTGTTATTTGTTAAAAACAAGGATTGAAACTAACTTTTGATGATCATAGGATCATTACCAACCCAAGAACAAGTTTCAACTTCCACCAAAAAAGCTTAAGCAAGGTAAAATTCGAAAACCCTAGTTGTACCTTTTCAAATTCGAAAATTTAAGATCACATGCATGTAGATACGTTATGAGTTGATGTATGTATAGATACATGCCATAAAAATACTTAGAAATGGTTTGAGAATGTTTGTGACGTAGAAAATTGAAGAAATATGAACTGTTTCATTGGAGAAGATGATAAATAGTATCAACACTGTCCCTAAGCCGGTAGTGTAGACGTTGAACACCGGCAATTTACGAGGGTAGGCCGGTGGTGAAGAGATGGCTTACACTGGAACAGAAGCTACATAAAACTTATTCTTACGTAAAGTAAATGAACGCCGGTAACTGGGATTATATGCGGCAGCGATAGTCCAGCGTATGAGGGAAAGCTGGTGGCTTACAAGCCAGCGCAAACGATACGAAATAAAATGAAAAACTTAAGAACGCCGGCATCTGGGTTTCAATGCCGGTGGCGTAGGAGCCGGCATACAAACATATTTTCCTTATGTAAAATCTGTATTTCATGGACGGGATATTTATATAATAATTATAAACCTATTATATATATATGTCAACATAGAATTTACTAAGTAGAAAAAAAAAATACAAACACTTAGAACAATAGTATGTTTAATAATTGATAGCTTCTAAAACCCTAGAATTATAGAAAAATATTAAGTGTTAATAACAACTATAATTATCAAATTACTATAATAAGTCAAATAAAGAATAACGTAAAAATAGTGTTAATAATTATAAAATATAAACTTGTTAAATATCAATTTTTCAAGTACCAGATACATGTATATAAATATCAAGTAAGACTAAGGCAAGCTATATAAAAATAAAGGTTAATTTATAATTGTTTTCATAAGACTATTAAAGAACCAAAATAAGTAATAGAAATCGAGCCAAATATCAATTTAGGACACTAGACACATATAGGAGTTTAGTTATATAATCTATATTATATTGATGAATATTTTGTTCATCTCAATAGGTGACTTTGATACCATAGAGGATCTTCCGGCAGATTACTACGATTAAGTCACTATGAGCAGGTGAGTAATTCAGTCATATTATACTGGTTGTGCTTGTAATTAGCTGATTATGTAATGTAAAGATAATAATAAAATGAATGTTTTGATGGAAATGTGTTGTGATTTGATTGTATGATTGCTAATCTACCATTACAAAAGTGATAATACAATGGTGTGATGATGTGAAGTAGTATGATGATTATTGTGTGTAATATATGACCACCATGAAATTGAATAAGAATTATTGACTTATTAAAATAACCTAGTCATGCATTGCACGTACTACATTATTGCATATACAAACGGGTGACAGCCTGCTACGTATTAATATTTCAGTTCTCTGTTAATGCTTGGTTTTTCTAAAGTGTTAGTTCTTCCAAGGTTTTCTTTGTTCTGTTAGTTCTACGAGAACTAAGTGGCAACAAAGAACGCTGCTCGTAGTATCGCTTTGAAATAATTAATACTTAGGGAGTTTCTAAGGATGGATACAGGAAATGGTCAGCTAAAACTATTATTAAATTTAAAGTGAAACCCTAAGATGAGAAATCGTTGATTTTCCTGTAAACTTAGTCTCTCTTAGGCAAGTTGTTCATAAAGTAAATGTTCTTCAAATCTAAAGATAAGGCGTAAGTCTTTTTCCTGTTTGGATTCTAGATCATCCAAGCTTGTATCTGAGCATATGTGTAAACCCCGGTGTTCTAAGTAGTCAAGCAAACTCTGAGAACCGAAAAGCAAAACCCTAAATCGGTCTAGTTCAAGCTTAGTGAGAGAAGTTTAGAAACCCTAAATCCGGCTTTCCTTCGGTTTCATAACAAAAGAAGTTTTATAAAATAAATTAATGTGAATTATTGTTTTAAAGTATATTTCAAACCTTATAAAGTTTTAATTTTGGAAATTTTTCTATTTCGAACCTTCCCAAGCTCAATTACGGAAAAACGAGCCCCGGGACTAGAAACTCAAAAAAATATTCCAAAATATTCATTAGAACCGAAATTTTATAAGGATTTTAAAAATATAAATTTTATAATTTTCCAGGCTATAAAAATTACAGTTATAGCATTTTTTCCGTATTTTCTTAACTATCGATAAAGTAGATGTCTTGTCTACTATTTATCACTATTCACAAGTACAACCTACACTACACACTACCCATACCCTATTCTTACATCCTTACAAATACTCATTATATTTTCTTTTCCAAGAAAATTTTGTTTCCTACTTAATTACATTTATTACATTTTATTACTTAAATTACAAATTATATCAAATTCAAATCTCTCTCTCTCTCTCTCTCCCCTTGTTAGCCGGCGCAATCCCCTCTTCTTTCCCTCTATTTATTTTATTTTTACTTCTTTTTAATATAATTAAACCCTAATTCACTAAATATATAAACTCATTTTCACTCTTCCAAAATTTTTGAAAGTTGAAAAACTCTCTCTTTTCTCCTCCTTGTTGCCGTGACAAGCTCCACACACACACACACACTCACAAGGTCATTTCCTCTTCTTTTCTTCTTCAAATCTTCTTTTAGGTAATGATTTCTAGCCTTTCTATTACATAATTTTGTAATGGCAAGACTATTCTTGTGTGTTTTCCACCTTAAATCCCAATGAGCAAATGCTAGGGATAAGAAAACACTAATACAATAATAACAAGTCATCACAAGACGTAGATCTTGTGTTTAATGAGTTTTTGTTGAAGTAATATTATGTTCATGTATATAAAAGTATAGATCTTGCATGAAAAATTTATGTTCATGTCTTTAAACTCATTTTCATATACTATAAGTTGTAGATCTAGTATTTAGACACTCATGTTTTTCTTGACATTCATGTTCATGTGAGTATTTTGTGTTTTCATGTATTAATGACCATAAAAGCTTAGTCTTGTATATATAAATGTGTTAGATGGTAGATCTTTATGAATATAAGACAAGGAACATGAAAGAAAAGGCTTTTGTTAGAAATGTCTAATGGAAAATTCGGATGAACTTCAAGACCTATTTTAAAAGCCGTTAAAACCACTTTGAAACTCATATTTTACATGATAAATGAAGGGTATAGGTAATAGGTATAACTAAGTAATGATTTTTGCAAGTTGAAATAAGTTTAGACATGAGTAATGTGAAAACAAGTAGTGAAATTAAGATAGAAAATTTTGGAGTTAGTGTTCAAGTTGTCAAATTCGTAATTTGAGATGATGCATATGTAATCACTTAGTATTCAAGCTAAAATTGCATGTTTTATGTGTTAAATGAAGTCCTTAGGTAATATATATAGTAAAACTTTAAATTTTGATGCATTAAATAAGTTTTCTCAAAGGAGACATGCAAGAAATGAATTTTTCCAAAATTTGGATTTTTGTGAAAAGCTTAATTAAAAATATACTTGCAAGATGAAAAATGTAAATTTTTATGTGGAAGTGAAGGTCTTGGATAGTATAGATGATGAAGACTCATTTTTATTTAGATAACAAGTAAATTCTAAGAATAAAATCCCAAAACACTAAGGAGATGCAAAATTGGAAAAAGTGGATTTTTAAGAAGTAACTATTGTTGGAGTCTTGTAAGAATTAGGAGTTCTTAAAGTTTCGTTATAAAAAATCATCAAGATCATGCATATATTGAACTCATTACATGTCATTTATATTAGGAATTCACCATATATTATCTACACATGAATCATCAACTAGGAACATTTTGATTAAGTGCAAAACAATTTTTCGGAAATGGAAAAGTTACAAAACAGATCTGATCACTCTATTCTGTGACCTAAATGTTTTCAAAACTTGGAATTAATAATAGAAATAGATAAATCTTTCAAAGTAGATAGAAATCGATATAAAATTTGCAAAATTCCAAGTTAAAATGACCAAGTTATGGCTGTTTTAAGTTGGAACTTCCGCAAATAGCGAGAATCACGATTTTGTTTAGTTTAGATGCATAGTTTGAATTAGTTAAGTGATGAAATTCTCATTAGGTTATTCTTATTTGGTAGGTGATCCTGAGAACGAAGATACCTTACCACTTGACTATTATTACTAAGAGATCGGCGTACCATGGCCGCGTGAGTATCACTTCCGATTTCAATTGTTGCTTGTGATTGTAATGATAGTTGCACTAGTTGCTAAGTAAAGATAAAAAGAATGATTATGCATGATGGGGTTAGTGGGGAATTATAATTGTTTGCTGTTGATATGTGAAGTTGAACTTAAAGAATATCGAAGCCGAGTGATAATTCATTGCTTGAATAGAGAGGAGCTAGAATGGATTGTCTGCGAATATTGCTTGGCCACCTAAAAGAATTGGATTAATCGATTATTAGACATTTAAATTAAATTTGAACTCATTCATATCACGATGGGGATGGAGCATTAGCATTTGTTGGTTTTTCATGATCCTTAAAATGAATATGTTGGTTAATCGTGATCCATAAAACGAATTATTATTCAGTTGACCGTGAGCTTAAACAGCATCGTACCGCAGGATTCGTTAATCTGCTAACCCGGGATGGAGAGCACAAGTCTATCCACATATGATTTTTGGTTGGTCATATGTTTGCTAAATTCACGTGTTTGATGCATTTCACTTGATTGAATAATCACTTGCTTGAATGTTATGTCTTAATTGCGATATGAAAGTTTTCACTCACTAAGCTAGTTAGCTTACGCCCCTATAGTTTTCACTTGTTGCAGCACGAATTCATTTGGCTTAGGCTAAGGCAGGCAACAGCTCAGGTACCGGAGCTAGGCGTTTCCCTTAGAAGTTTATTTCAGTTTTGTTTAGACTTCCACAGGAAACCAAAAGACTCTGGATGACTGTAATGGACCTTAATATTCTTTTGTGGGGAATGCCCCTTAGACTTTGTAACTTTATGTATGTGTTTTGATTTATTATCTATGGCTATCGAATGCCACATTAAACTTCTTAACTCCATTGAATAGAGTATTCTATTATCGTAAAGGGACGCTTTACATCTATACAAGACTCTCGAAGGGCTCGGATAGTAATTCGAGAGTCTTATATAGTATGTGGTGGACTGTTACGTTTAGGATACCCCTATGGAGCGTGACAATATGTTTGAGTAATTGCATTACATATGAATTGTTAATAACTTGGTTGATGTATAATATGTATGGTTATTTACTGAGCCGTGGTTTCGCTCATACTCCAACGGTCTTTTCAGGTTTACGTTTCGAACTTGGTTAGTTACTTCTAGAAACATGGCTTCGATAAGGGCTTAAGAATTGGAAGTCTATGGTTCTATTTGGGATTAATGGTTTATAATTTTACTAGATTGGATTAGCTAGTGTTATCTTATTAGTTATGTATGTAGAGAATTACAAGAAGATTACATGGTTTGTAACAATCTATGATATTTTATGATTAAGAGGACAGTTATTTACTAATTTATTTCTTACATGTATTTATCATTTCTTATCCAAGCAACTAAAAAATCCTGTTTATTGAAAATATGTCATTCTCAGAAGGTAAACTAGTAATAGTATTCAAGTGTATCTTGTTTACTTCTATTAGGGTATCCTCGGGGCGTGACAGCTTTAAGTTGATATCAGAGCGTGGTTGCTGGTATAAGAAAGATAAATATGTGAAAAAATTACATTGGTAAATGTAGTAAGTTTATATTTAATTAGCACTCTTTTGTAATAGTTGGGTAGTTATGGGTAGAGTTACATTGCACAATTATGAATAAAATCTGTGTGATTATTATTAATCATGCAAATTTTGTTGTGTGCAGACTAATCCTGCTATGTGCCATATTAGATGGGAGATATTTAGTATGTAGGAAGAGGAGACCTTGACAGATTACAGACGCAGAGTGCGGGTCCTGGTAGAGGATTTATATTTATATGGGATTACAAAATCCCCAGAGGAGATTCTCAGCACTTGGAAAAGAGGATTACAACCTTTATTTAAAGGATGGTTTTTCTGATGGAGATGGCCTTTCCAAATAATAGATCGGCTATAGAGATACTTTATAGATTCGAGAGGTTGATAGTTTAAAAGGGAGGTGGTCTGGAGATTGATAACATAGCATTCATAGTCTCATCTAGATCTGTGAGACTAGATCCTCCTGATTTTAGAGTTTAGGTATCTATTAAAGGAGAGATAATTTATGCTCATGATGTTCGATATGATCACATTCGGGTGAGAGATGACACGACCTATGATGATGAATGGATGCTTGCACAAGTGATCAGATGCAACCATTCTAGACGTATATTGATGAGGAAGCCTCCCATTATACCTGAGATAGCAGGTGAGTTCCTGTAAGCCTCGGAAAATTTCAGTAAATAATTCCAAAATAAACTCTAAAAATGACTCCAAATTAAAATCGAACTTCGACTAGCCTTAAATCACGAACGAATCTAGAAATTTCTTAATCTTGAGAAAATAAGAATCCTTAAAAATAAAATAAGGACTCAACGGTCTTCAAATCCAAAACCACTACGTATGACAAATTCTATACGTAACTCTGACTTATAAAATTGGGTAATATAGAACTTAAAAACAAATTATTAAAAAGTAAATAACGATAAATCTTCGGAAATAAAACTCAATTCAAGAATTCCGAAAACATTAAGAGATATTAAATACTTACAAAAAATAAAATTTAAAATAAATTTCTCAAACTAAATATATTATATAAACATAAACCCTCAGTTTTCAAATTGGCAAGGATCTAAACCGGAAAATCATTGGGAACCCTAAGTGGAATATAGTAGTTTTAGTCCGACAATCTTTTGCTCTTAGCCCTAAAGGCTAACGTGTAGTTTAAGTGTGTAGAGTAGCTCGTAGTAATATAAGATCGCTTAAAAATATCATATTGGTAAATTTTTGACTTATTTTGAACCCGTTCGATACAGACTTTGAAAAGCGTATCCTAAGGCTCGAGATATAAAAAATATACCCTTAGTACCATTAGACTTGTATTTTCATAAGGACTTCAAAAATATCAGTTTTATAATTTTTTGATAACTAGAAATATTTGATTTTGCAATTATATTCGTCATTACTACCGGTAATTAACTAGTCTTTTGCACTATTCACTACTATTCATTATAAAATTTTATTACTCTTGTAAACCCTTATATTTTTTATAAATATTTTATATATCATAGAAAATTTTGTTTTTCAAAAATTTAGTTCGTTTCAGGTTTTTATAGGATCAGTTTCTGTTTAAGATCTGATACTAAAAATAAAATAAATTATTTTAATAATTGAAAAATATTTTAAAAATATTTTTATTTTAATAAAATAATTTTTTAGAATTTTTCGAGTTATAAAAATATTAATTATAGCTCATATTCACGTATTTTGATCATACCGGGAACTTATTTGATAATTCACTAAAATAAATTAATTATTTATCTTATTTTAATTATGAAAAATATGCTACAAAAATTTGGAATACATTTTTTATCTTTTCTTATTTTTATTTTATTTATGAAGAAAGTACACTTACAAACCCATACATTTAAGTACACCTTTCACACATCACTTCTTTTTCACTTCAATCTTTCTACACTTCATGTATCACTTAATGGCAGATTTTTGACTTCTTTTGCTGCCTTTTCTCCTTTGAATTACTCCCAAATTAATTAAAATAACCCTCTTTCAATCCTTCTTCAAGAAACTACACATACCATTAATTACACATTACAATTTCAAGTTAAAAACTAACTAAATTCCCTCCTTCTCTCCTCTCCATTTCACGTCATCCATGAGGAATAATTGCTTCCCTTTTTTTTTTTTTACTTTATTTAAGTGTCTTAAAACTCCTTTTACCTTTCTCTCTCATTCACACATCAAACCTTTACCATTCCTTACACTTTTTCTCTCTATTTTTCCTCTCTTTCTCTCTTCTTTTGTTCTTGTTCTTGTTCTTGCAAGAACACTTGTTGCCCTTATTCTATATTTGAGCTCCCACACATATTTCTTCAAGATCCTTTGATAAAACTCTTATCCAAAACTTCCATAGATGATATAGGTAAAGTATAGCGAGAGTTTCATGCATCAAATGACCTTCCATAAGCTTAAAAGCTAAGGATGATGATGCCAAAATGAAATACCCCTCTTATCCATGATTATTCTCTTGTAATATTATTATTTTCTTACTAGAAGTAGTTATATTTTATAGATCTAACTTTTATGTAACTTTGCTTATGTTTATGTTTAGATCTATGAGTTTATAGTTTACTATCATGGATTTCTTTTATATTTATGTTCATAGAAAGTGTAGATATTGGTTTTGAATTCAAACAAAAATGATGAAATTCGTATATAGGTAAGACCCACATTTAAAAACCACTTTCCAAGTGTCAAAATGGAAATTTTACTTGAGATAATGAAGGCTTAATGGGTATTGTGTAGGTATAATTCCGATGCAACGATCACGAGAGTACCGCGTGACTATCGCGCTACACGTGATCTAGGAAAACAACACGTGCAAGGATGATCAGGAAGTAATCGTGTAGGGAGGAGGAGTAGGCAGTCTCAATAGACTCTAACACATGTGTGACAGGTGAGAGAGCTAAAGAGCATCAACCTCACTAAGTACTACGAATTCATGTATGTTCTTGAGTAAATCAAGTGTTTGATTCACCAGGGCAGAAATCCGACTACACGACGACGTTTGTCCAAGTTTTCACCTCTCCCAATGAGGTAAGGACTCAAGGTATTTATAGAGAATCTAGCTGTCGATGTCGTCCTTCAAATGAGATCGACGACCAACAGCTAGGATGAGTGCCCTCACTATGGATATGAATATGGGCTCCCTTATGGACCCAGGCCCATTAAAGCCTTCATTTACAATGTGTGTGAGCCAATTTGAGAAAGGTTGGAATTGGGCAGGCCAATTCCTTCAAGCCTTCCATGGCAATTCTCCCATGCCAATTCTCCCATGATCATCCCAATATAATTGGGCCTAACTCTCTAAATCCTATCGCTTTAACCCAGAGAGTTAAGTCCAAATAATAAATCGTGCTTAAAGCCTTCATAATGAAATCTATACATCTACATTTTGCCCCCTTGACCAAGGTCTTTCGGGTCATATCGGAAGGATTTGGGCATTAATTAAGCCCTTTCGAATGACAAAAGTCTAACCCAGTGCATGTGTGCTAAAAACTTAGCTGCTCTGCTGCTTGACACGTTAACAATTTGTAATGTGAAAGCCTATTGCGATGCTGCTAGATAATTAAACCTTTTCAAGGCACAAGAATGTGTAAATAACTCGATCCACCATTTTAGCATGTTTGGCACACCTTTTACACTCTCAATCATTTTCAATACCTAGTTCATTTCTCTTCACCATCATCTTCATCATCATCCTCTTCACCATTATCTTCATCATAGTCTTCAACAACATTTTCTTGAACCAATTTACTGTCGCGAGGTTTTAGTAGCATGACTAGCATGTCTTCTATTTTGGCCACATCAAGTGGTTCTTCCTCAACAGAAGGCTTTTGCTCAAAAACCATCAAAGCATAAACAAGTGCCCCGATTATGTCAGCAACTAGTGCTGATAAGCGAGGTGACTTTGAGAGTTCCCCAAGGTAAAGAATTAGAGAGGACAACTCACCACATATGTTTGCCAAAGCTTGAGTAGGATGGTTTTGTAGAGCTTGTCCACGCTTCTCTTGTCACGCCCCGAAGGGTACCCTAAACGTGGCAGTCCGCCGTACATAATATTAAGGCCTAAGAATGACCACCTCAGTTATGCGAAGGCTTCCATACTATGCACAAGGCGTCTAACACATAAAAGAGACACATCGGAATGATACATTTTATATTGATACAATTGAGTAACAATGTAAAGGAAATACAATTTACTATACTTAAGATACAAATCACTATACTTCAAAATACAAATCGTTCAACTCCAATTACATTCATCCATGGACTTCCCTACATAAACTATTACAAGACAAATCATAAAACTAGCTGATAACTTCAAACATTCATATTCTTTGCCGAAATCCCGGAGTCATTCCCGGCTCCAACCAATTCGGTCTCCACTTTGCTTTCTTGAAATAACCTGTTCATTTAAACAACTATAAGGGTATAAGCTACACTAGCTTAGTGAGAATTCCCTTAATTCCGTACCATACAAGCAAGTTATAATCAACCATATGCTATGCATGAACAAACACATGAGCAAACAATTATGTATGGGTATCCGGAACCCACACACAGAACGGATTTACGCCCTCCGTATCTTGGGTTAGGGATGGTATTGAAGTCTACACGACTGCTGCTAGTCCCCAAGCCCTCGGCTCATAGCACTCGCCTCGGCTAGGTTCACACATGGAATGCATCCCCGATGCGCCTTAGTTCCCTATGAGTGAGCTCTGATCCTGGGTCTCATTATCCAAACGAGTCCTCGGACCATACCGATCGACCTGCGTAGGAGTAGCACGCTACCAAATGCAATATGTCCGATGCGATGCATGATCAATTTACTTTTTGCTTAGGTCAAAATACTTATACATTCTTTAGAGTGACCAGCCAATATCATACACATAACAAAAATAATATGAACAGTGCAATTATCCAATCAAATCGTGGTTTCGATATGCTTTAGTATTCTTTGGCATACATTTATCACAGCCTCATCATATATCCCATCCCCATTCGTATCGATTTTTATCTTGTTCCTACAATCTAATGCAACTAACTACAAGCACAATCAAGGTAACAAAACAAGGAGAAAACTCACTCGGCCATTGGCTCATCGGTCTTCTAGTAATAGTAATCCGGTGGTAGGGAATCGTCGATCTCGGGATCTCCTAAAAAGGAAGAAACACTCTAATAAGTATTTCAACTCAAACTAATCTAAACGATCTTATACGAACTATCAAATTCGTAATTCTCGTCCTAAGCGGGAATTCCAACTTAAAATAGCCATAACTTGGTCATTTTAACTCGGAATCTCACAAATTATATATCGATTTCTATCTACTTCAAAAGATCTATCTAATCCTAATATTATTTTCAGGTTTTGAAAAATTTGAAGCTTCGAAAAGGCCGGATCAGATTAGGGCAGTAACAAAATTTAATTCCGAAGAATAGTTTTATAAATATTTATAATGTTCCTACTGTACAAATTAGCTATATATGCAATATGAATGATTTCCTAACATGAATGACATGAGATGAGCTTAATGTATGCATGATCTTAATGATTTTTGCTAAAAGGAAATTTTATAACTTTTTATTTTGCAAGACCATAATAACAACTACTTATGAAAAATCTAGTTTTTCTAACTTTGATCATTTCCATTTGTTTTGGATTTATTACTTAAGAAAATATAATTATTTTTGTTAAAATTGAGTCTTCATTATATATATTACTTATGACCTTCATTTCTACATAAAAATTTCCATTTTACACTTTATAAATATGTTTTCCAATATGATTTACTCAAAAATCCGAATTTTAGAAAATCCACTTTTTGAATGATTCATTTGGGGAAAACTTGTTTAAAACATTAAAATTTAAGGCTTTACTATATCAATTACCTATGGACTTTATTTAACACATAAAACTTGCAATTTGAGCTCAATT
Source organism: Combretum micranthum (assembly GCA_024138025.1). NCBI lineage: Eukaryota > Viridiplantae > Streptophyta > Magnoliopsida > Myrtales > Combretaceae > Combretum > Combretum micranthum. The sequence continues at coordinate 166,347 of JAMXBD010001387.1, forward strand.
ACTAAGTGATTATATGTGCATCATCTCAAATCACGAATTTGACAATTTGATCACTAACTCAAATTTTTCCATTTTAATTCCATTACTTGTTTAACACCTTACTCATGCCTAAACTCATTTTAACTTGTAAAAATCATTGCTTAATGATATCTATTACCTATATACTTCATTTTTCACATAAAAAATGCGTTTTGGAGTTGATACATGGGTTCTAAAAATTGGTCTTGGTTGGGATCCGAATTTATAAAATTCATTTTTTGTTATATCTTTTGATAAAATCTATCTAAGCTCATGAAAATCCATTCCTTACATATCATATCTTATGAGCCTTTCATTTCTTAAATAAAAACTTCATTTTTGAGTTGGAAAACATGTTTTTAAAATAGGCCTTGGCCAAAATCCGAAAATAGAATTTTTATTTTGAAAGTAACTTTGAAAATTACATTAGATTCTTGTAAAAAGAAGTCTTGATGATGTTCATATATTAAGCCTTCATTTTATTAAGAAAAAATTACATTTTGACACTTGGAAAGTGGTTTTTAAATATTGGTCTTGCCAAAATACGAATTTCACAAATTTTGTTCAAGTTCAAACCTAAGATCTACACATAATATGAACATACACCTATATGAAACCCATGAAAACAAACTTTAAACTCATAGATCTAAACTTTGCTCATCAAAATTACTCAATTATGTTATCTATACCCTAAGCCCTTCATTTTAAATGAAAAATACACATTTTGAAGTTGAAAAACTACTTTTCTAAATATGGTTCCATTTTCATCCAAATTTTCAAAAGTTGTTTTTGTTGAAAATAAAATAGATCTTGAGTTTCCTATAACTTTCCTACCATCATCATGTTATAGCAAGTTGTTCATAAACATAAACAAAGGCCTAATGCATTTATGAACTCAAAACACTAGATCTAGTCTTTTAAACTAGTTTTAAATGGATGAATCACTAAGATGAATATGTGGATGATAGATCTATGCATAAATCATAAGAAATAACAAATATAACAACTTAAATAACAAGATCTATGGCATAAACAAAATCAAAGCTATAAAAATTTAGATCTACAAAATATATCAACTTTAAACAAGAAAATAATTGAAATACAAGATAATAAAAGTAGAGAAAATGGGTGTTTCATTTTTGGCATCATCATCCTAAGCTTTTAAGCTTATGGAAGGTCATTTGATGCATGAAACCTTCATTACACTTTACCTATATCACCTATGGAGCTTTGGGAAGAAGATTTGCTTAGAAATCTTTAGGAATGAAGTGTGGAAGCCATGGAAGAAGAAGGGGGCAGCTTGTTTTCCATGGAGGAACAAGAGGAAATGAAGAAGAAAGAGAGGAAAAATGAGAGAGAAAAGTTAAAGAATGAAAGAGGGAAAGTGAGTAAATGAAGGAGTGAGAGAAAATGAGTGTTTTAATTGAATAAATGAGAGAAAAAAAATAAAATAAGGCAGCCCAAAAAGGACCATGCTGCACGTGAAATTGGGGGAGGAGAGAGAGGGGAAATTGTTGAAATTTGACTTGAATTTGAATTGTGTAATAAATGTGTAATGTAACTTTCTTAAGAAGGAGTAGAAAATAATTAATTTAGTCAAAATATGAGTAGATAAGGGTCAATGGCAGCCATAAAAGAGGGTAAAAAATCTGCCATCAATTGTGGGTAATGTGTAGAAAGATTGAAGTGAAAATGAAGTAATATGTGTAAGGTGTACTTGAAGGTATGAGTTGTAAAGGTACTTTCTTAATAAAATAAAATAAAATTAGAAAAATTATTCCAAATATTTGTAGCAGATTTTTCATAATTAAAATTAAATAATTATTTGAATTATTTTAGTATTTTAACAAATATGTTACCGGTATGATCAAAATACGCGAATATGGGCTATAAATAATATTTTTATAACCCGAAAAATTCTAAAAAATTATTTTATGAAAATAAAAATATTTTTAAAATATTTTCCAATTATTAAATTAATTTATTTTATTTTTAGTATCGGGTCTTAAACAGAATCTGATCCCGTAAAGACCCGAAACGAACTAAATTTTAGAAAAACAAAATTTTCTATAACATATAAAATATTTATCTAAAAATATAAGACTTTATAAGAATAATAAAATTTTGTAATGAAATAAAAATGAATAGTGCAAAAGACTAATCAATTACCGGTAATAATGAAAATACGATAAAAAGGTTATAACTGTAACTTTTGTAACCCGAAAAATTCTATAACTGATATATTTAGAAATCTTATGAAATTACGAGTCTAACGGTACTATTGGTATATTTTTGATATCTCGAGCCCTGTGACACGCTTGTCGAAGTCCGTATCCGAACGGGTTCGAAATAGGTCAAAAATTTACCAATCTGATATTTTTTAATAAACTCATATTACTATGAGCTATTCTGCATATTCAAACCACATCTCGGCCTCTAAGGCTAGGGGCGCTAGATTGCCGGACTTACACTATTGTATTCCGGTTAGGGTTTCCGGGTGATTTTTCGGTTTAGGCTTTTACCAATTTGGAAACTGATATTTATGCTTATACAACATATTTAATTTGAGAAATTTATTTTAAATTTTATTTTTGTAAGTATTTAATATCTTTTAACGTTTTCGGAATTTTTGAAATGGGGTTTCATTTTCGAAAGTTAATCGTTATTTTTTTAATAATTCGTTTTTGGGATCTATATTACCCGATTTTATAAATCGGAGTCATGTATGGAATTTTTCGTACGTAGTGGTTTTAGAATTGTAGTATGTTGAGTTCTTACATTGTTTTTGAGAATTCTTATTTTTCCCAAGATTCGGAAATTTTTCGAATTCGTTCGTGATTTAAGACTAGTTGAAATTCAGTTTTAATTTGGAGTGATTTTTAGGGTTTATTTTCGAAGTTCATCTTGAAATTATTTACTGAAATTTTCCGGGGCTTACATCTCTTGCATGCACTTTGGAAAGAGCAATTATAGCACCGACAAGAGGCAAGACACCATCTGCATCAACAATAGCTTCCTTAGCCTTGGTTGACTTGGAAGATAGAGCCTCCATGGCATCGACAGCACTAGCACATACAGAAGCATCATTTATCTAACCCGACAATCCTAGCAAAACTTTGACAGCTCTAGAATCTATCACTTTGGGTGTGCTCTCAATGAAAGCCAACACCAAACGACCTAAAAGAGAAGCAGCGTTTGCCTAAGCAGTTGCATTGCCTGAGCATTCATTGTTTGGATCTAAATTATGCAACGTGTGCTCTTCAATTGAGATTCTTCTTATGACCTCAGTAAATTCTTCTGCTAAATGAGGAATATGTGAATGCTCATATATTGAAGCAGGACTTTAATTGGCTATTGCTGTCCTTAGGCTAGAAGTGGCATCCCCGTCTTCGCTGCCCTTCACTCATTCAACTTCCTCTCTTGCATAGCTATGGAAAGAAAAACCATTAGACAAGTCACATATCCAAATGATATTCATCTATTAATTTCAGTATTATTCCAGCCCATATAAAATATCCTTAGTCCTCTTCTTCTTAGTACGTAATTATAATTAGAACAGCATGGGATCGATTCCTCTCACGCGTGCGAGGGTGTGTTTTTTTATTCAAACAGTAGCACGTAAGCAGGGTCCTATACAACCAACCTATATACATGTCCTTGGTGCCGCTTCCTCTTTTTTTTTTTTTTTTTTTAATCTTTTGCTGCCAGCATGTAGCAAACATGCACTCTGCCAAAGCGGTTACAAATCTTGTACCATGACTGAAATGTTCAAATTTTATTGGTTGACAGTACTATTGTAGCTTCTTTTCATCTTGATATTCTCTTCTTGGGCTAGCATATACTGGGTGTGACAATTTTATTTTCGTTCTTCTACTATATCCAGAACATACACATTTTTTCTAACATTATTGGCTCTCTTATTGTATTCCTCTTCAACCAGCAACTTTCTTGTTATCATATTTTTCTATTTCACTTTACGAAGGTGAGATGAAGGAATCCAACCTCTGAAACCTTACACTTCTTTGTGTTCTTAGCTCCTTTAATGGCAATCATACTCGTAGATTGATCGTTTGGGATAGCTAATAAAGAGATCCCGTGAGAGTCGAGAGGAGACGCATAAGCTACAATCAGCTGTTACTGTGCCTCACTTGTCCTCACGGTTTACTTTACTCGGCTAAACTAAACTTCAACTAGCCGGAGTCAGCCATTGAAGGGCTTTGTTCGTTGACGTGCTTGGTTTCTAACTAGATGGGATTTGTTCTTCTTTGCTGTTTCCAACGAATTCCCTGTTTCTCTGATTTTTTTTTTTTTTTTTGTTCATTCCAAGTTTTCTTCTGCCTCTTGTAGTATGACTTTTGTTGGGGAGTGGGAATCACTTCGTCAGCTATCTGTGATCTAAAGGAGGAGCTATAATTTAGAAGTATCACTTGATTTAGTGCAAAGTTATTTTCCAAGTAATGTTCTTTCTCAAACTTGCTGTTCTTGATATTATGGTGCTGCCCATGTCCTTGGATGACGGTTTTTTGTGAATGTTGTACAATGTTGTAGTCTTGAGTTGATGTAAAATGAGCTATGCGTTTTCTACAATTCATCTTGTGTAAAAGAATGTAGTAGCAAAAGAATGTTATTGTTATTCTTGTGTAAGATATCACGGTATCCATAAATACATCATTCATGACTCGTTGGGCTTGGGTATTGCTGAAATGTGGCATACTATTTGATTGTAGAATTAGTCCTCCAAGCCCATGTAGACCAGAGGTTCAAATTCCTCATAAGGTACCTGCTGTAGAGAGGTACTTGCTATATTTTTGGATTTCACAAAATCCTTTTATCTCATGGAAGCTGCTGTATGATGTTGTGTGTCCTAGTTTAATGCGGAAGAATCATGATAAAATATGACAGTGATACATTTGTAATCTCTCAAAATCCAAAACATAAAAGTTGTAGATCTTTCCCTTAGCTTCATCTCAATAGGAGTTCCCATGAGAGAGATATCGACATTTTCCTGAGCTTTGTCAAATTTGGAAAATCAAGGATTTTTGCTGTCATGCAGCAACTTTATAACGAAAAATGTATCGATTCGTTTCGAATCCACCAAAACTCAAAATATGAAATTTTATATCTCCCTCTTATCTTTCCAAGGAATTTTTAATTACCCTAAACGGAGTTCATATGAGGGAGATGTGCACAATTTACAAAACTATCTCAAATCTGCAATTTTTGAAATCACCGTTGCACTTATAGTGACTTCGAGATGAAAACTGTATTGATGTGTTGTGGATTCATGAAAACTCAAAAAACAAAAGTTTTATATCTCCCTCTGTTCTTTCCATATAATTTTTAATCGCCTCAAATGGAGCTCATATGAGAGAGATGTGCACAATTTACAAAGCTATCTCAAACCTGCAAATTTTTTGAAGTCACCGCTGCACTAGTAGTGACTTCAACATGAAAACTGTATTGATGTGTTGTGAATTCATGAAAACTCACAATATGAAAGTTTTAGATCTCCCTCTTAGCTTTCCAAGGAATTTTGAATTACCCCAAACGGAGTTCATATGAGGGAGATGTGCGCAATTTACAAAACTATCTCAAATCTGCAATTTTTGAAGTCATCGCTGCACTTATAGTGACTTCGGGATGAAAACTGTATTGATGTGTTGCGAATTCATGGAAACTCAAAACACTAAAGTTTTATATCTCCCTTTCCTCTTTCCATAGAATTTTGAATTGCCTCAAACGGAGCTCATATGAGAGAGATGTGCGCAATTTATGAAATAGTGTTAGAGCTGTCCTGTTTCATCTTCTAATGCATGAATAGTTTCTTGATATCTCACCAAACACATCATAAAGCTCCCTAAACTGAGCTTGAGCACTATACCCAGTTGGGAAATCAAAGATCTCATTTCTTTAGATTTCATGAGATCCTTAGTCACAACTCTCATATTCTTTTAAATAACAATGACTTTCTTCAAGCAATATCTTAAAGATAGAATCAATAAATGTATTGTATGTAATCTTTTGCTCGCTCAATGGCTTATCTTGTAGAGTCATCATAAGTGAGCTTGATGCTTGTCAAAGAATATGTGTACTTTTAATATATATGTCTTCATGATAATAAAATGCTGCATGGGTGAAACCTCCCTTGTTTGTGAAACTAACCTATCTTATCTTCTTATTATGCAGGTGATATATTTGATATCACTCCTATCACATTTTCTCCCCTCTACCTTTGAAGTGGTGGCACACCAACACTCTTTACATTACTTGCATTGCTTTCTTTGGAAATGAAGGTGAGTAGAAGGATGAAGAAGAACAAGTTGAATAATGCGAGGAGAAGTGAAATTAACGCATTCGGATGGTTGTGTGCCACAAGTTCCATTACCACAAGATGAATGGGTTGACGCAACAATTTCAAAAGACTTCTTTTGGGTGGACATATGAAAATGGGACTTATTTCCACGTCAACCTGTGGATGGTGAGTTGCGCTTCATAAGTCAAGAGTCTCGTGCAGGAAATAGAGCGCTCGTAGATGCATCTTCCATATTGCAATTGAGAAATGAAAGGAAAGAGCTACCTCTCTCAGAATGCCAATTTCATTGTTCTAAACAATTTGTACAAGTATGGGGTCCTTGGGTAGGACATATTATTAAAAGATATGGAAGCATCCTACAACAAGCCGGAGTGTATGATTCAATATGGATTAGCTCAAAGTTAAGCTTTGCTCGCACCGCTGATACAGATATGTGGCGAGCCATCCTTTGTCGATGGAGTACTCAAACACACAGTTTTATCACATCTTGGGGTGAAGTTACTCCTACTTTGGAGGATGTATGTATGCTATTGGGCTTACACGATGTAGGACTAACGGATATCACTACTGCTGAGATTTCTGAGGAGGATAGTAGCTTGATAGACTTGTTAGAGACTCACATGGGAGTAGCTGTAGATAGTCGTAGGCAGCTCACATTCTCCTCATGGCTTAAATACTTCTTTAGGCAAGAAAAGGGAGGTGAGCTTACCCATGGGCCTGGCTACAATAGCAAGTAAGCATCCTCGTATCATTTCATTAGCATATACTATTCTTTTTCCAATCATGGCTTAACTCATCTGTTTTTTTTTTTCCTAGGGAGGAGCTAATAGCCTTTCTCTCATTGTGGCTTTCCTTGTTTGTATTCCCTGGCGGTTCTGAAGGCAGTATTAGTCCTCGCTTCTTCCACTTAGCGATCCGTATCTCATGTGGAGAGCGTTTCGCGTTGAGCCTCTTCTATTTGGGGTCTTTGTATCGACGATTAGATCTTTACCATGAGTCCTCGATACGATCCGAGGGACGGTACATGGTGGTATGTTATGTAGATATGACATTCTTGCAATTATTTTTTGCTGAGCATTACAAGAAATACTATGATCTACCACTTGAAAAACCTGATATAGTTGAGCCACGAGCTTGGGCATGGATGAACAGAAAGCCTTTAGGATTGCTAATTGATGTGATAGATAATGTTCAAGAATATAATTTCTGCCCTCATACTAAGGAATTGGCTGGTTACGAATGGTACCCAGAATTTTATCCTCGAGGTTCTGATGACTTGGTTAACTTGATAGAGAGGTAAGACGATTTGTCTACTGCTGAGGTGGGTTTTATCATTTGGTGCACACCTGGAAGTCTCCCTTCACTTCATGACTGGTGTGACTCTTCAGAAGAATTTCTTGAGTGTAGTGTTGTGGCCTATCTACCCCATCGGGTGGCTCGTCAGTTTGGATTTGACCAGGGTGTTCCTCGAGTATCCAGATTACTGGAGATTTCAATGAATGTTGTAAGGAACTTCATCTAGAAAATTGGAAATGTATTTATCCAAACCTCAGACAGATCTTCTTTCCATTTAGTGATTGTATTGGCGTCATCTCTAATGGGTGGATGACTTATTGGACACATTGTCTGGAAGAGTTTAAAAACTATATTAATTCAGAGGTTGAAACAGCACTTCCTGAGCCTTCTATACACAAATTTGAGTTTTACTTTCAGCTTTCAAATAAAAAGGCTTTCAATCAAGTCCAGAATCAAAGAACACGGTCTCCTATCAAGGTCATCAGGCACATCAAACGTTTACATACTAACACTGACTGACTGTATCATTGATTCCTTATATGCTTTTGATATATCATTAACCCTCTTCTTTTTTTTTAGGATGAGATAAGGACAAGCCAATCCAACATCACTAGCCAAAGTGAAGTGGGTAGGAATGTTTTGGTGATAGGAACACCAGCACTTCCGAAACATTTGTTTCATCAAAATCTTCTTCACCAAACATTTGCCCTTATCCTAATCGTTATGGTGTTGGGAAAATACTGCAAGCAAGGGGTGATGGTACATCTATTGTAGTGACTGATGAAGATGATGAAGACATGGTTGGTGAAGAGCAAGCTTTTGACGACTCTGGAAGTAATAGGAGCGATCATGCGGATGAGAGCATACAAGAGGAAGACATTGATGCATATGCAGATGCATTAGCTACAGAGATTTGTGGTGAGGGAATTGATGATATCCCTTGTAATAATGCCCCTGAAACCCTGGCACACCAGGATACTACTCTTGCTCTTCTAAGTAATGAAATACCAGAGCAAGTTGGAGGGGAGAACACACACTTGTACATGATAACTTCAGGGGAGAGTGTTTCCTTTTATGAATTCCTGGTCCCCCCTATTTACTTGGAGCCATTAAAGAGGTGCATGTGATGAGGATTTTTGGGCGGGATCAATTTGTCCTGGTTTTGAAGTCACAAATGCCATGGTTGTGATGTTAGGTCAGGCTTGTATGCTGCTAGGTAGACCATGGAATTCATTTTCTTCAGCTAACCTAGAGTTATTGGTATAAGCTTTTAATAGTGCTCGTGCCTTAGGGTTTAAAATTGATAGCTTGGAGAGTGTTGCTAGCAAGGCACAAAGAATGTTGCACCATCAACCATTAATCCGACGCTACGAGAGGCTCAAAGCTGAACTTGAGGCGACACAACTCAAATTAGAGAATTCTCTTTAGGGTCTTGATACTGCTTCTATCACAGAATAGATTATTACATTGGTCATGATACTTTTTCAAGGATTGCGTTAAGTCTTTGTCTTTGTTTTGTTTCATGTTTCATGCATAATATTTCATGCAATGCTACTTTCTCTTAGTTTTGTTCCCTTCACTTGGTATCGTATCATAATACGATGAACTCGTGCGCTTTAAAGAATGTAAGATTCATGTAGCAGCACATTATATGTTATGACTTTGCACGTTTAAATTATTATTTCTTTCACGAGCAAAGACTTCTTGATTTCACAAGAATTGTCAAGGGGGTATTACCCATTACTTGACCATTCCATCAAATATGATGGTTAACATAACGTACTTAGGAAAAAAAATTCATATGCATGTATTATGCCACGCGCTTAGTAAATTTTAACAATTACAAGCCACATGTTGTAACATAAATGAATGTTGCGCACATAGGAGACAAGTCTCTTACCAAGCAACAGCAACATACAAATATAATCATATAACCAACCCGATTGATAAAATAATCGTGTGAAAACAAGCTCATATTATTCAAGCTATCATCATCACTGATCATGCTATTACATATGAAACTTCTTTACATATTGAAAGTTTATAGGAGCTGTAATAGCATCGGTCTTTGGATTGAGGAGCTTACAATACCCGCTATCATGGACTTCATGTATAATGAAGGGACCTTCCCATTTTGGCGTGAACTTTGGCGCAGGTATACTTCGGCGCACATGCTCCTGCACAAAGTAAAACATCACCCACTTGGAAGGACCTTTTCCTCACCAACCGGTCATAGGCCATACCAAGCTTGTGTTGGTTGTTGATCAAGTTGTTTTTGGCTATATCTCATCTTTCATCTAAGGCTTCCAAATCTATTGTGCGTAAAGCATCTGGCTCAAGCTCAGCATTGATCGCCAATCGTGCTGAAGGGATTAGAACTTCTATGGGCAAAATTGCTTCGGTACCATACACTAGCGAAAAAGGTGTTGCTTGTGTTGGCCGCCGCTTCAAAGTCCTATAAGCCTAAAGTGCTAAAGATAGCTTATCATGCCATTCTTTATAGTTGTCATGTGATGAGGATTTTTGGGCGGGATCAATTTGTCCTGGTTTTGAAGTCACAAATGCCATGGTTGTGATGTTAGGTCGGGCTTGTATGCTGCTAGGTAGACCATGGAATTCATTTTCTTCAGCTAACCTAGAGTTATTGGTATAAGCTTTTAATAGTGCTCGTGCCTTAGGTTTAAAATTGATAGCTTGGAGAGTGTTGCAGCAAGGCACAAAGAATGTTGCACCATCAACCATTAATCCGACGCTACGAGAGGCTCAAAGCTGAACTTGAGGCGACACAACTCAAATTAAGAGAATTCTCTTTAGGGTCTTGATACTGCTTCTATCACAGAATAGATTATTACATTGGTCATGATACTTTTTCAAGATTGCGTTAAGTCTTTGTCTTTGTTTTGTTTCATGTTTCATGCATAATATTTCATGCAATGCTACTTTCTCTTAGTTTTGTTCCCTTCACTTGGTATCGTATCATAATACGATGAACTCGTGCGCTTTAAAGAATGTAAGATTCATGTAGCAGCACATATATGTTATGACTTTGCACGTTTAAATATTATTTCTTTCACGAGCAAAGACTTCTTGATTTCACAAGAATTGTCAAGGGGTATTACCCATTACTTGACCATTCCATCAAATATATGGTTAACATAACGTACTTAGGAAAAAAAATTCATATGCATGTATTATCACGCGCTTAGTAAATTTTAACAATTACAAGACACATGTTGTAACATAAATGAATGTTGCGCACATAGGAGACAAGTCTCTTACCAAGCAACAGCAACATACAAATATAATCATATAACCAACCCGATTGATAAAATAATCGTGTGAAAACAAGCTCATATTATTCAAGCTATCATCATCACTGATCATGCTATTACATATGAAACTTCTTTACATATTGAAAGTTTATAGGAGCTGTAATAGCATCGGTCTTTGGATTGAGGAGCTTACAATACCCGCTATCATGGACTTCATGTATAATGAAGGGACCTTCCCATTTTGGCGTGAACTTTGGCGCAGGTATACTTCGGCGCACATGCCCGGCGGCACAAAGTAAAACATCACCCACTTGGAAGGACCTTTTCCTCACCAACCGGTCATAGGCCATACCAAGCTTGTGTTGGTTGTTGATCAAGTTGTTTTTGGCTATATCTCATCTTTCATCTAAGGCTTCCAAATCTATTGTGCGTAAAGCATCTGGCTCAAGCTCAGCATTGATCGCCAATCGTGCTGAAGGGATTAGAACTTCTATGGGTAAAATTGCTTCGGTACCATACACTAGCGAAAAAGGTGTTGCTTGTGTTGGTCGCCGCTTCAAAGTCCTATAAGCCTAAAGTGCTAAAGATAGCTTATCATGCCATTCTTTATAGTTGTCATGTACCATACGACTGAGAACTTTCAAAAGAGTTTTGTTCGGAGCTTCGGCTTGGCCATTGCCCTTAGGGTAATAAGGGGTTGACTTCACATGATCAATACTATATGATTCCAACAATTGTTGAACATGTGAATTGATGAAAGGAGTGCCATTATCTGAAAGAATGCACTTCGGAATCCCGAATCTGCATATAATGTTCTCCTTAATGAAGCTTGCAACTATTGGTCCCATCGCCTTCTTTAAAGGAACAACTTCCACACACTTAGTAAAACATTCAGTTACAGTTAGGATCCAAATACATCCTTTAGACGGTGGGTGAATAGGACCGATTAGATCAAATGCCCAAGTATGAAAAGGCCATGGTGTTGTTAAGCTATGAAGTGCGACCGTAGGAGCGTGGATCGCATCTCCATGTTCTTGGCAAGGAACACACCGTTTAACAAAATTGGAACTGTCTGATTCCATGGTTGGCCGATAGTACCCCATGTCAAGTAATTGATAATACAACTTCCTCGCACCTTGGTGTTCACCACATTCTCCAGCATGTACCTCAGTTAAATATTTGTTCCGTTTCAGGAAATGCAATGCATCTGAGAGGCTTTCCCATAAATGAAACTCTATACAATTCATCTTCATGCATTAGGTACTTGCGTGCCTTCCTTTTTACTAATTTGGTATCTGTACTATTAGTTGGTAGCACATTATTCTTCATGTCGTCACTGTACGGACGACGCCAATCTCCAGCACTTGCGACAAAATTACATTCTTTTGCATCTAGTGACTCAAAGCACTTGGGACAATGCATTTGCACCTGAGATGCATCCTTAGCCATTGTGGGCCAGTAATATCCTACACATTGAATGTGATGATACTGTAAGCCCCGAAAAATTTAAGTAAATAATTCTAAGATGAACTTCAAAAATAAACCCAAAAAAATCACTTCTAATTAAAACCGAGCTTCGATAAATCCCCCCGAACGAATTCAGAAATTTCTGAATCGTGAGAAAAATAAGAGTCCCTAAAAATAAATAGGAACTCAATATACTTCTATTCCAAAAACCACTACGTACGATAAATTCTATATTCGACTCCAACTTATAAAAATCGGGTAAAATAGAACCCAAAAACAAATTATTAAAAAGTAAATAATGATTAACCTTTGGAAATAAAACTCAATCCAAATAATTTCGAAAACGTTGAGGGATATTAAATACTTATGAAAATCGACCTTAAAATAAATTTCTCAAATCAAATATGTTATATACACATAAAATATCAGTTTCCAAATTGGTAAGGGCATAAATTGGAAAGTCTACCGAAAAACCTAAGTCCACGAAACTCCCAAGAAACCTCGTAGCCTAGACCCAGCGACCCTATATTCCTAAACCAAGGAGTCGGAAGAAGAGAAAAGGTGTTGTTGGTCCGTGTTAAGACTAGGGTGCTCTAAAAGACGAGATTGACGAATTTTCAATCTATTTCCAGCCCAGTCAGGGACAGATGTTGAGAAGCGTGCCTCGGGATTCGATATAATAAAAATATTTTCTTAATGCCGTTAGACTCATATTTTTTTAAGGATCTCTAAAGTATTAGTTTTATAAATTTTCAATAACTAGAATTACCTGATTTTGCGAGTTTATTTGTATGTCATTACTACCGGTAATTAGTTGGTCTTTCGATACTATTTACTATTATTCATTTCTCAATTTTATTATTCTTATAATGTATACCCCGGTTTTCCTAGTAACCAAATAAACTTTAGAAACCGGAGAACGGAACCCTAAATCGGTTTGGTTCAAGCTTAGTGAGAGGAGCTTAGAAGCCCTAAATCCGGCTTTCCTTCAGTTTCATAACAAAAGAAGTTTTATAAAGTAAATGAATATGAATTATTGTTTTAAAGTATATTTTAAATCTTATAAAGTTTTCAATTCGGAAAATTTTCTATTTCGGGCTTTCACGAGCTCAATTACGGAAAAACGTACTTCGGGACCAGAAACTCAGAAAAATATTCTAGAATATTCATTAGAACTGAAATTTTATAAGGATTTCAAAAATATAAATTTTATAATTTTCCAGGCTATAAAAATTACAGTTATAGCCTTTTTCCCGTATTTTCTTTACAACCTGTAAAGTAGATGTCTTGTCTACTATTCACAGCACAACCTACACTACACATTATCCATACCCTATTCTTACATCCTTACAACTACTCAATTATATTTTCTTTTCCAAGAAATTTTTATCTCTTATTAAATTATCGCTTTTATTACATTTTATTACATAAATTTTAAATTTAAACAATTTCAACTCACTCCCTCTCTCCTCCCCATCCAAACCGGCGCACCCTCTCCCCCAATCCCCCTCCATTTGTTTTATTTTACTCCTTTTAATATAAATAAACCCTGAAATACTCAATATATAAACTCATTTCTACTTTCTCTCCTCATTTTTACTCATTCCAAGTTTTTACAAAAGCAAAATCCTCTCTTCTTCTTCTTCTTCTTGCCGTGACCCTAGCCCCACCCACATACACATCCACAAATTCATTTCCTCTTCTTTTCTACTCCAAATCTCTATTTGAGTGATGATTCCAAGCTTTGTTCTTACATTATCTTGTAATGGCAAGACCATTCTTGTGTGTTTTCCACCTTAAATCCTAATGAGCACATGCTAAGGATAGGAAAACACTAATACAAGAATATCAAGCCATCACAAGAAGTAGATCTTGTGTTTAATGAATTTTTGTTGAAATAATATCTTATTCACGCATGTAAAGTAGAGATCTTGCATGGAAAGTTTATGTTCATGTCATTAAACTCATGTTCATGCACTATAAGTGGTAGATCTAGTGTTTAGACATTTATAACTCTCTTGACATTTATGTTCATGTGAATATTTTGAGCTTTTATGCATTAATGATCATAAAAGCTTAGCCTTGCATGTATATAGACATGTTAGATGATAGATCTTTATGGATTTAGGACAAGGAACTTGAAAAAGAAAGGATTTTGTTAGAAATATCTAGTGGAAAATTCGGATGATTTTTGGACCTATTTTAAAAACCCTTGAAACCACTTTGAAACTCATATTTTTCATGAAAAATGGAAGGTATATGTAATAGGTATCTCTAAGGGATGATTTTTACAAGTTATAATGAGTTTAGGCATGAGTAATGTGTAAAACAAGTGATAGAATTAAAATGGAAAATTTTGAGTTAGTAATCAAGTTGTTAAATTCGTAATTTGGAGTGATGCCTACATAAACACCTAGTATTCAAGCTTAAATTGCATGTTTTATGTGTTAAATGGAGTCATTAGGTAGTGGATATAGTAAAGCTTTAAATTTTGATGCATTAAACAAGTTTTCTCATAAGAAATATACAAGAAATGAAATTTTTCCAAAATTCGGATTTTTGTGAAAAGCTTGTTTAAAAACATATTTGCAAGGTGAAAAATGTGAATTTCTAAGTATAAATGAAGATCTTGGATAGTATAGATGATGAAGACTCATTTTTTTTTTTTTTATTAGATAGCAAATGAATTCTAAGGATAAAATCCTAAAACACTAGGAAATGCAAAAATTGAAAGAATGGATTTTAAGAAGTGACCATTGTAGAGTCTTTTAATAATTAGGAGTTCTTAAGAGTTCATTATCAAAAAATCATCAAGATCATGCATATATTAATCTCATTACATGACATTCATACTAGGAATTCATTCATATTCCGTCTATACATGAATCATCAACTAGGAACATTGTTATTAAGTGCAAAACAATTTTTCGGAAATAGAAACATTACAGAACAGATCTGATCCCTTTGCTCCATGACCTTAATGTTTCAAAACTTGAAAATAATATTAGAAATAGATAGATTTTTCAAAGTAGATAAAAATCGATATAAAATTTGCGAAATTCTGAGTTAAAATGACCAAGTTATGGCCGTTTTAAGTTGGAACTTTAGCAAATAGCGAGAATTACGATTTTGTCTAGCTTAGATACATAGCTTGAATTAGCTAAGTGATGAAATTCTCATTAGGTTATTCTTATTTGGTAGGTGATCCTGAGAACGATGATACCCTACCACTCGACTACTACTATTAAGAGACCGGCATTCCATGGCTGAGTGAGTATCTCTTCCGATTTCAATTATTGCTTGTGATTGTAATGATAGTTGCACTAGTTGTTAAGCAAAGATAAAAAGGAATGTATATGCATGATCAGGATAGTTAGGAATTATATTTGTCCGTTGTTGATATGTGAAGTTGAACTTAAAGAATATCGAAGCCGGGTGATAAGTTATTGCTTGTATAGAGATGAGCTAGGATTGATTGTCTGAGAACATTGCTTGGCCACCTAAAAGAATTGGACTAATCGAGTATTGGACTTCAATTATAATTTGAGCTCATTCATATCACGATGGGGATGGAGCATTAGCATATGTTGGTTTTTCGTGAGCCATAAAAATAATATATGTTGGTTAATCGTGATCCATAAAACAAATGTATGTTGGTTAATCGTGATCCATAAAATGAATTATTGTTCAGTTGACCGTGAGCTTAAACGGCGTCGTACCACAGGATTCGTTAATCTGCTAACCTGGGATAGAGGGCGCAAGTCCATCCACTTATGATTTCCGGTTTGTCATATGTTTGTTGAACTCACTTGTTTGACGCATTCACTTGATTGGTTAATCACTTGTTTTCTTGCTATGTTTTAATTGTGATATGGAAGTTTTCTCTCACTAAGCTAGTGTAGCTTATACTCCAATAGTTTCCTATTGTAGTATGAATACTTTTGGCTATCTTCGAGGACCTGTGGACGTCCGGTATAGCTCTTAGATATTAAGGAGTTTTCGATGAGGCCTAGGCCTAAAAGTAGAAATGGGCTTCTAATCTTGCTTCCTAAATTAGTGACTGAAGGATAATACAAGGGAGCTTGTGAGCCTAAGAACTCTCAACGATGTTAACGGGGGTATGCCCCTAGTTCATGTAATAGAATAGTTCTATATGAGACGGTTATGATTTGCATTCTTGTTGCTATATATGTGTCACACCCCAAAGGATACCCAAAACGCGACAGTCCACCACACTCGATAATTAAACTTAAGTATGACAACCTTAGTCATCCCATAAGTTTATATATCGGGTGTAAGGTATACTTGCACAACTTTTAGGATCACACTTTGAATCTAATAGTTTAAAGAAGGCATACATTAGCATTAAGAATAGAAATCACAACGAGATAAATAAGTTAAATCTTTACAAAAGTCAAGGGGGCATACCCCCCAAAAATAATAATGGAAGTCCGTCCATACTAAATTCACATTTACAAATACTAGGGTTTATATCGAGGAGATTTTCCTAGAAGTCCATACCTCTAGCTAGGTCCCGACTCCTTCAAAAGCTCCTTCATCCAAAAGATAACCTTGTGAAATGTGTTCTATCAGAACAACCAAAAATAGGAACACCACAAAAAAACTATCGGGGTGTAAGCTAACAGGCTTAGTGAGATTCATTCCCAAATAAATAATGCTCAACAATAGTATATAACAGACAAGTTATTAGCAGCCATATGAAATGCACAAGCAAATGATCATAAAATCATATGACTTTCCGGAAGCCATATGTGAATGGATTTATGCCCTCCATTTGGGGTTAGGATGGTCCATAAGACATGCAACCATAAATTCCAATTTTGAGTGGGTTGGTCCATAAGTCATGCAACCATCATCCCGATCTCTTTCTCTTAGTTATACAACCTCTGTTGTTTTATTGTTGTAGTTTTATGTGCCTACTCCACATCCGTTAACTTAAGCGATCTCACATCCTTAATGTTAACATAGGCCCCCTCGCCTTCCGCTAATATACTTTTGTCCCACCAAAGGTATATTAGCTAATGCAATGTGACTCACTACGTGATATGCATGTACAATTTATTCATATAATCATGGCATGTTAATTATGTAGATTAAATGTGATTATCGAGAATTTCAGACAATTCAAGTCTATACTAGCTCACACAATGATATTTACAACAAGTCTCGTCTCGATATACTTATTGTTCATTCAACCAAGATTAAATCACAACTCATCATAGTTTTATCTTTTCCTAATTGTAATGCCACTACGACTACAAGCACATACATGAGCACAACTATTTAAGAAATGAACTTACTCGGCTATGGAGAGAAATCCACTAGTCGTAGTAGTTCTCGGGGAGTGGAAATCTGTCCTCCAATTCACCTAAGTACAAGGAATACCCGAAATGAGTATTTCTTATAAGGTTCTAATAACTTAATAATTCTAACTACTAAGTTCGTCAATTTCCGCATAAGATAAAGTGCTAACTTTAAATGACCATATTTAACTCATTTTAACTCGGAATTAAGCATATAATATATCGATTTCTATCTAATTCAAAAGATCTATCTATTCCTAATATTATTTTCAAGTTTTGAAAATTTTTAGGTCACGAAACAGAGGCATCAGTTCTGGTCGTTCGAAAACTTCAACTCCTAAAAATAGCTTTATGATTGTTTGTGATGTTTCTAGCATATAGTTTTAGCTACACATGCAATATTGATGATTTCCTATCATGAATGATATGATATGAACTTGATGCATGCATGCCTTTGAAATTATTTACTATAAGGAAACTTAAGAAACTTCTTATTTGAAAAACTCCATGACTATATATATCTTCAAGGAAGCTAGTTTCCTATCTACGACCATCTCACTTGTTTTGGAGTATTTCCTTAAGAAAATCAATTTATCCTCGTCTAAATGGAGTCTTCATTATACCTATTACCTAAGCCTTCATTTCTACATGAAAACTTGCATTTTTCACTTTGCAAATATGGTTTCCAATAGGATTCATCCAAAATCTGAATTTCTTGAAATTAAATTTTTGAATGATTCCATTGAGAAAAACTTGTTTAATGCATAAAAACTAAGACTTTAAGATACCTATTACTTAAGGACTCCATTTGATACATAAAACTTCTATTTTGAGCTTAGATGATAGGTGTTCTTATGGCCTACATTCAAAATTACGAATTTCATATGTTGAGTATTAACTCAAAATTTTTCCATCTAAATTCCACTTCTTGTTTTATACATTAGTCTCATCAAAACTCATTTTAACTTATAAAAATCACTATTTAATGATACTTATTACCTATGTCCTTCATTTTCCACATAAAACATGAGTTTTAAAGCTGATAAAAGGGTTTTCAAAATAGGCCTTTGAAACCATACGAATTTGTCTTTGAATATTTCAAACAAAAACTTATTCTTTACAAGCTCCTTGCTTTATTTGCTTAAGGATCTACCAACTATCACATTTATATACCTAAAACAAAGCCTTCATGAGTATGAATGCATGAAAACATAAATCATTCACAAGATCATAAATGTCAAGCATGGTATAACAATCTAAAAGCTAGATCTACTACTTATGATGCATGATATGAAGTTTAAAAGCATGAACATGAAATTTTTATGCTAGATCTGTACTTTACTCCACTCCTACATGCATGATCATGAAGATATCTCAACAAAAACTTAATCAAACAAAAGATCCACTCTTGTGATGGCTTGATATTCATGTAGTAGCATTTTCTTATCCCTAGCAAGTGCTCATGGGGACTTTGAGTGAAAACACTCACGAATAATCTTGCCATTACAAGATTAAATGGTAGTAAGGCTTAGGAATAATCACCTAAAGCTTGAAATAGATGAGAAATAGAGAAGAAAATTGAAGCTTTTGTGTGTGTGTGTGGTGTAGGGGAGTCATGGCAAGAAGAAGAAAATGGAGAGAGTTTGAGAGCTCTTGAACAAATGAGAATGAAAAGTGAAGAGAGAGAAAAGAAAAAGATTATTTATAGTAAGTGAATTAGGGTTTGTTTTATCATTATAAAAGGAGAAAAATAAAACAAATAGAGGGCAAATTGGGGGGAAAATGCGTCGGCCACTATTGAGAGAAAGAGAGGGAGTGTTTTGATTTTATTTGAAATTTAAATTTGTGTAATAAATTGTATTAAATGTAATAATTTGTTAAGAGACAAAAATTCTTGGAAAAGAAAATGTAATTGAGTGGTTGTAAGGATGTAAAACTAGGGTATGGGTGTATGTGTAGTAGGTTGTACTTGTGAATAGTAATAAATAGTAGATAAGACATCTACTTTATCGGTAGTAAGAAAAATACGGGGAAAGGCTATAACTGTGATTTTTATAACCCGAAAAATTATAAAACATATATTTTTGGAATCCTTATAAAATTTCGGTTGTAACGAGTATTCCAAAATATTTTTCTGAGCTTCTAGTTCCGGGGCTCGTTTTTCCGTAATGGAGCTTGGGAAAGCCCGAAATAGAAATTTTTTCGAAATCAAAACTTTGTACGGTTTGAAATATGCTATAAAACAATAATCCACATTAAATTATTCTATAGAGGTTCTTCTATATAGAAATCGAAGAAAAGCCCAAATTAGGGTTCCTAGGTTGCTTGTACTAATTCTATTTAGGGTTTTGATTTCCGATTTACGGAGTTTACTTATTTACTAAGAAAACCGAGGTTTAAAATATGTCTCCTTAAACTACTACGAAGCAAAACATGGTCTCTGTATGATGAGAGTGAGCCTTACACTCGATATTCAAACTCATGGGAAGACTAAGGTTGCCTTACTTGAGTTTAAATATTGAGTGTGGCGGACTGTCACGTGTAGGGTACCCTTTGGGGCGTGACAGATACAAAGGAGGTCCTTCTTCCCCACACAGATCTTATGATACTTGTCCAATTTTAGCCGAGCTTGTTTCGCACAGATGCATCTGGATAAAACGCCCTTAGGTCCTTTGAAGTATAAAGCGCCATTGATGTGAACAAAATTCTTCAAGGTAACTATGGAGGTCGCATTGGGTTGCACCAATTGGGCCTTGATATCAACGCGCCAGTCATCTCCTGTTTCCTCATCTTCTTCTAACAATTGCAAGGCTATGCAAGGAATGATTTTCTTGATAACTTTAATATCTAGGTTTTCATTTGAAGCATGCATCGGAATCTTAGATGCCAGTGTTTCCAATGCATCTGCATAACGATTTGTAGATCGCTTGGTATGTTCATACCTTACAACTTCAAACTTCCCAATTTGAGCTTGCGCTGCAGCCCTATAAGGCGCAAGTGCTGGCTCCTTAAGGGCATATTCACCATTAGTTTGCTTAATGATCAAATTTGAATCACCACGAATACACAGATGGTTTGCTCCAGCTTCCAAAGCAAAGACAATCCCAAGTAACAATGCCTCGTATTCAGCTTCATTATTAGTGCAATGAAAGTCAAGTTTAAATGCCAAAGGTATTTCTTGGCCATTGGGTGATGTTAATACAACTCCTGCTCCCCAACCTTGACTTCCCGATGAACCATCAAACTGGAGTGACCATTCTCCTTCTGTTTCAATCATGAGTAAGTACTCATGGAATTCCGCTGGTATATTCTGTGATCACATCTTCACTTTCATTCGGAAAATGAGCTAGAGATCAGCTAAGGCTTGTGACTTAATAGCTTTAGGAGCCTGTATTGTAATATCAAACTCCAAGAAGCAACAACCACTTCGCTACACGCCCAGATAACGCTGGTCGTGACAATAAGTACTTGATAGGATCTGATCGGGTAACGAGGTTGACCTTGTGCGCTAGAAAGTAGTGACACAACTTTTGGGTGGCAAACACCAGTGAGACAATGCTTTTCGCAAGCTGGGTATTTGACCTCGCTTCCTTGAAGCGAACGACTCAAATAGTAGACCCCGTTCTTGGCCATCTATTTCTTGTGCAAGTAAGGCTCCGATGGATCTGCTAGTAGAAGTAAGATACAATATCATCGGTACTCCCTTCACAGGCATAGTCATGGTGTGAGAAGAAGTGAGAATTCCCTTAATTCTTTGAATTGCATCCTCATGGACTTGGTCCCATTCAAATGTGACTCCTTTCTTCATGAGTTGATGTAAGGAATATGAAATCTCTGCAAGTGCAGGTATGAATCTCCTAATATAAGAGACCTTTCCCATGAAAGTTTTCAATTCTTTCAAAGTAGCAGGTGAAGGCATAGACAATATAGCTTGTATCTTTGCGGGATCAACATCAATCCCCTTCCTATGGACTACAAATCCAAGAAATTTTCCTGAAGCAACTCCAAAAACACATTTCAAAGGATTCATGCGAAGCTTATACAATGACATCGTTCAAAAACCTTTCGAAGATGGACCAAATGGTCAGATGCATGTTTTGATTTCACAACTATGTCATCCACGTAGTCCTCCATGAAATCATGCATCATATCATGAAATATAGCTGTCATGCTCTTTGATAAGTAGCGCCAGCATTCTTGAGTCCAAAGGGCATGACAGTATAATAGAAATTCCCAACAGGAGTTCGGAAGGCAGTACGCTCGGCATCTCCAATTGCCATTTTAATTTGATTATATCCACTGAAACCATCCATGAATGAAAATAATTCATGACCTGCAGTGACATCCACTAAGGTGTCTATATTTGGCAAAGGGAAATCATCTTTAGGACAAGCCTTGTTCAAATCTCGAAAATCACGCAAACCCTTATTTGACCATTCTTTTTTCTAACAGGTACGATATTCGCGAGCCAAGTAGGGTGTTCGATTGGTCTGATAAAGCCTGCACGAAGCAACTTCTCAATTTGTGCTTAATTTGAACTTCCACCTCAGGACGGAAAACTCGTTGCCCTTGCTTAATAGGAGTCGTGCCTGGGGTAATATTTAGTGTGTGCACTACAAGACTAGGGTCTAGACCTGGCATCTCATCATATGCCCAAGCAAACACGTCTCTATATTCTCTTAACAAATCAATAAGAGGACTCTTAACCTCTTGTAACAAACCTTTGCTGACAAAAATTGGCCGCGGCGACTCTCTGGTCGCGCTAGATCCAATTCCTCAATTTCTTCATTTTGTGGCTTTATTTGATCTTGCATTTGTTGAGGAGCGGGCTGAATTTCTTGAATTGGTACAGGGTCTGAGGAAGAACAAACTTCCTTAGACCCAGAAACCGTCATAAGAGATATACTCTCCGCCCATCTTCTCTGACATAACTTTCAACAGCATCAACCTGCTTGTTCTTCTTTTTACCGCCTCGACAACCACGCATCTTTCTTTTCTTTTGTTGGCCCTCTTGAACTTTTTCCCAAGTGGGTAATGGCACACCTGAAGCTCTAGCAATAGCTGTCTCACCTTCATCGGCATACTCATTGAAGAAGGTAGACTCAATGAAATATGTCTCATCATGCTCAAAAGGATTCTTCGTAGCAGGAATAAATATATCCTTCCCCTTCTAATGTCCTTTGATACATTGATGCATAGTCGATGGTACTAAATTGTGGTCGTGCAACCACTTCCTACCTATCAAGAGATGATAGGACACAAGTGCGTCAATCACATGGAAAGTAACGATACCACAAATAGGCCCAATCTTAAGATCAACATTAACTATTCTGATAGTCTTCGTTGTAGTATGACTAAAGCCATTAACTAAAATGGGTTGCTTCACTAAACAATGATAGTCAATACCAGCAGCCTCAAATGTAGTTTTAGGCATGATGTTGAGAGAAGAACCAGCATCAATGAATATCCTCTTAACTGGATAGCCATTAAGTGTGCCCTCCACCTATAATGGCCGATTGTGATTTAGACTATCTACACACATATCTGCATCGGTAAACAAGATTGCATTTTCATACGCTCGAGCCATTCTTTTAACGGGCTACACTGCATTACACTCGGCATATTGTCCCTCGGAAATTTGCGCAAGTGTAGTTGCTGCCGCAAGCTTCGCCTTTTCATCAAAACCAAGTAGATCAAAGAAATTTCTAAAATTAGAAGTTCTCAAAAGTACTGCAATAATGGGATCACAATTATTTTCCTCAACTACATGTTGTTTTCCTTTCGTATTACTTGCCTCGGCAAGTGGTGCATCATTAGCTTCTGTTGTGGTAGGATCATGAATAATGACGTTGACAGCACCACGCTGATTATTATGGGTTGAAAGTGGATTGTTCCTAACGTCGTTATTTTCGATAACGAGCTCTCCATTCTACATTCTTTCATTGAAAATCCTCTTCAAACTCAAACAATCCCTAGTAGATTTCTGTGGAACCTACAAAATTTAGGATCATTCTTCTCCTCCTGAGTTGGTAAACGCTCTACCCTTGGGAGTTTGAGATTTCCATCTCTCAACCATTGATCTAGCATATGCACCTTTCCCATTGAGCAAGGATATGTTAGCACTTCCTTTGTTCTCTCACGTCCAGACTTTTCAACTCTTCGTTTCTTCTCATCTTTGGGATCCTCACTTTGAGTTGCATTCACTGACGGTCCTCTTTTGTTAAACTTCACATTTCCTCCTCTTTGCGTGACAGAATTATTAGTCCTTCGCGCATTCTCAAAAAGTGGAGAATGAGGCTAAAGAGAGATTTTCCAGATGTACCGCATATTCGGTGAACATGCCTTGGATGCAAATTTTCACCAGCTCTCTTTCGTCACATATGTCTTGAATGTCTAGTGAACGTTCCCTGAAGCGCTCAATATAATCCATCAAGTCTTCCTTGGGCTTCTGGCGAATCCGTCCCATATCAGTCAAGGTCACTCGTTCCTGTGTGGAGAAGAACTTCTCTAGGAACATCTTGCACATAGTTGCCCATGAATCTACTGATCCAGGGGGAAGGTTGTACCATGTGTGCTTTCTCTGTAAGGGACTTAGAAAATTCTTTCAACTTGAGATCATCATCAAATCCATAAACCTCTAGCATTTCAATAAACTTCAACAAATGTTCCTTAGCACTTCCCTTTTTACCATTGAATAGCATGAATTTAAGACTCACATAGTCTTGAGGATATGGCTTAGCAGCAATACGTTAATTGTATGGGAGCTT
Organism: Combretum micranthum; assembly: GCA_024138025.1. Taxonomy (NCBI): domain Eukaryota; kingdom Viridiplantae; phylum Streptophyta; class Magnoliopsida; order Myrtales; family Combretaceae; genus Combretum; species Combretum micranthum. The sequence goes on from JAMXBD010001387.1 coordinate 190,804, forward strand.
GAGATCCAATACTCCCACATCAGACTTAGTTTGTATTTCCCTCAAGTACATGTCTAGATCTTCTTTTGTGACAAAAGTAACTTTAGGAGTTGAAGTAGTAACTTCAACTGGTGTAGCTGGAGTGACAGTCTGGAGTGGAGTTGTATTTGGTTGAGCAGCAGGTCCACCAATGACAATCTGTGGCATCGTCTGTGAGGATGAAGATCCTTCGGGTTGAACATGTATTGTAGGCTGGGAGGTTGAGGGTCCTCCTGGCTGAATTCCTGTGTTCACTACCTAAGGTACAGGCAATTGTATAACTATAGGCTCAAATGGAGGGGCTTGCTCCCTAATTCCAATAGTGTCATGTTCAGAAGTAGGAAGAGGATTAACAGGTCGAGGTGCTTGAAGAGCTTGTGAAGTTTGAGGAGCTTGAGGCGCTTGAGGTGCCTGAGAAGCGCGTTGCTGCGTGGCAATAGCAGGGGTTGACAAAGTCATGCCTTGTTGCGCGGCAGCAATAGCAGCTATACCAGGTAGGTATTGAGCAAACATCATCATGAATTGATGAAATTGTCTTATAGACTCTTGTATCGACTGGTTGACTTGTACGGTATTTTCTTGTACAGCGCACAAGATTGCAGCATTGTCAGGTTGAGCATCGGCAAGTTGGTTAATATCTTCGAGTGCTGGCATGTCATGCTCAGCAACCTCAAGATTAATATCAGTTTCTTGAGTCACACCCTCAGTAGGATCGGTAGGTCTTTTTCTTGGAGGTGCCATCACACAAGTGTAGATTTTCCTTTCCCTAGTGGAGTCACAAAAAATGTGTGGGTATAATTATGGATGCAACGATCACGAGCATGCCGCGTGACTATCGCGCTACACGTGATCTAGGGAAACAACACGTGCAAGGATGATCAGGAAGTAATCGTATAGGGAGGAGGAGTAGGTAGTCTCAATAGTTTCTAACACACGTGTGACAGGTGAGGGAGCTAAAGAGCATCAACCTCACTAAGTACTACGAATTCGTGTATGTTCTTGAGTAAATCAAGTATTTGATTCACCGGGGCGGAAATCCGACAGCACGATGGCATTTGTCCAAGATTTTCACCTCTCCCAATGAGGTAAGGACTCAAGGTATTTATAGAGAATCTAGCTGTCGATGTCGTTCGTCAGATGAGACCGACGACCAACGGCTAGGATGAGTCCCCTCATTATGGATATGAATATGGGCTCCTTATGGACCTAGGCCATTAAAGCCTTCATTTACAAAGTGGGTGAGCCATTTTGAGAAAGGTTGGAATTGGGCAAGCCAATTCCAACGGGCCTTACTCCAAGCCTTCCATGATCATCTCAATATAATTGGGCCTAACTCTCTAAATCCTATCACTTTAACCCAAAGAGGTAAGTCCAAATAATAAATCGTGCTTAAAGCCTTCGTAATGAAATCCATACATCTCCAGGTATATATCATCAAGACTTCATTTTATATGATTCAAAGGTGATTTCCAAAGATTATTTTGCAAAACAAAATTCTATTTTTTTGGATCTACACAAAGGCATAACTTAAAAACATGTTTTCCAACTAAAAAATGAAGTTTTTATAAAAGATATGGAAGAATCTTAAGATATGATATGTAAGGGATGATTTTTCATAAGTTTAGATATTTTTATCAAAAGATATGTCCAAAAATAAATTTTGTAAATTTGGATCTCAACCAAGACCAATTTTGAAAACCCATTTTTCAACACCAAAATGAAGAATTTGTTTAAAAAAATGAAAGACTTATGGAATAGGTATCAATAGGACATGTTTTTGATAAGTAAATGGTAGATCTACTAATAGAGATTCTCAAAATAGGAAGAGATTACAAAGTATAAAATTTGAGTTTTATTCTAATCTTGTGAAATTCGGATGGTTTCAAGATCATGCCTTAAAAACCCTTTTATCAACTCAAAAACTTGTGTTTTATATGAAAAATGAAGAGTATAGGTTATAGATATCATCAAGAAATGATTTTTATAAGTTGAGATGGATTTTCTAAGAAAAATATGTAGAACAAGGAGTAGAAATAAAGTAGAAAAATTTGAGTTGTTGTTATTTTAAGAAATTCGTAATAATGGATTAATGGCATGAAAACACTTACTTTCCAAACTCAGAATAGAAGTTTTATTAAAGAAATGAAGTCCTTAGTGGCTAGGTATGGTTGATCCTTAAGTTTCTAAATATCAAATGAGTTTACTTAAAGGAATTACCACAAAAACAATTTTTACAAAATTCAGATTTTGAGATGAACCATATTTAAAAACATGTTTACAAAGTGTCAAATGGGAATTTTTATTGAAAAAAAAGGCCTTAAGGAATATACATAATGAGGATTTAATTTTAACAAGATTAAATAAATTTTTTCAAGGAATTTTTCTAAAAACAAGTGGGGATTGTCAAGAATACAAGACTAGCCTTTCTAAGTTGATTTTTCATAAAGTCTTACAAGGAAAAAGTTTTCTAAAAATTTCTTTTATTCAATATCATTAAGAACATGTACATATATATCTCATGACATATCATTGATGATAGTAACTTGTTCATATTGCATGAATACTTGCTTTGGATAGTAGAAACTTCATGAACTTTCAGAAAATCAATTTTCTAAAGTGGTTTTCGCTATTGATCTGAATTGACCAGATCTTTTCGAAGCTTCAAAGCTTTAAAAACCTAAAGATGATATTAGAATTAGATAGATCTTTCGAAGTAGATAGAAATCTGTATATAATTTGCCAAATTTCGAGTTAAAATGACCAATATATGACCGTTTTAAGTTGGAATTTCTACATAGGACGAGAATTACGAATTTGATAGTTTGTATGAGATAGAATGGATGTAAGCCCCGAAAAATTTCAGTAACTAATTCCAAAATGAACTTAAAAAATAAACTCTAAAAATGAGTCCAAATTAAAACCGAACTTCAACTGGTCCTAAATCATGAACGAATCCAGAAATTTCTTAATCTTGAGAAAATGAAAATCCTTAAAAATAAAATAAGAACTCAACAGTCTTCAAATTCAAAACCGCTACGTATAACAAATTCTATATTTAACTCCAAATTGTAAAATCGAATAATATAGAACCCAAAAACAAATTATTAAAAAGTAAATAACGATAAACCTTCGGAAATAAAACTCAATTCAAGAATTCTGAAAACGTTGAGAGATATTAAATACTTACAAAAATAAAATTTTAAATAAATTTCTCAATAAACATAAAACATCAGTTTCTAATTTGGCAAGGATCTAAACGGAAAAATTACTCGGGAACCCTAAGTAGAATAAAGTTGTTTTAGTCTGGCAATCTCGTGCTCTTAGCCGTAGAGACCGAGTTGTAGTTTAAGTATGGAGAATAACTCGTAGCAATATAAGATTGCTTAAAAATATCATATTGGTAAATTTTTGACCTATTTCAAACCCGTTCGAATACAGACTTCGAAAAGTGTGTCCTGGGGCTCGAGATATCAAAAATATACCATTAATACCTATAGACTCCTATTTTCATAAGGATTTATAAAATATCAGTTTTATAATTTTTTGATAACTAGAATTATTTGAGTTCGCGATTATATTCGTATTTCATTACTACTGGTAATTAACTAGTCTTTTGCACTATTCACTACTATTCATTACACGATTTTATTATTCTTATAAACCCTTATATTTTTAGATAAATATTTTATATATCCTAGAAAATTTCGTTTTTCTAAAATTTAGTTCGTTTTGGGATTATACAAGATTAGATTCTGTTTAAGACCCGATACTAAAAATAAAATAAATTAATTTTATAATTGAAAAATATTTTTATTTTCATAAAACAATTTTTTAGAATTTTTCGGGTTATAAAAATATCAATTATATCTCATATTCGTGTATTTTGATCATACCGGTAACTTATTTGATAATTCACTAAAATAAATAAATTAATTATCTTATTTTAATTATGAAAAATCTACTACAAATATTTGGAATACATTTTCTATATTTTTTTATTTTTATTTTATTTATTAAGAAGGTACTCTTAAACCCATACTTTTAAGTACACCTTTCATACATCACTTCTTTTTCACTTCAATCTTTCGACACTTTATTCCATACTTCATGGCAGATTTTGACTCCTTTTTGCTGCCCTTTTTGTCTCTTGAAATACCACAAAATTAATTAAAATAACTCTTTTTCAAATCCTTCTTCAAGAAGCTATACATATCATTAATTACATTACAATTCCAAGTTAAAAACAAACCAAATTCCCTCCCTCTCTCTCTCTTGAATTCACGTGCAGCCCTCCCAGCCCAAATCTGCCTTTGTTTTATTTTTTTTCAATTAATACACTCCTCTCTCTCTCTATTTAATGCCTCTCATTTACTTCCTTTCATTCCTTTGAAACCCTACACCATTTAATCTCTCTTTTCCTCTCTTTTTCCTCTCTTTTTTTCTTCTTTTGTTCTTATTATTGCAAGAACACAAGCTGCCCCCATCCAAAAAAATCACTTCCACACTCCATTCTTGAAGATTCTTTAAGTAAACTTTCTTCTTAAGCTTCCATAGATGATATAGGTAAGGTATAGTGAGAGTTTCATGCATCAAATGACCTTATGTAAGCTTAAAATCTAAGGATGATGATGCCAAAATGAAACATTCCTCTTCTCCATGATTATTCTCTTGTATTATTATTATTATTTTCTTGTTTAAAGTAGTTATATTTTGTAAATCTAATTTTTTTTTGGTAGCTTTGATTTTGTTTATGTTTTAGATCTTGATATTTGAGTTATTATTTTGTTATTGCTAATGATTTATGCATATATTCATCATTCACATAACTATCTTAGTGTTCATGCATTTATAACTAGTATAGTAAACTAGATCTAGTGTTTTGGGTTCATAAATGCATTAGACTTTTGATTTATTTTCTTAAATAACTTCTAATAGCTTGATGATAGTAGAAAGGTTTTAGAAAGCTCAAGATCTATTTTAGTTTCAACAAAAATCATTTATGAAAATTCGGATAAAAAAGGAACCATATTTAGAAAAGCTATTTTTCAACTTCAAAATGTGTATTTTTCATTTAAAATGAAGGGCTTAAGGAATAGATATCATAAATGAATAATTTTTAGGAGTAAAGTTTAGATCTATGAGTTTATAGTTTACTACTATGCATTTCTTTTATATTCATGTTCATATTATGTGTAAATCTTAGATTTGAACTTGAATAAAAATAGTAAAATTCGTATCTTGACTGAACCTATATTTAAAAACCACTTTCTAAGTCTCAAAATGAAAGTTCTAGTTGAGAAAATTAAGGTTTAGTGGATGTATATCATCAAGACTTCTTTTTACAAGAATCAAAGGTGATTTTCAAAAGTTATATTCAAAATAGAAATCTCATTCTCGGATTTTGGCCAATACATAGTTTAAAAACATGTTTTACAACTCAAAAAGGAAGATTTTATTCAAGAAATGGAAGGCTCTTAAGATAGGATATGTAACGAATGATTTTCCTAAGTTTAGATGGATTTTATCAAAAGATATGTCCAAAAATAAATTTGGTAAAATTCGGATCTCGACCAAGACCAATTTTGAAAACCCATTTATCAACTCCAAAACTCATGTTTGATGTGAAAAATAAAGGGTATAGGTAATAGGTATCATGTAAGCCCCGGAAAATTTCAATAAATAATTTCAAGATGAACTTCGAAAATAAACCCTAAAAATCACTCCAAATTAAAACCGAATTTCAACTAGTCTAAAAACAGGAACGAATCCAGAAATTTCCGAAACTTGAAAAAAAAAATTAGAATCCTTAAAGACAAAATAAGAACTCATCATACTTCAATTCCAAAACCACTACATACGATAAATTCCATACGTAACTCCGACTTATAAAATCGGGTAATATAGAACCCAAAATCAAATTATTAAAAAGTAAATAATGAAACTTTCAAAAATATAACTCAATTCAAGAATTCTGAAAACATTAAGAGATATTAAATACTTACAAAAATCAAAATTAAAATAAATTTCTCAAATCAAATATGTTGTATAAACATAAAATATCAGTTTCTAAATTGGCAAGGATCTAGACCGGAAAATCACTCGGAAACCCTAAGTGGAATATAATAACTTAAGTCCGGTAATCTAGCGCCCTTAACCCTAGAGGCCAAGGTATAATTTAAATATGTGGAATAGCTCGTAGTAATATAAGTTGTTCAAAAATATTAGATTGGTAAATTTTTGACCTATTTCGAACCCGTTCGGATACAGACTTTGAAAAGTATGTCCCGGGGCTTGAGATATAAAAAATATACCATTAGTACCGTTAGACTCGTGATTTCATAAGATTTCCAAATATATCAGTTAAATAATTTTTTTGGTTTATAAAAGTTACAGTTATAACCTTTTTATCCGTATTTCATTACTATCGGTAATTAATTAGTCTTTTGTACTATTCATTTTTATTTTATTACAAAATTTTATTATTCTTATAAAGCCTTATATTATTAGATAAATATTTTATATATTATAGAAAATTTTGTTTTTCTAAAATTTAGTTCGTTTCGGGTCTTTACGAGATCAGATTCTATTTAAGACCCAATACTAAAAATAAAATAAATTAATTTAATAATTGAAAAATATTTTTATTTTCATAAAATAATTTTTTAGAATTTTTCGGGTTATAAAAATATCATTTATAGCCCATATTCACGTATTTTGATCATACCGGTAACATATTTGTTAAAATACTAAAATAATTCAAATAATTATTTTATTTTAATTATGAAAATCTGCTACAAATATTTGGAATAAATTTTCTAATTTTATTTTATTTTATTTTATTTTATTAAGAAAGTACTTTTACAATCCATACCTTCAAGTACATCTTTCACACATCACTTCTTTTTCACTTCAATCTTTTTACACTTTATTATATCAATTCATGGCAGATTTTTGACTCCTTTATGGCTGCCATTGTCCTTTAATTTACTCCATTTTGACTAAATTAATTATATTCCACACTTTCTTAAAGAAGCTACATTATACATTTATTACATAATTCAAATTCAAGTCAAATTTCAACAAATTCACTCTCTCTCCTCTCCTCCAAATTCACGTGTAGCTCCCCTCATTGTGGCTGCCCTTGTTTTGTTTTTTTTCCTCTTTTTACAATTAATACACTCATTTTCTCTTTCTCCTTCATTTACTCCTTTCTTTTTCATTCTTTAGCTTTTTCTCTCTTTTTCTCCTCTCTTTCTTCTTCATTTTGTTCTTGTTTCTTCAAGAACACAAGCTGCCCCCAACTCTTTTATTAGCTCCCACCCATATTTCTTGAAGATTTTTGAGCAAATCTTCTTCTCAAAGCTTCCATAGATGATATAGGTAAAGTGTAATGAAGGTTTCATGCATCAAATGACCTTCCATAAGCTTAAAAGCTTAGGATGATGATGCCAAAAATGAAACACTCCTCTTCTCCATTATTATTATCTTGTATCATAATTATTTTCTTGTTTAAAGTTGTTATATTTTGTATATCTAACTTTTTGTAGCTTTGATTTTTGTTTATGCCATAGATCTTGCTATTTGAGTTATTATTTTTGTTATTGCTTATGATTTATGCATATATTCCTCATTCACATGTGTTCATGCATTTAAAACTAGTATAGAAAACTAGATCTAGTGTTTTGGAGTTCATAAATGCATTAGACTTTTGTTTTATGTTCATAAGCAACTTGTAGTGGCATGATGATAGTAGGAATGTTTTAGAAAACTCAAGATCTATTTTATTTTTAACAAAAATAATTTTTGAAAATTCGGATGAAAATGGAATCATAATTAGAAAAGTTGTTTTTCAACTTCAAAATGTGTATTTTTCATTTAAAATGAAGGGCTTAGGGTATAGATAATGTAAATGAAAGATTTTGATGAGTAAAGTTTAGATCTATGAGTTTATAGCTTACTACCATGCATTTGTTTTATGTTTATGTTCATATTAAGTATAGATCATAGTTTTGAACTCAAACAAAATTATGAAATTCGTATTTTGGCAAGACCCCTATTTAAAAACCACTTTCCAAGTGTCAAAATGAAGTTTTTACTTAAGATAATCAAGGCTTAATGTATGTATATTATCAAGACTTTTTTTTTTAATCAAAGGTGATTTTCAAAATAAAAATTCTATTTTCGGATTTTGGCCAAGGCATATTTTAAAAACATGTTTTCCAACTCAAAAATGAAGTTTTTATTTAAGAAATGAAAGGCTCTTAGGATAGGATGTGTAAGGAATGAATTTTCATAAGTTTAGATAGATTTTATCAAAAGATATGTCCAAAAATAAATTTTGTAAATTCGGATCTCAACAAAGACCAATTTAAAAACCCATTTCTCAACTTCAAAACAAGATTTTTATTGAGGAAATGGAAGCCTTAAGGGATAGGTTTGATTAGGAATGGTTTTTGAAAGGCTAAATGAGTTTTACAAAGAGAACAAGCTCAAATGAATTTCTCAAAATTCGGATTTGAAAATAGCCACAATTTAAATACCTATTTCCAAATGCCAAAATGATAATTTTGATAGGAAAATGGAAGTCCTAGGGTATATATATAATAAAGACCAAGTTTTGATAAGGATAAAAGGAGTTTATCAAAATATAACCTTAGAACAACAAATGATTCCCAAGAATAGGATAAACAATGTTTTCATTCTTCAAAATTTTGTAAAATTCGTACTTAGGTAAACCACATATTTAAACACCTACTTTCTAACCCCAAAATGAAGGTTTTTATTGAAATAATGAAGGTGATGGTTATATAGATAATCAAGGTTGAGTTTTGATTAAACAAAGTATGTTTTTACAAGGAGAAAAACTATTTTTCTTAAGTCTAGTATAATTCAAAATTTTGCAAAGTAAAAGTTTTCAAAAAAATTTTGGTATTATATGTATACATATAGGTAGATCATCTCATAACCATCATGACAATAGCTTATAAGAAATACATATATGTATGATGCATTGTAGAAATAAAGTATGAAAATTGAGTTTATCCAAAACTTGCAAATTCGGAATTTCAAAGCCATGCCTTAAAAAAACTCATTTATCAACTCCAAAACTTGTGTTTTATATGAAAAATGAGGAGTTTAGGTCTTAGGTATCATCAAGTGATGATTTTGATAAATCAAGATAGGATTTGCTAAGAAAAATATATAGAACAAGGAGTAGAAACAAAGTAGAAAAAATTGAGTTGTTGTCATTTTTAAGAAATTCGTAATAATGGAGTAATGGCATGAAAACCCATATTTTCCAAACTTAAATTAGAATTTTTATCAAAGAAATGTAGTCCTTAGTGGCTAGGCATGGTTGAGCTTTAATTTTCTAAGTATCGCATGATTTTTACTTAAAGGAATCACCACAGAAACAATTTTTACAAAATTCGGATTTTGGAATCAACCCTACTTGAAAACATGTTTACAAAGTATAAAATGAAAATTTTTATGTAGAAATGAAGGTCATAAGTAATAGATATAATGAAGACTCAATTTTAACAAAGATAATTATATTTTCTTAAGTAATAAATCCAAAACAAATGGAAATGATCAAAGTTAGGAAACTAGTATTCTTAAAAGTAGTTATCCTTGAAGTCTTGCAATATAAAGAGTTATAAAATTTCCTTTTAGCAAAAATCATCAAGATCATGCATGCATTAAGCTCATCTCATGTCATTCATGTTAGGAAATCATTCATATTGCATATATGGCTAATTTATATAGTAGGAACATTACAAACATTTACAAAACTATTCTTTGGAATTGAAATTTGTTACTGCCCTAATATGATCCGGCCTTTTCGAAGCTTCAAGGTTTTCAAAACTTAAATATAATATTATAATTAGATAGATCTTTCGAATTAGATAGAAATCGATATATAATTTGCGAGATTCCGAGTTAAAATGACCAAGTTATGGCCGTTTTAAGTTGGAGTTCCCGCTTAGGACGAGAATTACGAATTTGATAGTTCGTATAAAATCGTTTGGATTAGTTTGAGTTGAAATACTTATTAGAGTATTTCTTCCTTTTTAGGTGATCTCGAAATCGACGATTCCCTACCACCTGATTGCTTTTACTAAAAGACCGATGATCCAATGGCCGAGTGAGTATTACTTCCGATTTCATTTATTGTATGTGATTGTAATAATAGTTGCACTAGATAATTGGTAAAGATAAAATGGATATGCATGATGGGGATGAATGGGAACTATGTATGCTTGTTGTTGATATGAGAAATGGAATGTAAGAATATCGAAGTCGAGTGATTAACTATTGCTTATATAGATGAATTAGAATTGATTGTCTGCGATTATTGATTGATCACTTAAAAGAATTGGTATAATTGATTATTCGGAATTGAAGATGAAATTGAACTCATTCATATCATGATGGGGATGGAGCATTAGCATTTGTTGGTTTATTATTGTACCTTAAATGATTATTGTTGGTTTATCGTTGTACCTTAAACGATTTTATAGTTTATAGTTGTCCGTAAGCTGAAACAGTCTTGGTTCGTACTGCGGGATTTGTTAATTTGCTAACCCGGGATGGAGGGTACAAGTCCATTCACATATGATTTCCGGCAGGTCATATGTTTATTGAACTCACGTGTTTGATGCATATCACTTGTCTGACTAATCACTTGATTGTATGATGTGTTATAAATGTAATCTTGGAAGTTCTTACTCACTAAGCTAGTGTAATTTATACCCCAATAGATGTTTAAATGAACAAGTTATCTCAAGAATGCTAAGTGGGGACAGTAATGATTGGAGCCGAGAATGATTCCGGGATTCCGGCAATGAATAAGATTGTTTGAAGTTATTAGCTAGGTTTTATGATTTGCCTTGTAATAGTGTTATGTAGTGAAATCTTTTGATGAACTGTAATGGAAGTGTAATATTTTATATTTGGAGTATAGTAAATTGAAATTCCTTTACATTGTTACTCAAGTTATATCAACGTAAAATGTTTTACTCCGATGAGTCTCCTCCATGTGTTAGACGCCTTGTACAAAGTATGGAAGTCTTCGCGTGACTGAGGTGGTCATTCTTAGGCTTCAATATTGTGTATTGCGGACTGCCATGTTTAGGGTACCCTTCAGGGCGTGACATATCATTATGTAGTGATTTTTGCAAGTTGAAATGAGTTTTGATGAGCTTAATGTATAAAACAAGAAGTAGAATCAAGATGGAAAATTTTGAGTTAGTAGTTAACTTGTAAAATTCGTAACTTTGGATGATGCCCATGAAAACACCTATTATCCAAGTTCAAAATAAAAGTTTTATGTATTAAATGAAGGCCTTAGGTAGTATATATTATGAAGACTCAATTTTAACTAAGATAACTAGAAATTCCTGAGAATGAATTCCAAAATACTAGTGTGATGTCAAAGTTAGAAAACTAGATTTTTCATAAGTAGTTGTTATTGTGGCCTTGCAAAATAAAAAGTTATAAAATTTTCTTTTAGCAAAAATCATCAAGATCATGCATACATTCAACTCATCACATGTCATTCATGTTAGGAAATCATTCATATTTCATGTATTCTTGAATTATCAAATAGGAACATTTCAAATAATTACAAAACTATTTTTCGGAAATGGGGATCGTTACTGATCAGATATGATCCTTCTGTTTTGTGACACAGATATTTTAAAAACTTGAAAATAATATTAGAATTAGATAGATCTTTCGAAGTAGATAGAAATCGATATATAATTTGCTATATTCCGAGTTAAAATAACCAAGTTATGGCCGTTTTAAGTTGGAATTCCCACTTAGGATGAGAATTACGAATTTGATAGTTTGTATAAGATAGTTTGGATTAGTTTTAATTGAAATACTTATTAGAGTATTTCTTCCTTTTTAAGTGACCTCGAAATCGACGATTCCATACCATTGGATTACTTTTACTAAGAGATCGGTGATCCAATGGCCGAGTGAGTTTTCTTCTTATTTTGTTACCTTGTTTGTGCTTGTAGCTAGTTGCATTAGAATCATAGGAAAAAGATAAAAATCGATATGAAAGGGGATGATAGATGATGAGACTGTGATGAATGTATGCCAGAGAATACTAAAGCATATCGAAACCACGATTCGATTGGATAACTGCACTGTTCATATTATTTCTGTTATGTGTATGATATTTGTTGGTCACTCTAAAGAATGTATGAATATTTTGACCTAAGCAAAAATTAAATTGGTCATGCATCGCATCAAACATATTGCATTTGGTAGCGTGCTACTCCTACGCAGGTCGATCGGTATGGTCCGATGACTCGTTTGGATAATGAGGCCCAATATCAGAGCTCATTCATAGGGAACTAAGGTGCACCGGGGATGCATTCCATGTGTGAGCCTAGCCGAGTCAAGTACTATGAGCCGGGGGGCTCGGGGACTAGCAGTGGTCGTGTAGACTTTTAATACCATCCCTAACCCAAGATACGGAGGGCGTAAATCCATTTTGTGTATGGGTTCCGGATACCCATATATAATTGTTTGCTCATGTGTTTGTTCATGCATAGCATATGGATGATTTATAACTTGCTTGTTATGGTACAGAATTAAGGGAATTCTCACTAAGCTAGTGTAGCTTATACCCCAATAGATGTTTGAATGAACAGGTTATCTCAAGAATACTAAGTTGGGACCGAGATGGTTGGAGCCGAATATGACTTCGGGATTCCGGTAGGAAATAAGAATGCTTGAAGATATTAGCGTTTTGTGAATTGCTTTGTAATAGTTTTTTGTAGTGAAATCTTTTGATGAATTGTAATTGAAGTATAATGATTTGTGTTTGAAGTATAGTGAATTGAATTTCCTTTACATTGTTATTCAAGTTGTATCAACATAAAATGTATCACTCCGATGTGTCTCCTCAATGTGTTAGACGCCTTGTACATAGTATGGAAGCCTTCGCGTGACTAAGGTGGTCATTCCTAGGCTTTAATATTGTGTACGACGGACTACCACGTTTAGGATACCCTTCAGGGCGTAACAATGGATTAGTTTTGAGTTGAAATATTCTTTTGGGTATTTCTTTCCTTAGGTGTCTTTACTTTCGAGGATTCGCTGCCACCCGACTATTACGATTAAAAGATCGGAGTCCGTGGGATATGTAGGTTTTCTTCTTATTTTGTTACCTTGTTTGCGCTTATAGCTAGTTGCATTAGAATTATAGGAACAAGATAAAAACCGATATGAATGGGGATGGGATAGATTATTAGACTTTGATGTATGTATGCCAAAGAATACTAAAGCATATCGAAACCATAAATCGATTAAGTAACTACACTGTTCATATTATTTTTGTTTATGTGTATGATATTGGTTGGTCACCCTAAAGAATGTATGAATAATTTTACCTAAGCAAAAATAAATTAGTCATGCATCGCATCGGTCAAGTTGCATTTGGTAGCATGCTACTCCTACGCAGGTCGATCGGTATGGTCTGAGGACTTGTTTGGAGAATGATACCCGATATCAGAGTTCATTCATAAGGAACTGAAGCGCACCGGGGATGCATCCCATGTATGAGCCTAGCCGAGTCGAGCGCTATGAGCCTAGGGGGCTTGGAGACTAGTAGCAGTTGTGTAGACTTTCAATACCATCCTTAACCCTAGATACGGAGGGCGTAAATCCATTCTGTGTGCGGGTTCCAGATACCCATACATAATTATCTACTCATGTGTTTGTTCATGCATAGCATATGGATGATTTATAACTTGCTTGTCATGGTATGAAATTAAAGGAATTCTCACTAAGCTGGTGTAGCTTATACCCAATAAATGTTTGAATAAACATGTTGATGGGAGAATGCTACGTGAGGACCGAGATGGTTGGAGCCGAGTATGACTTTAGAATTCCGGTAGGAAGTAAGAATACTTGAAGATATTAGCTAGGTTTTGTGAATTGTCTTGTAATAGTTTGTGTAGTAAAATATGTGGATGAATTGTAATTGAAGTATAGTGAATTATATTTCCTTTACATTGTTACTCAAGTTGTATCAATATAAAATGTATCACTCCGATGTGTCTCCTCCATGTGTTAGACACCTTGTAGATAGTATGAAAGCCTTCGTGTGACTGAGGTGGTCATTCGTAGGCTTTAATATTGTGTACGGTGGACTGCCATGTTTAAGGTACCCTTCGATACATGACAGTTCCAGCGTCCCCCTTCTATGTAGGATAGAATAGTACAGGAGTCAGTTCAGACTACAGTTCACAAAAGGAGTGTAACAACAGATTTGCTAGATGAAAGAGAAGGAAAGAGTCGAAGGACTGAGGAAAAAAAGTATGTCTCTAATTATAATTATGCCAAATGGATTGGGACTGGACATGGAGGGTAGATTGAGAGGGATATACCTCCTAGTTCCGAGAGTGAGCAGAGGCCTGCACCTAGAGGCATCCGGGTGATGGATACGGATCTGACACTAGCACTCCCAGGAGAAGAAGACACGAGGATCGATATTAGTGACAGCAATTCTGAGTGAGAGGATGATTACCCTCAGTTAAGTCCTTAGGAGAAGGGCAAGGGTCGCCTTTATCCTAGCCCTTGAGTCAGATCTAGTATTATATGATGATGATGTTTGCACTATCTATTAGTGATGGCATGATAGGTATGATATCGATAGACTTTTGATGATGTGCATGTATGTGTAACATGTAGTATGTAGGGCGATGTATATGTATCTTTTGATGACTTTAGTAGTAGAAGCTAGGTATAGAGTTAGTGCCATTTTTTATATGTACATAATGCACTATGTAAACCCCTGAAAATTTCATAATTCTTAGAAAATAATCCTAAGAGTCAAACACTGGAAACGAAACCCTAAAAATCAAACCAAGTTAAAAATTAATTCTAAATATGATCAAAAACGAGATTTCTTAATCTGAGAAAAAGAGAACCTTTAAAAACAAAATAGAAAAATCTAACTATCGGTTGAATCAACATCCGTACATCAATCGAATCACCTAACTATTTCCTAAACACGCAAATCAAGATAATAGATCCAAATGATGCTTGATAATGAAATGCTAAGATCTTAAATCCTTCGGTGAATTTTAGAATCGGAAATTTCAATTTTCACCAAAAGTCAAACTAAGTCAACTCATAACCTTAGACTCGGCTAAACGATCCCGAGAATTGAAAACTACTAAATAATCACAAATAAAATGAGATAAACCTTAGATATCGAACTAAAAATATAATACGATCAAAACTCCAAAATTATATGATCTTATGAATAACTCAACAAAACCAGAAGTCAAACCGGAACCCTAAAAGTCAACAAAGCTTATAACAAACCCTAGTGTTTAAGATTTGGCAATTCCGCGCTCTTAAACCCTAGACAACGAAATGAAAATAATGATGATAATAGTTCGTAATAATATAGGGAAGCTTAAAAATATCAGATTCGCAAATTTCTAGTGTCCTTCGAATCCAAACGGGATCAATTTCCAAAAATCATGCCTCGGTACATCGGATGGAAAAAATATTCCATTAATACCAATAGACTCGTAAAAATATGAGGTTTTCAAAAATATCAGTTTTAGAATTTTTCGCTAGCTAAAAAGTACAGATATCGCATTTATATGCCTATTTTTATTACTATCGGTACTTTAATTGTCTAGTCTACTATTCATAGTACTTTTCTACTATTCATTACTATTCCTCTATATCTACTTTTTCTTACTACCTATTTTTACACCTACATACTTATTTCTTATAATTTTCTTTTCCCATAAAAATTCTACACCACATATTACTAAACTTCTCTCACACTTTTGTTCTAAAATTAATTTTTAATCAAATTTCTCTCTCCCCTCATGCCTTTGCCATCCACTCCCCCTCTCTCTTCTTCCCCATTTATTTTCTTTTTCATTTAATTTAATTACATCTAATTTTCACTCAAAAATTCTATAAATACCTCATTCCTCCTTCATTCTTTCACACAATTCATTTCACTACCAAAACTCTCTCAAATTCTCTACACAAACACTCTCCATAAACTTTTTGTCTACCAAAACTCTCTTTCACCAAATACTCACAAAAATTTCTCTCTATGCAATACAACTACCATTTCTCTGTTACCACATAACCATACATTCACTACCATCTTCATACCACATAAACACTTTAGGTAAAGATTTCTTCCAACCATTTATTTTCTCGTGTCATGTAACTTAACATGACTATGGTGTTGTTTTGAAACTCATATGAGTAGTAAAAGCAACAACATGTTCATGTTTTGTTCTTGTACATAAACTTCCTATTTTATTATGTTATGTTGATTTTATTGTTGTTATAATACTAATTCCTTATTCATATCTAACTAAATATATTTATGTATTTATATATAATCTTTAGAACATATAAGCTCACTTGGTTTTTATTTAATTTCATGCTTTGCAATTTATTTATTTCATGCTATTTTCTTAAGACTAGTCTTTCTAGTCTTAGAATTGTCAATATCAAGTCAAAATAATCTTTTATTTATTTTTTTAATCTTTTGGGACTAGTCCATTCTTAGTCCCGGGATGCCTTAATGAAGCTAAGGCTTCCAATACTTGACCGGGATACCTTGATGAAGCTAAGGTTCCCAATACTTGATATTTGATTTTCTTGCTTATTATTTGTTTCTAGTATTTTCTTATGTTCTTATTATATTACATGCTCATAATACTTGCATCTACATAATGATATTGTCTCAACTAATTTGAAATTAGAATTTTACTTTACTAAAGGAACTTAAAACCAAATTTTCTATTATGTGATTTGTCACAAAATAATGAAGTTATTATCAACAACATAAAAATAA
This sequence comes from Combretum micranthum, assembly GCA_024138025.1. Classification (NCBI taxonomy): domain Eukaryota; kingdom Viridiplantae; phylum Streptophyta; class Magnoliopsida; order Myrtales; family Combretaceae; genus Combretum; species Combretum micranthum. The sequence continues at coordinate 207,686 of JAMXBD010001387.1, forward strand.
AGTAATACAAGTTTTCTCAAGTTTTTCTCAAATAACAAAGATAACTTTATCAAAGAAACATAAGGAATAAATATTTTCTTTGTATATTATGGTAACCTAAGTTTTAGTAAAATAATTTGTTAATATTTAAAGTTTTTACAAAGAGCTTAAGATTTAAACTCTTTTTCACACCATAACAAAGCTAAGAAACAAACTAGTTTTCAAAGTTAAGATGAATTCAACCCATAAAGTTATAAACCCACTTAGGAAAAATAATGATTTTCAAATTTCTAAAGAAAGAACTTGTTTTCAAATAATATAAACAAGATAAGATTAAAAACAAAGGGTTTTATCAATAAAGAAAATTCTTTTCAAAAGAAATAAAAGAACAAGTTTTAGAAAACAAAAACTTATATTTTAAAATAATAAATATAAGAAGACAAGACTCATTTTCTAAAACCATTATAAATACAAAAAGATTTTCAACAACTTAATACACTTTTGATAAATTTGATCTTTTATCACTAGAAGTAAAACTTATGAAAGACTAAGGTTAAAAGAAAATTTACCTGTTTTTTGGAAAAAGAATGAAGAAAATAAAATAAGAATATACTCATTTATAACAGCCTAGGAAAATATAAAGCTTCTTCAAATACTTGAAAAAAAATTATCAAAGTTAAAGTTTTAACAACTCAAAATGAATTGTTTTATAAATAAATTGTTGTGACGCTATCATTAGAATGTTTTGCATATAAAGTGAGCTTATCTATATACTAAAAGTATTTATCAAATATATATTTATATATATATATATATATTGTTACAAAAGGATTTTCTTTAAAATGAAGATTGAGTTAGAAAATGGTTTTGCAAAAATCTAGAAATATTCGTTTTAAATCTGTACCCAATGTTTTCGGAACCCAAATGACCTTATATGACAAAGATAACCTTAGAAATGGACAGATCTTTTCGAATAGGTAGAAAACAGTATATTATATGCGAAATTCTAAGTTAAAATGAGCAAGTTATGACCATTTTAAATTGGAATTTCATTCTATACGATTTTGACGAACATAGTGAGATAGAATTAGAAAGTTTAAGTAGAATTGCTACAAAATACTCATCCTGGGTATTTTTTTGTCTAGGTGATGAAGGATACGAGAATACCTTTCCCGAGGATTACTACGACTAAGAAGATTGCAAAATGGACAAGTGAGTTATTCCTCTTAATTTCGTTACCTTGCTTGTGCTTGTAAAGTAGTGGCATTAGTATACTAAGGAAAGATAAAAATGGATATGTATGGGAATTCAGGGATATGTATATATGTGATTTTTTATTTATGCGTGAAATGAGAATTAAGAATATCGTAACTTCAAATTGCCTGTTTAAATGTTTTTATTTACTTACTTGTATGACTGTTTATTATTTGCTAAATTGATTGATCGCCCCCTAATAAACCTTAATAAGGTTTGGCTTAAGAAAAATAAAACACTCATGCATAGCATCTATCGAGTCACATCTCTTTCGGAAGGCTGCTACTCCTACGCGTAGAGTTAGATTGGCTATGATCGTGCGGTGACACAGGCCATGTTCCTTCCTAGAGAATCCAAATAGCTCGGGAAATGCGACTCTAGGTTCAAAGCCAAGCCAACCGAATGCTGTGGGTGAGGACCTGGGGACTAGCAGTAGAAGATTGATGATCTTCAACCCCGATTCCTTAACCTTCGATACGGAGGGGTAAATCCATTCAATATATGGTTTCTGAATAACTATATATATTTGCATAATCACGTGATTGTTGCATTGTATGCATAGCATATGTGTGAAAATCTAAATGAACTTGTTTTCAAATATGGTACGAATGCAAAAGAATATCTCACTAAGCTAGTTGTAGCTTATACGCCGATAGATTTTGTTGAAACAGGTATAACATGGCTTAAATTGATGATCATGACATTAAGGAAGTCATGGAAGGATGTTAAGCTTCTATGAAGGAAATGGAAAGTAATTTTGTAAGGTTCTTTATATGTAATGACTTATATGATTGGTGTTATTGTCACGCCTCGAGGGTACCCTAGTAGTAATAAACAAGTTACACTTGAATATTATCACTAGATTACCTTCAGGGAATGACAGGTTTTCAAAACAACAGGATCTTTTAAGTTGCTTGATAAGAAATAACAAATATATGAGAGAAATGATTTAGTGAATAACCATTACAAACTATTACAAACCATATAGCTCCTTTGAAATATACAACTAAATAATCTACTATAATAGTACATAACCGTCAAACTAAAATATATTTGTAGACTTCTAGCTTCAAAGCTCTTACCGGAGCCATATTCCTGGATGTAACTAACCAGGGTCGTAAAGTGAACCTGAAAAGAATGTAGGAATATGAGCGAAACGATAGCTCAGTGAATAATCAGACATACCATACATCACACAAGTCATTAACAAATCATATGCAATGCAAGCACTCAACCATATGCACAGATACAAGTTTGGATGATCTAGAATCCAAACAGGAAAAAGATTTACGCCCTCTTTTTAATGGGATAAAGAACCAATACTCAATGACCCACCTGCCCAGGAGAGACTAAGTACATAGGAGAATCAACGATTTCTCGTTTTAATGTTATCACTTTGAATATAGTTGCTTGAACAAACCATCTCCTGCAATCCCCTTAGAAACTCCCTAAGTATTAATCATTTCAAAGCGATTCTACGAGCGACGTTCTTCGGTGCCTTTTAGTTCCTCATAGGACCGCCAGACCAAAGAGAACCTTGGAAAACTCACACATTAGGTCAACCAAGCAAAAACAGAGATCCGAAATATTAATACGTAGCAGGCTGTCACAACCATATATGCAATAATGCAATTCGTGCAATGCATGTTCATATTATTTTGTTAAGTCCATAATTCTTAATCAATTTCGGGGTGAACATACATTACACACAATCATCATTATACTACTGCACAACACCAACCATTGCATTATCGCTTGTATAAAGATATTTTAACAATCATACAATAAGATCATATCATACTTTCAACAAACATTCATTTGATTATCTTGCATTACATATTCGACTATTTACAATCATAACCAGTACAATATGACTGAATTACTCACCTGCTCATACTGCCTCAATCGTAGTAATCCACTGGTAGATCCTCTAGTGAGTCAAAGTCACCTATTTAAAACAAAGTATTCATCAATACAATCTAACTAAATTCCTATCTATGCCTTGTGTCCTAAACTCGATATTCTGGTAATCATTAATACTTAGTGTCGTCGTGTTTCTCTTATTTTATCTTGCATAATTGTTTTGTTATTTTTAGAAGTCACATTACTCAAGAAATTAACTTATTTCAATTTCCATTCTTGCCTATTTTATCTTATTAAAACAAATATTAGACTATATCAACTTTAATTAATACTAAATATTTTCTTAATTCTAGGGTTTCAAAAGTTATTAGATATTAATCTATTTATTCTAATCTCTAGTAATAAATTTTATATTGTTGTACACACATATATATATATATATATAATACTAAATAGGCTTTAAGAAAGATATATATATATATAGTTTCTGTTTGGATTTGAAAAACTTTCGTTAGAAAATTTTAACTGTAAGCCGACTCAAGGCCGCCGGCCTTTATCTCCAGGTGCCGGTGTAAAATCATTTTGAAGAAAATTTCATATCGAGTGCGCCGGGGTTGAAGGCTGCCAGCTTTCAACGTACGCCGGCACTACGCCGCCGGCGTAGATTTCCAGGTAGCCGGCTTACGTTCATGTTTTACGTGAAAATTATTTTACGTAGCCTCTGTTTGAGTGTAAGCCGCCTATAAGCCGCTGGCCTATCCATGTAAGCCGCCGGCATACAACGTTTACACTGCCGGCCTTGAGGTAGTGTTGCACTGTTCATCATCTTCCTCCTCGGTTCGATTCTTTTTCTTTGATTTTTATACGTTAAAAACTTACTTAAACTACTTCTAAGAGTTTATATATAATATATAAGGATATATAACAACTTTCAACACGTTTAAAAACATAGATATATAGATTTTGATTCTTGGAACTTAAAGCTAGGGTTTTGAAATTTTACCTTGTTGGAGCTCGTTTGATGTAATCCGAAGCTTGTGATTGTGTTTATCAAGTTCCTAAGATAATTATAAGTCAGATACAATTCATATATTTGAACGAAAATCCTTTGAATCATGTCAACTTACCTTTGAACTCGTTTTTGAGGGTTTTTGGCTTTGTTTTCCCTTTGATCCGAGTTTAGATGTCATGATCTATTTGTTATTTGTTTCTAGTTCATTTTGTTTGTTGTTTGGGAGTGATTTCGTGCTGGAAGATATGAGGATTTATGGCATTTGTTTGTTTTCTCTTAATGAGCTTCTAATGTTTATATATGAAGAAGAAGAAGAAGATGGGCTGCAGCTGTTTCCTCCTTCGATTCTCCTCCGAATTTGATGTCTCTTGCTGTTGTTTTCATTGCATTTAATATGGAGCTGACTTGGCAACTTTTGATTGGTTGTGTGGTTGATTTTTGTGGAAAATTTGGTGCATGAATGAATCAAATCCGGCTCTCCTCTTCTCCTTCAACTTTTCCACCGAATGCAGCCGTAAAACATATATATATATATATATATTAGTTTATCTATTTAATTAAATTTTGAGTAATTATACGAGTTATACGGGTATATATCGGCTAATATTTGAAAGTTTTCGTATAAAAATATGCGTATAAAATTATACAAAACACTTAGATTTTCAAATAATACAAATTGAGGTTATATATATACGTAGTTAATTATTCGTATAATTTTATCTCCCGCGATTTTGGATTTCTTAAGCTCATTAGGTTAATTTTTGTTTCAGGCTCCGATAGCTTAAGAAAACTCGGTTTAGAACAATAGCATGATCTGATTATTTATTTGAAGTTTAGATTTTAAGTTATTCGTCAGTTTGTATTTTCGTTGTGTATTTAAAATCTTAACAGTTCATTTTTGGATCATCGTTTTTTATTTAAGAGCATAAATACTCATTTATGCAGTATTGAACTTAATACAGAAATCAAAATATATATATATATATTTAGTTTTGGATACTGAACAGAAATTCTTATTAGTGGCTTTTAATTTCAACTAGAAATCTTGAATTTAAGGTTTAAGTCTAAATATAAACTCATTACTACTCGTTATTCTAGTCTCGAATCATTATCGAGATAAAAAACAATCATTTAATCTTTATATTCATATTTTCTATTTAAATCTATTTGTATACTAGGTTTTTGGGTTTAAATTTTAGATCATATCTTGAATTAGTTATTCAAGGTACAAAATCCCATTTTTGGTATTAACTAGGGTTAAAGAATTTCTTTATTCGATTCCTAAATCTTTCATTTATCCCAAAATCTAAATATTAATCTATTATTAGACTTCAATCAGAATCTAAATCTATTATCTAGTTTATACAATCTATTATAAAGTCGAGTACTAATGTGAGAAATTCCCAGGGTTTACAGTTATGTTGATTCTAAGATGTATATTTATTTGAAGACAATAGAGGGATATGCCCCTAAGGATTGTAATTTAATATGTTTATGTTTTATGCTAAGTATTCTCTTTGCCTTGTTACTTATTTATTATCAATATAAATTGCGCTATTCCGATGCATTCCCTTGGTTGTGATGTACGCCTTGTACATGATATGGAAGTCTTTGCGTGACTAAGATAGTCATTCATAGGCTTTAGTATTGTGTATGGCAGACTGCCACGTTTAGAGTACCCCTCGGGGTGTGACACACTAACTATGAGAAGTTTATGTGTATTTTGGTTATGTATATATATGTGTGATATATATATATATATATATATGAATGACCTTGATGTCTTTTAGTAAAGGTGAACTATGATCTAATCTAAATAACATGTTTAAAGTTAATAGAATGCCAAGAGGGAGGAATAGAAGTAGAAACGCAAGGATCTCTGGAAATCTACCAATAAATGCTTCTACACCATCCCAAAACCGATTAGAGGATGTTTTACAAAGTTTCCAACAACAAAATGTATTAATCTTGCAAGCTTTGCAAAATATGCAAACAACAAATGCAGCACCACATGCTGAGGCGCTAGTAATGCCTCCAACAACTCCTAGAGGAAATGAAAGGCATACTGTTGTCACGCCCCAACGGGTACCCTAAACGTGACAGTCTGACACACTCAATATTAAAGCTTAAGTATGACAACCTTAGTCATTTCCAAAAGCTTTTATATTAAGTGTAAGGCTTACTTTCACAATTTTTAGAGGACCATACATGGATTAATGAAGCTTAAGGAGATATAAAAACATATTAAGAAAAGAAGAATCACAATAAATAATTTTCCATGGCATAAACTTTAGAAACTTAGGGACAACTCCCTAAATTACAAATCTATTAACATGCTAATACTAAACTATACTTTATTCAGATTTCTAATATTCAAAAGGGATTACCTGCCCACATGGTCCACGTGGCCTTAGCCATAAGTACGGAAACTGCAAAAGGTAGCTATCGGGGTATAAGCTAATAGCTTAGTGAGAACTATTTCCATAAATAACTTCTTGTAACAAGATTCAAACAAGTTGGTTAATCACACATATGTAATGCATCAAACACGTGGGCAACAATCATATAGCTTTCTGGGAACTATATGTTGAATGGATTTACGCCCTCCATTCGGGGTTTGGTGATACTCAAAACAAGTAGTTTTAATAATAGAAAATTTAAGCTTGCGAGCACACATCGCCAAGCATTCAATAAAAACTTTTATACTTGCGAGCACTCATCGCCAAGTATCCAATCTTGCGCACTCATCGCCAAGTATTCCGAACCTACTTGATTTGACCTTGCTTTCGGATCATCCGCCAAGCATATTCCATTAAGCCGCCAAGCAATCGCTTTCGGATCTTCCGCCAAGTGTTGCTTTCGACATGAGCCTACTATCCTTCTCACCCAAGGATAATAACCCAACCATGTAATGTGACTCACTTCGTGGTATGCATGAGTTCATTTATTTATAAAGTCATAACATAATTATTTTCAACTTTATGGTGATCAAGGAATTTCACACAAATCAATATTATACTAAACAATCACTTAGAACAATTCGGGCTTCGATATTCTTAGAATTCTTTCAAGGAATTATTTTACATGCATATCGGTTTATCTTTTCCTAACTCTAGTGCAACTAATTTACAAGCACAACAAGTGTAGCATTTAATGGAAATAAACTCACGATGCCATTGTCGTCTATTCCTCTAAGCGGATGAGTCATTCACACACTCCTCTTAATCGTAATAGTTCTCGGGGTGAAGAAATCTTTCCTCCGGATCACCTAACCAAAGAAAATACCCATAATGAGTTTTTCTTGAAGATTTTCTTGAATTTTGACAAAACAATGTCAAAGAACGTAAAGTTCGTATAGAAGAATGTTCCAACTTAAAATGGCCATAACTTGGTCATTTTAACTCGGAATCGCGCATATAATATACCGATTTCTATCTACTCAAGAAGATCTACCCATTTCTAAAATTATTTCCCACAAACAAAGCCATATAGGCTCCGAAAAACTGGTGACAAAATTCACTACGGATTTTCCAAGTAAAAACAACTTTGTTTCAAGAAATCAAAATTTGTTTGATAAATACTTAGTTATCTATATAGTTGAAAAATTCTCTTTTTGTAACTATATAACTCATATTTAAGCATGCTCAAGTGTCTTGTTGTCCAAATTTTTTCTTAAGTAAAACAATGTCGGGTTGAAGCTTTTCGAAATTGTTTTTTGAATTTCTTTGTAATGAATACCTTGTTTTCTTTATTTTCTAAAAACGTTTTATGTTGGTTTTATTTATCTTTTTCTAAGTGACTTTTGAAAATAAATTTTCTACTTCCTAAGTTACATTAATACTATATTTCTAGAAAATATGCTATTTTCCATTTTTCTAGTGTAAATTCCTTTGTTTACTTGTTTTGTAAAAATCTCTTTGATATTTCTCATTCTCTTTCTCATGTTCATATTTTCTAAAGTAATTATCCATGTATGAAAATTTGTTTTCTTCATAAAAACATTGTGGAACAATTAAGGACTTTTTGTAGAAAAACTAATTTCTATAATCTTATTAACTTTTTCTTGTAACTTGAAAAGTGAAAATTTATTCTTTTCAAACCATAAATTTTCTTTGCCTATTTGTTTGCAAGGTCTTAAAAATTTCCTTAGTCTCCATCTTATTTTCTTTCTTTATGAAAAACCATTTTTGTCAACAAATATTTTCTTTTGAAAGCAAAGTAGAGTAACAAAGATTTAACTAGCTTTTAAGTAAAAATAGTTTCTAAATTCATAGTGAATTCTTTTTGTAACTTGAAAATGAATTTATTTTTGTTATCTTATATTTTCACATAAACTTATTCCTAAGTGACAAAAAGTCTTCTTTTATTTCATTATCTTTAGAAAATAAACTTTTGGACAACAATCTAAATGAACATGATTATGAGAATAATTAAACAAAATAACATAAAGCATAAATAATAAAATCAAGTATTGGAGTCTTAGCTTTTTCAAGGCTCCCGGGACTAAGAAATAAACTAGTCCCATAATAAAATAAAATAAATGAAAGAAAAGCTTGTTTTGACTTGATGAGGACAAGTCTAAGACTAGAGACTAGTCTTAAAAACAACTTGAATTAAATAAATTGCATTGAAGTAAATAAATTGCATGAAAGGTAAATAAATTGCAAGATTATGAGCTTATATGCTCTAAAGAATATGTATATAGTTATATAGATATAGTAGATAGTTATGAACATAAAAGAGACATAATGAACATAAAAAACATAATGAATATATAAAGGAAACATGAACATAAAGGAATTGTGGTTATGAACAAAAACAAAGTATGAACCTATTGTTGCTTTCTTAACCTTCATGGTTTTAGAAAACACACACTAAGCTCATACTAAGTAGATGAACATGGAGACTTCTTGAAGAACTTTTACCTAAAGAAGATGAGCTTAAAGAGAACTTCTTGAAGAGCTTCTTGGAGAGAAATTCTAGAGAGATTTTGAGAGAGTAATTTTAGTGTAGAAGTGGTGTGAAAGAAGTGAAAGAGGAGGGGGGTATTTATAGGAAAATGGGGAGTGATTTTTGTGTGATTAAAATAAAAGAAAATTAAAACAAATTGAGGGAGGAGAGAGAGGGTGTAGCGCCGGCCATATGTGTAGAGGGGGAGTGTGATTTATTTTTTTGACTTTTTGTTAAATAAAAGATGTAATTTGTAAGGTAGATGTGATATAAAGTTATGGGAAAGGTAAAAAGTTAAGATAATAGGTTATGTAGAGTGTAAGAGTAGGTGTAAGAAAAAGTAGAGATAAAAGAATAGTGTAGAATAGTAATGAATAGTGTAATGTAAAGTAGATATGACAATTAAAGTACCGGTAGTAAGAAAATACGCGTATAATAGCTATATCTGTTATTTTTACTTACCGAAAAATTATGAAACTGATATTTTTGGAAAACTTATATTTTTACGAGTCTAACGTGTATTCGGAATATTTTTACTATTCCGGGCTTCCGGACACGTTTTTCGAGAACTGTGTCCGATCGGGTTCGAAGGACTCCCGAAATTCGCGAAACGGAAACTTTTATGAAACCTATGGTTATTACGAGCTATTTGAGCTAATTATCCCAACTTCGTTTTTCCGGGCCAAAGAAAACGGCAATGCCGGATTTAGATTGATACGGTAAACTAGGGTTTTGTTGACCTTTAAGGTTCCGTTTGACTTCCGGTTAAGGTTTTATACTAAACCGATTCCGAAATTTCAGGGGTTTACAACTGTACTGGTTCAATTTTAGGAAAATGGACCAGTAAACCCTGATGAATCTGCATATGAGGTGTAAGGACCGCCCTGATATGAACAAGAATTGCTACCACCACCACCTTTACGTCTTTAGAGGAACTTGTTGCCAAAATTCATTAAATGCAACAGGTACTTTGAAGGACTACTTGGAAAGCTAGAAGAAGCTGAAGACTGGCTGGCTCAAATTGAGCGATCCCTCGATGTTTTCCAAGTACCTGAAGCTCTGAAGGTACCATATGGAGCTTATTTGCTAAGATTAAGAGCAAGAATATGGTGGAATTCAAAACAACAAAGTTTGCCTCAACCTGTTACTTGGAAAGTGTTTAGACGAGAATTTTTGAAGGAATATTTCCTAGGCAGTCTAAAAGCAAAATATAGCACTGACCTGATGAATCTAACACAAGGAAATAAGACAATTGATGAGTATGAACATGAGTTCAATTAGTTGTTACAATTTGCTCCAGATGCTTATTGAGATAGTGATGAGCTAAAGAGACAGACTTTCATGGCTGGATTAGAACCTCATTTCCAGAGAAGACTTGCTGAATTTGAAGTTGATAACTTCGCGGCTATAATAGAGAAAGCCTGAATCATTGAACGAGAAAGGACATATGAAATTGAAAGGTATAACAAGAAATGACCAATTTTTGGGAAGAGAACATATGATGGTTTTATGGCAAGTCCTGTGCCTAAGAAGATTAAATTTTTCAAATCTTTCAGTGTGAACAAAGGAGGAGTAATTATGAAGAATAATGTTACATGTTGGAAATGCAAGGGTTCTCATTATCCAAGAGAGTGTTAACAATTGCAACACAAATGCTACTATTGTGGAGACAGTGGACACATGGCAAATAATTGTCTAAAAAGAAAGATTGCAACCTGTTTTGTATGTAATAAAGTTGGCCATATATCAACCAACTATCCACAGAAAGTGAATACAGTAGCTGGATCTTCATAGCCTAGAGGAATGGTTGGAGTCGCAAGACCAAAAAATGGAAATGCCAATACCAGCATAGCTAGTACAACGGCTAGAGTCTTTGCTATGTATGGGAATCCTATTGAGGATGTGGAGATGGAAGAGGAGGATGAAGAAAATATATGGGAAGAAGTAGACCTTGATGATTATGTTCTCATTGCAAGTATGTAGTTACATATTTGTTTATTTAAAATTATTAGACACAACCACGATTAAATGAATAATAGAAGCCGTTATGAATTGAAAATAACGCTAATTTAATAAATGATAAATAGGATCAATTCAAGTAAGGGATCAGACTCCGTATGCTTTGTTTGACACAGGAGCAACGCATTCTTTCGTAAATGCTGGATTCGCAAGACGTGTAGGATTACTAACCGAAACCATGAGTAAAGAATTGAGAGTTACTACACCAATAGGAGACTTAGTGATAACACGGGAGAGGATAAAGAGTTTTCCATTAAAGATTGGAAATCAGGAATCGATTGTTGATTTAATCATGGTAGATATGCAAAAATATGATATTATTTTGGGTATGACCTGGTTAACTGCTGTAAAAGCGAAAGTTGATTGTCGTCTCAAAATGATATCTTCTATTAATAATCAAGGAGAAAGAAAGGAGTATAGAGGAGAGATACTCAAAGGAGTTGGAAATAGGATAAAAACAATTGAAATGGAAAATGAAGAAGATATGGAGTTAAACGGGTGTATTCTTGTAACAACCGAGGGTGAATCTAAAGCAATAGATATTCATACCATCAGAACAGTGTGTGAATATCCGGATGTATTTCTAGACGAATTACCGAGATTACCCCTATACAGAGAAGTGGAATTTTCAATTGATTTGATACCTGGAATAGAACCAGTGTCAAAAGCTCTGTATCGAATGGCACCGGTAGAATTGAAAGAATTAAAGGTGCAATTGCAAGAATTGTTGGATAAAGGATTTATCAGACCCAGTGTTTCTCCGTGGGGAGCACCGGTATTGTTTGTTAAGAGGAAAGATGGTTCAATGAGACTCGGGATTGATTATAAAGAATTAAACAAAGTGACTATAAAAAACAAATATCCTTTACCCAGAATTGATGATCTCTTTGATCAATTGAGAGGAGCAAAGGTATTTTTTTCGAATTGATTTAAAGTTAGGATATCATCAAATCCGAATTAAGGTAGAGGATGTACCAAAGACTACATTTCGAACTAGGTATGGTCATTATTAATTTTTGGTCATGCCATTTGGACTAACCAATGCAGCTGCAGTTTTTATGGACTTGATGAACTGTATTTTTAGACCTTTGTTAGGTATCTGTGTGATTGTAAGCCCCGGAAAATTTCAGTAAATAATTTCAAGATGAACTTCGAAAATAAACCCTAAAAATCACTCCAAATTAAAACCGAATTTCAACTGGTCTTAAATCACGAATGAATTCGAAAAATTCCCGAGTCTTGGGAAAAATAAGAATTCTCAAAAACGAAGTAAGAACTCAACATACTACAATTCCAAGACCACTACGTATGACAAATTCCATACGTGACTCCGATTTATAAAATCGGGTAATATAGATCCCAAAAACGAATTATTAAAAAGTAAATAACGATTAACTTTCGAAAATGAAACCTAATTTAAAAATTCCGAAAACGTTAAAAGATAATAAATACTTACAAAAATAAAATTTAAAATAAACTTCTCAAATTAAATATGTTGTATGAACATAAATATCAATTTCCAAATTGGCAAAGGTCTAAACCGGAATATCACCCGGAAACCCTAACCGGAATATAATAGTGTAAGTCCGGCAATCTAGTGTCTCTAACCCTAGAGGCCGAGATGTAGTTTAAATATGTAGAATAGCTCATAGTAATATGAGTTTGTTTAAAAATATCATATTGGTAAATTTTTGACCTATTTCGAACCCGTTCGGGTACAGACTTCGAAAAGCGTGTCCCGGGGCTCGAGATATCAAAAATATACCAATAGTACCGTTAGACTCGTAATTTCATAAGATTTCTAAATATATCAGTTATATAATTTTTCGGGTTATAAAAGTTACAGTTATAACCTTTTTATCGTAATTTCATTATTACCGGTAATTGATTAGTCATTTGCACTATTCATTTTATTTCATTAAAAAATTTATTATTCTTATAAAGCTTTATATTTTTAGATAAATATTTTATATGTTACAGAAAATTTTGTTTTTCTAAAATTTAATTCGTTTCGGGTCTTTACGGGATCAGATTCTATTTAAGAACCGATATTAAAAATAAAATAAATTAATTTAATAATTGGAAAATATTTTTAAAATATTTTTATTCTCATAAAATATTTTTCTAGAATTTTTCGGGTTATAAAAATATTATTTATAGCCCATATTCGCGTATTTTGACCGTACCGGTAACATATTTGTTAAAATACTAAAATAATTCAAATAATTATTTAATTTTAAATATGAAAAATCTGCTACAAATATTTGGAATAAATTTTCTAATTTTATTTTATTTTAATTTATTTTATTAATAAAGTACTTTTATAACCCATACTTTCAAGTATACCTTATGCATATCACTTCATTTTCACTTCAATCTTTTACACATTATCTCACAATTGATGGCAGATTTTTGACCCTATTTATGGCTTCCATTGTCCTTTATCCACTCATATTTTGACTAAATTAATTATTTTCTACTCCTTCTTAAGAAAGTTACATCACACATTTATTACACAATTCAAATTCAAGTCAAAATTCAACAAAACACCCTCTCTCTCTCCCCATTTCACGTGGACAGCCCTCCCCAAAATCTGCCTTGTTTTATTTTTTTTTTCTCTTCATTCATTAATTAAAACACTCATTTCTCTCTCTCCTTCATTTATTCCTTCTTCCCTCTTTTATTCCTTAGCTTTTTCTCTCTCTTTTTCCTCTTCATTTTGTTCTTGTTTCTTACCATAACCAAGCTGCCCCCATTCCATTCTTGAGCCTCCATGCATATTCCTTGAAGATTTTTAAGCAAATCTTCATCTCAAAGCCTCCATAGGTGATATAGGTAAAGTGTAATGAAGGTTTCATGCATCAAATGACCTTCCATAAGCTTAAAAGCTTAGGATGATGATGCCAAAAATGAATCACTCTCTTCTCCACTTTTATTATCTTGTATTATAATGATTTTCTTGTTTAAAGTTGATATATATTGTAGATCTAACTTTCTATAGCTTTGATTTTTGTTATGCCATAAATCTTGTATTTAAGTTGTTATTTTTGTTATTCCTTATGACTTATGCATAGATCTAGCATCCACATGTCTATCTTAGTGATTCATGCATGTAAAACTAGTTTAGAAAACTAGATCTAAAGTTTTGAGTTCATAGATGCATTAGATCTTTGTTTATGTTCATGAACAACTTGCTATAGCTTGATGATGGTAGGAAAGTTGTAGGAAACCCAAGATCTATTTTGTTTTTCAACAAAAATCAACTTGAAAATTCGGATGAAAATGGACCCATAGTTAGAAAAGTGGTTTTTCAACTTCAAAATGTGTATTTTTCATTTTAAAATGAAGGGCTTAGGGTATAGATACCATAAATGAAGGATTTTGATAAGTGAAGTTTAGATCCATGATGTTTATAGATTATTACCATGCATTTGTTTTATGTTTGTAGACACCCAATTTTTGCCTAATTAATTAAGGCTTAAATTTAATTAAACTCATTTTTTCCAAAAGCCTTAAGTATTGATGAAGTTGGCTAAGTGATCAAGGCATAGGCCAAATGGCCTGTTGGTTAAATACATTGACCCAAACACACACCCAAGCTCAAGGACACAGGTTCAAACCCTAGCAAAGGCAAATTTTTGCCTTTTTATCATCTTATTTTTGCCTTTTCATCTTTCTCAAAGTGACTTTTTGCCTTACTTTGCATCAGTTTTTAACATTGATGAAGCAATTGCAAAGTAGTTATGGAATATGAAAGATCAATACACAATTCATGTGTAAAAACAACCCAAAAGTCACAAAATTCGTACTAAAAAAAAATTGGGAAAAAATACAATTTGTAAAGCATTCAATTGCACTTAAATGAGGAGTTACAAGAATTGAATAAAAATTGGATGATTTATCTACCCAAATTAAATGATTTGATGAAGGATATGAGAAATCAATCATCAATTCATCAGTTTCAAACAAATTAAACACGAATTTTCGAATTAAATTCGTGAAAATAAAGAGGCAAAAATCGATTCGTTTTCGAAATTGTTCGAAACGTAAAATTGAGCTTGCAACCTATAAATAGGGGGTACTAGGATCAAAATGCACAAGTCAATTTCAAGAAACACATACACAATAGGATCAATTCGAAGTTTTCAAGTTTAGGGTTAAAATTCGAATTTTTCAAATTCGAAGTTATTGGATCATGTTTGATCTAAAATGAGTGTTGTAGGAATGTTAGAAACTTGATTTTGATGATTTAATGTGCTTAGATTTGCTCGAATTGATCAAATTAATCTCTGCAAAATTTTTTAAAATTTTTCAATCCTCACCGCCGTACGATCGCCACCAGAGCCGCCCCTTGCCGCCGTTCTGGGTGCACGTCACCACCACCAGGAGCACCGCCGTCGCACCAGGAGTCGGGCCGACAAACACCCAGCCACCGACGACCACCGGAGCAGCCGGAATCCGCCCGGAAGGTCGCGTAATCATCTTCTTCGCTCGACCGGGTCGGATCCGACCCGAAATTTGACCCGAAAATCCGAAGTCCAACCCACCCCTGGTCAACGGTCAACAGTCAGCGGTCAGCTCCGATCAGACGACCCAGATTTGATCAAGCAGATCAGCGGCCCAGATTTCATCAAGCAGATCAGACGGCCCAGATTTGATCAAGCAGATCAGCGGCCCAGATTTCATCAAGCAGATCAGACGGCCCAGATTTCATCAAGCAGATCAGCGGCCCAGATTCAATCATCCAAATCTGACGGCCCAGATTTGATCAAAGTGATCAACGCCTCAGATTGAGTCAATAGATCAGACGGCTAAGATCGGTCTTCAGATCAGACGATCCAGATCTGATCCGCTTCATCCAATGGTCCAGGTTAATCCGTATTATTTTATTATATAATTAATTTCAAAAAATAGCAAAAAATAGTAAAAAATTCATAAAAATTCATAAAAAAATTCAGAAAAATTCAGAAAAATTCGAAAAAATCCAGAAAAATCAAAATAATTATTTTTCATATAAATTTTTTTTTATATTTTTGATATTTTTGAATATTTTTAATGTGTATTTATACATAAATTGCTTTTGGAAATGCATATTTAATGATGAAAAATAATTTTAATATATTATAAAATGTTTTGAATATGTTGTGAGTTTATGTGATGATTAAAAAAAATTAAAAAAAATAAAAAAATAAAAAAATAATAATAATGATAAAAATGAAATAAAAATGAAAAAATCGAATTTTCCAAAAAAAAAATGATTTTTGGACTTAGAAAAATATGTTTTCATGAAATGAAAATCAATTGATTAGATCATAGGACCATCAAAAATGATTTTCATAAAAATTCAAAATTTAATGAACTTAAAGTGATAAAAGTTCAAAAATTAAAATCGATCAACAAATTAAAGTTCTTTTTAAAAGGAATACGTTTTGTCTGATCTCGATTAGCGAGTACGTAGGCACCTGCGGGGCGACATTAAAAAATAAAAAAAAAATGTTTTGTTTTTAATATTGTGAATAATTATTTTGTAAATATAAGTTTTTGTTAAAAAAAAAAAAAATACATTTGTTGATATTGATATTCTAAAAAAATAAAAATAAAAAAAATGAATAATGTGATTTGTGAATATTGTTTCATAATATATTATTTGAATTTTTGAGCATATAAAGGATAGATTATAAATTTAAAATTCCGAAAGTGGTAACCGATTTGGTTTTAATAGGTTAGCCCGAATCCATGATATCTGGTTTTTAAAAGTTTGTTTTTTTTAAATCAAATTTTTCGCAGACTAGTAGCTAAGTTAGGATCAACCGACCCATTGATCCTAGCTTTTTTTTTTTCCCGATTTATATCGGGTGGCGACTCTAAATCATTTTCAAAAATTAAAATTTCTTTAACCCCTAGTCGAGGATTCATGTTAAATGGGTTCGGGTTTAATGTGAATCGGGTTAGGAGAAATGAACCAGATAGTGGAAAAATCCAGGCTCGACAGCTTGGCGACTCCACTAGGGACTATTTAAATTTTTTTAAAAAAAGAGGGCTAGCCACTTAGGAATTTTAAATTTTAAATTTATCCTTGCTCAATTTTTGTGAATATATGATTCTTTGTATAATATATTGAACAATTGTTTTGTAAATATATACTAACCTTGCAAATATGAAAAAATAGAAAAACAAAAGCTGGATTGTTTGTTTGGTTATTTGCACTTGCATTTGCATTAGCATGATTATGTGCTAGATACGGTCGTACCAGGGCCGTCTTAAGAGCCTAAGCGAGGAGGACGAAGTGAGGTCCGGGGGCTGTGGCTTTCCACCCTCTAGATCAAGAAATGTCCTCCCACTCCGGTTTAGTACCACTAAATCGGGGAACCTATAGAACCTTACCAAATCATGCATTCATTAGCATGGGATATGACCAACTTTTTCTAAAAAAAATGGAGTTGAAATATAAAGGTACATATGTAAATACTTAAGAAAAAAATACTTAAAGAAAATTCTAAAAAATATAAAAGCTGTAAAAAAAAAAATTTTTTTCTTATACCTTTTAAAAAAAATTTTAGAAAATGATGTCTTCAACCGACAGTAGCGATAGCTTATGGGCTCGCCTTATTAGAGAAAATCGAGTGGAACCTTTCAAAGATCCAATGCTCCTACTGGACCGATGGTTTTTCAGTTTTAGTCCGGTCCAAAAGTCATTCATTGAGGATAGATTAGGCCCAATCCTCAGCTTACCAAAGATCCATGTTCCATTCACCATGTTCCGAGCCCTCACTCATCTATGGGAACCTGAAGAAGTTGTCTTCCGTTTGGGTCAGCATGTACTTAGCTCGACCATTGAGGAATATACTAGACTACTCCAAGCACCTCCTACCTCTGAAGGTATCTATGTTCCAAACTTCAAGCATAGCCCGGTCCGTATTATCTCAGAATTTTTGGGGATCAAGAGGGGACCGATAATTGAAGCTATCAATGATTGCAATGAATATTGCATCCGGCTAACCACACTGATGGACTGGTTTGGAACTCCTTAATACTTTAAAAGAAACCGAGCCACTTTCAGTATACCACTTGAAGTTTGGGAAGAAAACCGGGTTAATGCCTTCATAGTAGCTGCTTTTGCAACCATTCTCTTCCCTAATGGCAACTTCATCCACTTCCGGGTCATAGAGCTGGTTTCTCAATATTTAGCTGGCAAATCCTATGTTCCCGCTCTTCTAGCCGAACAAGTCCGTAGTCTGAATCACATCAAGTCTAAAGGACAAGGCAAGTTCAAAGCAAGCATGCACTTACTGATGGTTTGGTTTGCTAGCCACATTAAGCACTATGGAAAAGAATTGGCTAATGGATCCCTCATCAGTCTGAAATATGATCTCATCCAATCTTTTGCTGAAAGGGTCCACATGGAAGATGATCATCCTCTATGGGATATAATTGCCATTCTTGAAGACATGCCACCTGAAGACATGATGTGGCAAGCTCGCTGGTTCAAAAGCCCTGTTGCCATCCTAAGTTGCAAGGAATACATGGCAGTGCCCCTAATTGGACTCACCGGCTGTACTGGTTATTATCCCTCAAGTGTTATCAGACAGTATGGTATGCTGCAAGATATTACTGTCAAGCCTAATTTGGAGCAAGTCACTCTAGATTATCTGGATCCAACCAAGATATACCAGCTAAAGAATTCAAGCTAAATCAAATCCGAGCTATATGGGAAAATAGAGAGGTGAAGCCGTTTTTGAAGTCGAGCCAGAAAGTAAGGAAACCAAGAAGTATAGAGCAACCAGGTGGTATGTGGCTAGCCAAATGAAGAAGAAAAGGATATTCGATATGAAGCTCCCGATGTCCTTCAACCAGCACCATCGAACCTGACCCTGAAACAACTGCTTACATGGAAGCTGTTTCGGCTCGCCTGGAAGTATGTCACCGAGATTTCCAAGAAAGAGAGAGGGAAATGGTGGATCGCCTGCAAAGTGCTGGAAGTAGAATTGCATTCTTAGAGGCCGAGTTGAAGGCAGCTCAAAAGAAAATTCTAGCCCTGGAAGACAAGATTGTTTGCCCCACTAAGACAAGAAGACTGGTTTAGTTGGTTTAAGTTTAGTCCTTAGGAATCAAGGTTCTCTGAAACCATTAGAGAGTAGTTTTTGATTCAGTCACTAGGAAATAAGGTTTCTAAACCATTAAAAGTTTCTGTTATGTCAAACATTATCTTTTAATATAAATGTTTTTTTTTAAAAATCATTGGTCAATATCCCCATTTGCATCTGTGTGATAGCATATCTACATTTTTGCATATGTATATTAATTCTTTAAATCATATTAATGAAAATAAATGTCCAGGTCTAGCAAATTCAAGTTTAAGTCCAGAAATTTGAAAGATAGCCCAAGCCGGTTAGGAGCCCTATTGTTACCAGATCCCGAGCTAAGATGTCTAACACCGGGAACAACCCCACAGACCAGACCACTGAACAAAGACTCAATACCGTGGAACAAACCCTCTTTGGAATTGCTGAACAGATGCAGGCTTTAACACAAAGTCTTGCACAACTTAAGACCCCCACAACTTCTGAAGAATCCTCAAGGGCACAGAAAGGAAAAGAAATTGAGGGGCAGCTTATTCAGCAAGAGGAGTCACCAAATGAGTTTAATGCGGCTGAGTTGAAGAAAGAACTGGAAGCTCAGGCTAAAGAAATGGAGAGAAAACTGCTTGAGAAAATGAAGACGTTCGATGGTTTTGATCAAACCGCGATCCTGAATTTGCCTCAATATGAGGAAGGTGCCTTCCCTGAGAAATTTAAGGCACCGGAATTTGAAAAATATGACGGGACAGGTTGTCCTAATATGCATACCAGATTGTATGTACGACGAATGGGGCAATACGCAAAGTTTGACAAGCTGATGGTGCAAACCTTCCAGGACAGTCTTACTGGTGCTGCTTTGGCCTGGTACGCCCAATTAGACCATCAAGAAATTGATACTTGGGACAAGTTGGCTAGGGCATTTTTTAATCAGTATAAGTTTAACATTGAGATGGCGCCCTCGGTATGGGATTTAAGCAATCTGAAGAAGAAGAAAGAAGAGACTTTCAAGGAGTATGCTCAGCGCTGGAGAGCATTGGCTGCAAGGATCACCACCCCGATGCCTGAAAAGGACCTCACTTTCACTTTTATCAACACATTAGAGGAACCTTTCTTTTCCCATCTGGTTGGGCATGCATCAGCAAGTTTCTCAGAAGTGGTGATAGCTGGATGCAGGATTGAGAATGCAATTTCAGCAGGAAAATTGCAACAAGAAAAGAAATATACTGCACCAAGAAATGTCCCATACAAAGGAAAAGATTCAACCGTCAGCATGGTCAACACTTCGGGTGCAACTGGCCCCACTAAGTCATTTGTGTTGTCAACAAATCAGAATCAAAATCAGAATAAGGATCAGACTCAACAAAGTGCAGTCCCAAATCAACAATCAAGGTTCAACAGGCGAACTTACTCGATTCCGGTTCCCCTTAGCCAAGTATTAGCTAAACTAAGGGCCGATAATCTGATCAACCTCGAAGCGCCTAGAGAAGACTACAGGCCTAAAAATTACAATCCTGAGCTGAAGTGTGAATATCACATGGGGCAAATCGGGCACTCAACAGACAGCTGCTGGAGGCTTAGGCATAAAATCCAAGATCTTATTGATGCAAAAGTCATCCAGTTGGATTTTTTGAAGCTCCAAATGTCTCTACTAACCATTGCCAAACCATGGACCGTTATCAATATGATTACCGCTGAAATTCCGGATCCAGAAGAGCTTGTGTGCATGATCGAAGGTGGACCTAGATCCATTAAAATCGAGATAGGCAAAGGCAGTGAAGATGGATCAACTTCATCAAAGCCTAAGAACTATACCTTTCAGATACCCCTTGCTGTGAGTGAGTATAAAGCCGCTCCATTTGATTATAAAGCGGTAAATCATGCTTCAATGGTTGGTGGCCTTACTCGCTCAGGAAGAGTTTATGAGTCGACCGGAAAGAATGCAACTGTGAATATGCCACACAGCAAAATGAAGAAGGAAGAAAGATGAAGAAAGTCAGCATTGGCAAAACTGATGAAAGCAAGTGAATACAAAGTTGTCGAGCAGTTGGCCAAAATACCTGCCCAAATATCGCTCATGAGTCTGCTGATTAGCTCTAATGTACACCGTGAGGCTCTTTTCAAAGCCTTAGAAGAAGTGAAAGTTCCAGAGGGTGTATCAGAAGAAGCCTTGGGCATATAATCAACTCAATCTTCAAAATGAGCAAATCAGTTTCTCATCTGAAGAACTGGGAGAGGAAGGGGATCAACATAACAAAGCCCTCTTCATTGTAGTCAAAAGCTGTGGAAAGGTCATCTCTCGAGTATTAGTTGACAACGGTTCCTCTTTGAATGTATGCCCCTTAGCCACTTTGAGCCTATTGGGGATTGAACCGTCAGACATCAAACCAAGCTCTACTGTGTTCGTGCTTTTGATGGGTCAAAAAGATATAATAGGTGAAGTGGAGTTAGAAGTCACCATCGGGCCTCAAACTTTCATTATTCCTTTCCAAGTAATTGATATCCCCAGAACATTCAATCTGCTGTTGGGAAGACCATGGATCCATGCTGCCAGGGCAATACCATCAAGCCTGCACCAGAAGTTAAGTTCATAGCCAATGGTCAACTCATCACTGTTATGGGAGAACAGGATTATGCCATTTACAAGGAGACGCTGTCCCTTACATTGGAAAAGAAGGAGAAGAAGACTTCGGGCTCCAAATGTTTGACGAAGTCTGCATGATGAATGATGAAAAGAAGCTCAGGTGGGAACCTTTGGACTGGGTTATTCCCCCACTTGTGCTGAAGTGGCAGAAATGAAAAACCAAATGAGAAGGAGGAAGCTCGACAAGGAGTATGATCCAATCATCAAAATCCCTCACATCAGCCATTCCTTTCCAAAGCCACATCATATCCAGCAGCCAGATGATATCAAAGAAGATGCTTCATCCAAAGAAATGATCTTGAGAAATTGGTTCTCTGTGCCTTGCGCTAGTATTAAGTCTTTTAAGTAAGAACTTATCTAAGACTAGATTTGTGTTTTGTGTTTTTCAGTATTATGTGATGCTCAAATAAGTGTACTTAAACACCGTCCCAGTTTAATGAAATTTATTTCCGTTTGTGCTTTCACATATTCTCATACATTCCTCATTCATATTCAACCAGATTCGACAATTGTGATGAAGTTCAGGGATATCTCGCGCGTATAATTAATGAAAATATCAATATCACCTCTAACTCTACTGGGTTAGACGTTGAAGATGATATTGATTATCAATTTAGAACACAAGAAATTTGGCAAAATTTTGAACAAGGAAGGATTGAAATTCCCGAAACCATTGAAGTGATTAATTTGGGAACAAGCGAAAACCCTAGGAATCTGAGGATAGGGGGAAAATTGCCTGAGAGCACGGCACAAGATTTAACCAAGTTACTAACCGAATACTTGGATGTTTTTGCATGGTCGTATAGCGATATGCCTGGTTTAGACCCATCCATTGTGGTTCACAAATTGCCAACAAAGGAGGATTTTAAACCTAAAAAGCAAAAATTAAGGCGATTTAGGCCAGATTTACTCCTCCAAATCAAGGATGAAGTAAAAAAGTTGCTTGAAGTAGGATTCATTGAGGTTTCTGATTATTCGGATTGGGTATCAAATAGTGCCAGTACTTAAGAAAAACGGGAAAGTAAGAATCTTGTGGATTTCAGAGATCTAAACAAAGCAACCCCAAAGATAATTTCCCGTTGCCTCACATTGATGTTTTAGTGGACAATACCGCTGGAAATCATCTATTTTCATTCATGGATGGATTTTCAGGGTATAATCAGATATTAATGGCCGAAGAAGATAAGGTCAAAACCACATTCGTTACAGCCTGGGGAACCTTTTGTTACAAGTCATGCCTTTTGGTCTCAAGAATGCCGGGGCAACTTATCAACGAGCAATGCTTGCTATACTTCATGATATGATGCACAAAGAGGTGGAAGTATATGTAGATGACATGATCGCCAAGACAAAGGAAGGAGAGGATCATGTAGTGGTGTTAAGGAAGCTTTTTGAAAGATTAAGGAAGTTTCAGTTGAAATTGAATCCAGAAAAATGCACTTTCGGAGTGACATCTGGAAAATTATTAGGATTCATGGTTAGCCAAAAAGGGATAGAAATCGATCCTGATAAGGTCAAGGCAATTCAGGATTTGCCTCCACCAAAAACATTAAAAGAAATCAGAGGCCTCTTGGGAAGATTGAATTACATTGCTCGATTCATATCACAGTTGACTGATAAGTGCCAACCGCTGTTTAAACTGCTGAAGAAGAATGCCCTAATTGAATGGAATGACGAATGTGAAAAAGCCTTTAATCGGATAAAGCAATATCTGACGAATCCACCAGTACTGGTTACTCCAAAACCGGGGAAACCGTTGTTCTTGTATTTGACGATTCTTCCTGAATCCATGGGTTGTGTCTCGGGCAAAAAGATGAGGAAGGAAAAGAAAGAGCTGTTTATTTAAGCAAGAAATTCTCAAATGGAGAACAAAAGTATTCAGAGATAGAAAAGACCTGCTGTGCATTAGTATGGGTTATGCACAGACTTAGACAGTATACGCTCTTTACTCGATCGAGTTGATTACGAAGCATGATCCATTGCGATACTTGGCAAGCAAACCGGCTTTGGTTGGTCGAATCTCGAAATGGCAGATGCTGCTTTCTGAATTTGATATCACTTATGTAAGTCAAAGTTCAGTCAAAGGACAAGTTTTAGCTGATCAACTTGCAGAAAGCCCAGTTGATGATGAAGAATTAAAGGAACAAGATCAGTTTCCAGATGAAGGCATCAGGATAGCAGAAACAGAAGCGAAAGCAACAGTTGGAAGTTGTATTTCGATGGAGCAGCCAATGTATACGGGTGTGGAATAGGGCAGTCCTCATCTCACCAAAAGAACAGTTCCCGGCATCAGCCAGATTAATGTTTCCTTACACAAATAATGTAGCGGAATACGAGGCATGCATCATGGGATTAGAAATGGCAATTCAAATGAATATCGAGGAGCTCGAAGTGTTTGGAGATTCATCACTTATCATTTTCCAAACTCGAGGCGAGTTCAAAACTAAGGATCCCAAGTTGATTCCTTATCATAATCACTTGGCTGAGTTAGCAGGAAGATTCAAAGAAATTTCCTTCACTTATGTGCCAAGAACTCAGAATCAATTTGCTGATGCATTGGCTACTCTGGCCTCTTTGATCCAATTCACTGAAGGAGCAAGAATACAACCTTTGCAAGTCCGAATAAGAAGTGAACCCGCATTCTGTGCTGTGATTGAGTCAAGTGAACCATGGTTTCAAGATATCAAAATGTTCTTGCAAACAGGTAGCTATCCTGAGTGTGCTACAAAAAAGGATCAGAAATCATTGAGGCGTCTGGCAAGTCATTTCTTGTTAAGTGGAGATACCTTATACAGAAGGTCATTTGATACAACCCTGTTGAGATGTGTAGATGAAAAAGAAGCTCAAAAATTAATGGAAGAAGTTCATGAGGGAGTATGTGGACCTCATATGAACGGATATATGCTAGCTAAAAAGATTATGAGGCTAGGATATTTCTGGTTAACCATGGAATCAGACTGTATCAAACATGTGAGATCTTGTCATTTATGTCAAATTACAAACAAGATAAATGCTCCTCCGAAGGAATTACAGTCAATGTCGACACCGTGGCCTTTCTCAATGTGGGGAATAGATGTAATTGGGCCAATTTCGCCAAAAGCTTCAAATGGTCATCGATTCATACTAGTTGCAATCGATTACTTCACCAAGTGGGTTGAAGCCGCTTCATACGCCAGTGTGACAAAGCCGTTGTGGTGCGATTCATCAAAAGAGATATCATTGCTCGATATGGAACTCCAGAAAGTATCGTTACCGATAATGGTACAAATCTGAACAACAATGCAATGACTGATTTATGTCAGCAATTCAAGATTAAACACCGAAATTCCACTCCATATCGCCCACAGATGAATGGAGCAGTAGAAGCCGCCAACAAAAACATCAAGAGAATCATTGAGAAGATGACAATTGCATACAAGGATTGGCATGAAATGCTCCCATTAGCATTGATGGCGTATCGAACTTCTGTAAGAGTGTCAACTGGGGCAACGCCCTATTCCCTGGTATATGGAACTGAAGCCGTTTTACCAGTAGAAGTTGAGATTCCTTCACTCCGAGTATTGGCTGAAACAGAGCTCGAAGAAGCTGAATGGGTTAGACAAAGGATTGAACAGTTAAATCTTTTAGATGAAAAAAGATTGACTGCCATGTGTCATGGGCAATTATATCAACAAAGGATGGCTAGAGCATTTAATAAGAAAGTCAAGCCAAGAAATTTCCAAGAAGGTGATTTGGTTCTGAGAAAAACTGCCAAATGTGCAAGATTCCAGGGAAAGTTCACACCAAATTATGAAGGACCATACATAGTGAAGAAGGTCTTGTCGGGAGGAGCATTAATCCTTTCCCAAATGGATGGACCCGATTTAAAGGATCCTGTGAACTCAGATGCTGTAAAGTTGTATTATCCTTGATCAATAAAATTTGTCATTTCAAATGATCAATTGATTTTATTTTAATTAATTATAAGCAAAGTTGATATCCCTGAAATTCTCTGAAGTCGGATCAAAGCCTGACTACAAAATTCTTCCAAATAATTTACAACCAAACACCATTTGAATCATCAGAGAGAGAAATTTGAGCATCTTATAATGCTGAATGAATGCGTTTATACAGTTTGGTCTGTTGAATTGTTCTTATTTTAAAAGAAAATATTACTGCAAGGATAACTAATTTTGATAGAAAATTGAAGCATACTTTTTATCATCAATGTTAGATATGGAACCAAAATTATCATAAAAAAACTCCCAGTGGACTAAAAATTCACAAGTACCCCTCAGTCTAGACTCGACAGATAGTCTAGTACTGACCAAATTCAAAATCCATCCTTTAGAGATGGTGACCCAAATACAAAATCCATCCTTTAGAGATGGTGACCAAATACAAAATCCATCCTTTAGAGATGGTGACCAAATACAAAATCCATCCTTTAGAGATGGTGACCAAATACAAAATCCATCCTTTAGAGATGGTGACCAAATACAAAATCCATCCTTTAGAGATGGTGACCAAATTCAAAATCCATCCTTTAGATGGTGACCAAATTCAAAATCCATCCTTTAGAGATGGTGACCAAATACAAAATCCATCCTTTAGAGATGGTGACCAAATACAAAATCCATCCTTTAGAGATGGTGACCAAATACAAAATCCATCCTTTAGAGATGGTGACCCAAATTCAAAATCCATCCTTTAGAGATGGTGACCCAAATACAAAATCCATCCTTTAGAGATGGTGACCCAAATACAAAATCCATCCTTTAGAGATGGTGACCAAATACGAAATCCATCCTTTTGAGATGGTGACCTAAATTCAAAATCCATCCTTTTAAGATGGTAACCAAATTCAAAATCCATCCTTTTGAGATGGTGACCAAATTCAAAATCCATCTTTTTGAGATGGTGACCAAATACAAAATCCATCCTTTCGAGATGGTGACAAAATTCAGAAACCCATCTACTCAAGATGGTGATCAAGACAAGATTCAGAAACCCATCTACTCAAGATGGTGATCAAGACAGAATTCAGAAATCCCCTCAAGATGGTGATCAAGACAAAGGATAAAAGTCTTTCCATTCCAGATGGTGACCACGACCAAATGACCAAACCAAAGCCCATAGGTCCGGCAAATAACCAAATTAAAGCCCATAGGTCCGACAGTTGACCTAGCAAATCTAGACCCGACAGATGGTCTACTAGTTTTCAAAGTCTAGGTCCGATAGTTGACCTAGCAAATTTCAAAATCTAGACCCGACAGATGGCCTATCATTTTTCAAAATCTAGACCCGACAGATGGTCTATCAGTTTTCTAAGTCTAGGTCCGACAGTTGACCTAGCAAATCTCAAAGTCTAAACTCGACAGATGGTTTAGCACAAGATAAAAATCTCCTTGTTGAAAATAAAATTTGGGAGGAGAAGCTCAGCAAAAATTGGTTATCTTTTTGTCTTTGTGGCAAAAGTTTTGTTCAAACTTTATCACAAAGAGGGGCAGCTGTAGACACCCAATTTTTGCCTAATTAATTAAGGCTTAAATTTAATTAAACTCATTTTTTCCATAAGCCTTAAGTTTGATGAAGTTGGCTAAGTGATCAAAGCACAGGCCAAATGGCCTGTTGGTTAAATACATTGACCCAAAACACACACCAAGCTCAAGGACACAGGTTCAAACCTAGCAAAGGCAAATTTTTGCCTTTTTATCATCTTATTTTTGCCTTTTCATCTTTCTCAAAGTGACTTTTTGCCTTACTTTGCATCAGTTTTTAACATTGATGAAGCAATTGCAAAGTAGTTATGGAATATGAAAGATCAATACACAATTCATGTGTAAAAACAACCCACAAGTCACAAAATTCGTGCTAAAAAAAATTGGGAAAAAATATAATTTGTAAAGCATTCAATTGCACTTAAATGAGGAGTTACAAGAATTGAATAAAAATTGGATGATTTATCTACCCAAATTAAATGATTTGATGAAGGATATGAGAAATCAATCATCAATTCATCAGTTTCAAACAAATTAAACACGAATTTTCGAATTAAATTCGTGAAAATAAAGAGGCAAAAATCGATTCGTTTTTGAAACTGTTCGAAACGTAAAATTGAGCTTGCAACCTATAAATAGGGGGTACTAGGATCAAAAGGCACAAGTCAATTTCAAGAAACACATACACAATAGGATCAATTCGAAGTTTTCAAGTTTAGGGTTAAAATTCGAATTTTTCAAATTCGAAGTTGTTGGATCATGTTTGATCTAAATTGAGTGTTGTAGGAATGTTAGAAACTTGATTTTGATGATTTAGTGTGCTCAGATTTGCTCGAATTGATCAAATTAATCTCTGCAAATTTTTTTTAAAATTTTTCAATCCTCACCGCCGTACGACCGCCACCGGAGCCGCCCCTTGCCGCCGTTCTGGGTGCACGCCACCACCACTAGGAGCACCGCCTTCGCACCAGGAGTCGGGCCGACAAACACCCAGCCACCGACGACCACCGGAGCTGCCGGAATCCGCCCCGAAAGGTCGCGTAATCGTCTTCTTCGCCCGACCGGATCGGATCCGACCCGAAATTTGACTCGAAAATCCGAAGTCCAGCCCGCCCCTGGTCAACGGTCAACGGTCAGCTCCGATCAGACGGCCCAGATTTGATCAAGCAAATCAGCGGCCCATATTTCATCAAGCAGATCAGACGGCCCAGATTTGATCAAGTAGATCAGCGGCCCAGATTTCATCAAGCAGATCAGACGGCCCAGATTTCATCAAGCAGATCAGCGGCCCAGATTCAATCATCCAAATCTGATGGCCCAGATTTGATCAAAGTGATCAACGCCTCAGATTGAGTCAACAGATCAGACGCTAAGATCGGTCTTCAGATCAGACGATCCAGATCTGATCCGCTTCATCCAACGGTCCAGGTTAATCCGTATTATTTTATTATTATTTTATTATATAATTAATTTCAAAAAATAGTAAAAAATTCATAAAAATTCATTAAAAAATTCAGAAAAATTCAGAAAATTCAAAAAAATCCAGAAAAATCAAAATAATTATTTTTCATATAAATTTATTTTTTGATATTTTTGAATATTTTTAATGTGTATTTATACATAAATTGCTTTTGGAAATGCATATTTAATGCATGAAAAATAATTTTAATATATTATAAAATGTTTTGAATATGTTGTGAGTTTACGTGATGATTAAAAAAAATTAAAAAAATAAAAAAAATAAAAATAATAATAATGATAATAATGATAAAAATGAAATAAAAATGAAAAAATTGAATTTTCCAAAAAAAAATGATTTTTGGACTTACAAAAATATGTTTTCATGAAATGAAAATAAATTGATTAGATCATAGGACCATCAAAATGATTTTCATAAAAATTCAAAATTTAATGAACTTAAGAGTGATAAAAGTTCAAAAATTAAAAATCGATCAACAATTAAAGTTCTTTTAAAAGAACTACGTTTTTGTCTGATCTCGATTAGCGAGTACGTAGGCACCTGCGGGGCGACATTAAAAAAAAAAAATGTTTTGTTTTTAATATTGTGAATAATTATTTTGTAAATATAAGTTTTTGTTAAAAAAAAAAAAAGAAATACATTTGTTGATATTGATATTCTAAAAAAAATAAATAAAAATAAAAAAATAAAAAAATGAATAATGTGATTTGTGAATATTGTTTCATAATATATTATTTGAATTTTTGAGCATATAAAGGATAGATTATAAATTTAAAATTCCGAAAGTGGTAACCGATTTGGTTTTAATAGGTTAGCCCTCGAATCCATGATATCTGGTTTTTAAAAAAAGTTTGTTTTTTTTAAATCAAATTTTTTTCGCAGACTAGTAGCTAAGTTAGGATCAACCGACCCATTGATCCTAGCTTTTTTTTTTTTTCCCAATTTATATCGGGTGGCGACTCTAAATCATTTTCAAAAATTAAAATTTCTCTTAACCCCTAGTCGATGATTCATGTTAAATGGGTTCGGGTTTAAATGTGAATCGGTTTAAGAGAAATGAACCATAGTGAGAAAAATCCAGGCTCGACAATGTTTATGTTCATAATTAAGTATAGATCTTAGTTATGAACTCAACAAATTGTGAAATTCGTATTTTGGCAAGACCCCCATTTAAAAACCACTTTCCAAGTGTCAAAATGTAATTTTTACTTAAGAAAATGAAGGCTTAATATATGTAATCATCAAGACTTCTTTCTACAAGAATCAAAAGTGATTTTCAAAGTTATTTTCAAAATAAAAATTATATTTTCGGATTTTTGCCAAGGCTATTTAAAAACATGTTTTCCAACTCAAAAATGAAGTTTTTATTTAAGAAATGAAAGGCTCATAATAATGATATGTAAGGAATGGATTTTCATAAGCTTAGATAGATTTTATCAAAAGATATGACCAAAAATAAATTTTCTAAATTCGGATCCCAACCAAGACCAATTTGAAAACCCATTTATCAACTCCAAAACTCATGTTTTGTGTGAAAAATGAAGTATATAGGTAATAGATATCATTAAGCAATGATTTTTTACAAGTTAAAATGAGTTTAGGCATGAGTAATGTGCAAAACAAGTAATGGAATTAAAATGGAAAATTTTGAGTTAGTGATCAAATTGTCAAATTCGTAATTTGAGATGATGCATATGTAATCACTTAGTATTTAAGTTCAAATTGCAAGTT
This sequence comes from Combretum micranthum, assembly GCA_024138025.1. Classification (NCBI taxonomy): domain Eukaryota; kingdom Viridiplantae; phylum Streptophyta; class Magnoliopsida; order Myrtales; family Combretaceae; genus Combretum; species Combretum micranthum. The sequence continues at coordinate 238,173 of JAMXBD010001387.1, forward strand.
TTATATGTTAAATGAAGTCTTTAGACAATAGATGTAGTAAAGCTTCAAATTTTAATGCATTAAAACAAATTTTTTCCAAAGGAATCATGCAAAAAGAGGATTTTCTAAAATTCGGATATTGAGTAAATCATATTGGAAAACATATTCGCAAAGTGTAAAATGCAAATTTTTTGTGTGACAATGAAGTCCTTAGTGTATGTATGATTGAGCCCTAATTTTCTAACTATCAAATGATTTTACTTAAAGAAATCACTCAAAAATATTACTTACAAAAATCGGATTTTGGAATGGACCAATTTTAAAAACATGTTACAAAGTGTAGAATGGAAAATTTTATGTAGAAATGAAGGTCATAAGTAATATATATAATGAAGACTCAATTTTGACAAAAATTTTATATTTCTTAAGTACAAATGAAAAACAAATGAAATGATAAGTTAGAAAACTAGATTTTTCATAAGTAAGTTGTTATTATGGTCTTACAAATAAAAAGTTATAAATTTTTTTTTTTAGCAAAAATCATCAAGATCATGCATACATTGAGCTCATCTCATGTCATTCATGTTAGGGAATCATTCATATTGCATGTATAGCTACTCTATATAGTAGGAACATTACAAACATTTACAAAACTACCTTTCGGAAGTTGAAATTGTTGCTGCCCTAATATGATCCAAACTTTTCGAAGCTTCAAATTTTTCAAAACTTGAAGATAATATTATAATTACATAGATCTTTCGAAGTAGATAGAAATTGATATATAATTTGCGAGATTCCGAGTTAAAATGATCAAGTTATGGCCGTTTTAAGTTGGAATTCCCGCATATGACGAGAATTACGAATTTGATAGTTCGTATAAGATCATTTAGATTAGTTTGAGTTGAAATACTTATTAGAGTATTTCTTCCTTTTAGGAGATCCCGAGATCGACGATTCCCTACCACCGAATTATTATTACTAGAAGACCGGTGATCCAATGGCCGAGTGAGTTTTCTCCTTGTTTTGTTAACTTGATTATGATTGTAGTTAGTTGCATTAGAACTATAGGAACAAGATAAAAAATCGATATGAATGGGGATGGGATATATGATGAGACTGTGATGAATGTGTGCCAAAGAATACTAAAGCATATCGAAATCACGATTTGATTGGATAACTGCACCGTTCATGTTATTTCTGTTATATGTGTGATATGGATTGATCACTCTAAAGAATGTATAAATATTTTTGACCTAAGCAAAAAAATTAAATTGGTCATGCATCGCATTGGACATATTGCATTTGGTAGCATGCTACTCCTACGCAGGTCGATCGGTATGGTCCGTAGATGACTCATTTGGATAACGAACCCGGTGCCAGAGCTCATTCAGGGGTACTAAGGCGCATGTGGATGCATTCTTGGATGAGCCTAGCCGAGTCGAGTGCTAAGAGCCGAGGGCTTGGGGACTAGATGCGGTCGTGTAGACTCAATACCATTCCTAACCCAAGATACGGAGGGCGTAAATCCGTTCTGTGTGTGGGTTCCGGATGCCCATGCATAATTGCTTGCTCATGTATTTGTTCATGCATAGCATATGACTGATTATAACTTGTTTGTTGTGGTACAGAATTAAGGGAATTCTCACTAAGCTAGTATAGCTTATACCCCAATAGTTGTTTAAATGAACAGGTTATCTCAAGAATGCAAGGTGGGAACCGAATTGGTTGAAGTCGGGAATGACTTTGGGATTTCGGCAAGGAATACGATGTTTGAAGTTATCTGCTAGTTTTATGATTTGTCTTGTAATAGTTTGTGTAGGGAAGTCTGTGGATGAATGTAATTGGAGTTTGAATGATTTTATTTTAAAGTGTAGTGATTTATATCTGAAGTATAGAAATTTGTATTTCCTTTACATTGTTACTCAAGCTATATCAACGTAAAATGTATTACTCCGATGAGTCTCCTCCATGTGTTAGACGCCTTGTACATAGTATGGAAGCCTTCGCGTGACTGAGGTGGTCATTCTTAGGCTTTAATATTGTGTACGGCGGACTGCCACGTTTAGGGTACCCTTCGGGGCGTGACAGTGATTGTTTTCATAGATGATATACTAATATACTCATTTACTGAAGAGCAACACCATGAGCACTTGAGAAGTGTGTTACAGATACTGAAAGACAATAAAATGTATGCCAAACTGTCTAAATGTTAATTTTGGCTTAGAAGTATATCATTCCTTAGACATATTATTTGCAGAGACGGAATAATAGTTGATCCTGCAAAAGTTAAAACTATTGTGGAATGGAAAAGACTTGAAACTGTTACAGAAGTTAGGAGTTTCTTAGGATTAGTAGGGTAATTAATAGAAAATTTGTGAAGATTTCTCAAAAATTGCACACCCCTGACATAATAACCAGGAAGAATGAGAATTTGAGTGGAATGATTAACGTGAACAAAGTTTCCAAAGAACTGAAAAAGAGGTTAGTATCGGCACCAATATTGGTTCTACCTAATGACAAGGATCTATATACTGTCTACAGTGATGCATCCATAAATGGTTTAGGATGCATGTTGATGCAAAACGGGAAGGTAATAGCATATGCTTCTAGACAATTAAAACTGCATAAGATGAATTACCCTACTCACGATTTAGAGTTAGCTACTATTGTATTTACACTTAAGATTTGGCGTCATTACCTATATGGACAGAAATGTGAAATATATACGGATCACAAGAGTCTGAAGTATATATTTACACAAAAGGAGTTAAACATGAGACAAAGACGATGGTTGGAATTGATTAAAGATTATGATCTCACTATCAACTATCATCCTAGCAAAGTGAATGTTGTGGCTTATGAATTAAGTCGTAAAAATTATGGAGAAGTAGCCTTAATATTGACAGAGCAGAAAGAACTCATCAAGGAATTTGAGAGATTAAACTTGGAGTTTTCAATGCAAGGTCTGGAAGCTGAATTAGGAAACTTAATTTTGGAACCTGCTATACTGCAATGAATTAAGGAAACTCGGAAAGAGGATATTGAAATCCAAGAGATTAAACAAGAAATATCCTAAGGAAAATACAAGGATTTTCATGTGGATGATGAAGAAGTGTTAAGAATGAACAAAAGATTATGTGTGCCACATAATGAAAGCTTAAGGAAGGAATTAATGCATGAAGCACATTATTCTGGATATTCTTTGCATCTAAGAGAAACAAAAACATACCAAGAGTTGAAAAGTGCATATTGGTGGAGTGGAATGAAAAAGGATATTGTAGAATTTGTTGCTAAGTGTGATGTGTGTCAAAGGATAAAAGTTGAACACCAGAGACACGGTGGATTGCTGAAACCGATACCAATTCCAAAATGGAAATGTGATCAAATATCTATGGATTTTGTATGTTCATTACTTAAAACAAATATAGGCCATGATGCTATTTGGGTTATTGTGGATGAACTCATTAAATCAGCTCATTTCTTACGAATCAATGACCTATCCCTTAGAAAAGTTGGCACGACTGTGTTTAAAGGAAATTGTGAGATTGCATGGTGTATATGTTATTATAGTATCAGATTGAGATCCATGGTTCGTTTCCAGATTCTGGCAGGGATTGCAAGAAGCATTGGGAACCCAATTGAAATTTAGTACAACTTATCATTCTCAAACTGATGGATAAATAGAAAGGACCATTCAAACACTGGAGGATATGTTAAGATCGTATATTCTAGAGTTCAAAGGAAATTGGCATCAACATTTACCATTAGTGGAATTTGCATACAATAACAGTTACCATTCAAGTATAGGGATGCCACCCTATGAAGCCTTATATGGTAGAAAGTGTCGATCACTATTATTCTAGGATAACTTGGAAAGAGTACTGGTTGGACCTGAATTGGTTCAGGAAACAATTGACAAGGTTTCAGTAATAAAGCGAAGAATGAGAGAAGCTCAAGATAGACAAAAGAGCTGGGCAGACTTGAAAAGAAGAGAATTGGAATTTAATGAAGGAGAACATGTCTACCTAAAGATAAGTCCATTCAAAAGCCTTCATAGTGGACAAACAAAAGGAAAGTTGAGTCCTAGATATATCGGACAATTTGAGATATTGGAACGAGTTGGGAACCTAGCATACCATCTTGCATTGCCACCCAATTTATCTAGTATACATAATGTTTTTCATGTATCGATACTAAGAAAATATGTACCAAATCTAGATAAGATAGTCAAGTTAGAACCAATTGATTTGAAGGAGAATTTAACTTACGAAAAGCATCCTGTTAGAATATTGGACAAAAAAGTGCAAGTTCTCAGAAATAAAGAAATCCACTATGTCAAAGTATTATGGGATCTCCAAACTGAAGAGATGACATGGGAAGAGGACATCAAGAGAAACTATCCACATCTATTTGAGAATTTAGGTACGCACACAAGCTTTGAGGAAAAAGCTTATTTTAAGGGGAGGAGAATGTGAGCCCCAAAAATTTTTCATATTAGTACACAACTCTAAAATAGAATATATGAACTAGTTAAAAAACTTAGAATCCAATAAAAACCTAAGAATAGATCAATGACTTGAATTTGGCTAGGTTAAGATCTAAAAGCCGAATAAAGAACTTCTTTGACCCTAATTGATACCAAAAACGAGATTTCATATCTTGAACTGATAATTCAAGATATGATTGGAGGAAACCCAAATTTCAAACCCCGAAACTTGTCTTACAAATAGAATAGATAGAAAAATAATGATATAGAGATTAAATGACTACTATTGAACTCACCAATGATTTAAGACCGGAACGAGTAGTAATGAGCTTATACATGGATTTAAACCCTAAATTCAAGATTCCTAGATATTATTAAACACTACTAATAAGATTTCATAGTAGGTATAAAAAATCGAAGATATATAGATAATTTAGCTTATATATCAAAAGAGATATCAAGTAGTTAACCAACTACGCTTATAGACAGGAAACGATAACCTAAAGATAAACCATTAGGATTACAAATACACAATAAAAACATAAATAGATGTATAACTAAAGATCTAGACTTTAAATAAATATTTGAATCACACCATTGTTCTAATTAGGGTTTTCTTAAGCTATTGGAGCCTAAAATAAAAATTGACCTATTAAGCTTAGGAAACCTTAATCGCGGGAGATAAAATTCTAAAAACAATTAACTGTGTAAATTTAAAACTTAAATTTATATCGTTTGATAACCTAAGCACTTTTGTAGAATCCTATAAAAATATTTTTGTATAAAAACCCTCAAATATTAGCTAATTTGTACCTGATTAACTTGGTAAACCACCAAAAAATATAGATTGATATTGTCCAAATTATTAGTAATATATATACATATCAGACTAGTTGCAAATTATGCAAAATGAAGGGCTTGGATTTCCTTGGGAATTGAGAACCGAAATTGCTTAGAAATTATCCAAATTGTGCAAAAAATTCAACTCAAACACCAATCAAACTTTGCCAACTCATCTCCTCATTAATGATAGTAAAACAAATGGAGGAAACAGAATTCATATGAGGAACAATCAGATGAATTTTTTGAAGAAAACCGTCCTCCTTTCTCTTATATATATATATATATATATGTTTAAAGCACTTAATCTATTAACAAACAAACACCAAACACTCCTAAATTTTCCAGATTAAATAACCACCTAATGAGCAAGCAAATCGACCTAAAAGCAGAAATCAAATCGTTGTAAACACCTCGGTTCGAATCAAAGAAAAATACAATATGAAAAATGCATAAACTAGGAACAAGGTAAGTTCTGTAATTCGGCTTGTTATTTGTTAAAAATAAGGATTGAAACTAACTTCTGATGATCATAGGATCATTATCAACCCAAGAACAAGCTTCAACTTCCACCGAACAAGCTTAAGCAAGGTAAAGTTCGAAAACCCTAGTTGTACCTTTTCCAATTCGAAAATTTAAGATCACATACATGTAGATGCGTTATGAGTTGATGTATGTATAGATACATGCCATAGAAACACTTAGGAATGGTTTGAGAATGTTTGTGACGTAGAAAATGGAAGAAACATGAATTGTTTCATTGGAGAAAATGATGAACAGTGTCAACATTGTCCTTAAGCCAGCAGTGTAGACGTTGAATGCCGACAGCTTACGAGGGTAGGCCGATGGTGTAGAGACGGCTTACACTGGAATAGAAGCTACATAAAACTTATTCTTATGTAAAGTAAACGAACGCCGGTTAACTGGGATTATACACCGGCAGTGTATAGTCCGACGTACGAGAGAAAGCTGGCGGCTTATAAGCCAGTGCAGACAATACAAAAGAAAATGAAAAACTTAAAAACGTTGGCATCTGGGTTTCAACGCGATGGCATAGGATCCATCGTACAAACTTATTTTCCTTATGTAAAATCCGTATTCCACGGACAGGATATTTATATAATAATTATAAACCTTTTATATATATATGTTAACATAAAATTTACTAAGTAGAAAAATAAATAGATATAAACACTTAGAACAATAGTATGTTTAATAATTGATAGCTTCTAAAACCCTAGAATTATAAGGAAATATTAAGTGTTAATAACAACTATAATTATCAAAAATTTATTCTATATAGATAAATATGTAAGAATGAAAATTGAAATAAGCTAAATTTACGAATAATGTGACTTCTAAAAATGACAAAATAATTTTGTGAAACAGATTAAGAGAAACACGACGACACTAAGCAATGTAAACAAATATGAGTTACTATAATAAGTCAAATAAAGAATAACGTAAAAATAGTGTTAATAACTATAAAATATAAACTTGTTAAATATCAATTTTTCCTGTACTAGATATATGTATATAAATATCAAGTAAGACTAAGGCAAGTTACATGAAAATAAAGATTAATTTATAATTGTTTTCATAAGACTATTAAAGAACCAAAATAAGTAATAGAAACCGAGCCAAATATCAATTTAGGACACTAGACACATATAGGAGTTTAGTTATATAATCTATATTATATTGATGAATATTTTATTCATCTCAGTAGGTGACTTTGATACCATAGTGGACCTTTTGGCAGATTACTACGATTACGGCAGATTACTACGATTATGTCACTATGAGCAGGTGAGTAATATAGTCATATTATACTGGTTGTGCTTGTAATTAGCTAATTATGTAATGCAAAGATAATAATAAAATAAATGTTTTGTTGGAAATGTGCTTTGATCTGATTGTATGATTGATAATCTATCATTACAAAAGCGATAATACAATGGTATGATGATGTGAAGTAGTATGATGATTATTGTGTGTAATGTATGACCACCATGAAATTGAATAAGAATTATTGACTTATTAAAATAACCTAGTCATGCATTGCACGTACTGCATTATTGCATATACAAACGAGTGACAACCTGCTACGTATTAATATTTCGGTTCTTTGTTAATGCTTGGTTTTTTTGAAGTGTTAGTTCTTCTAAGGTTTTCTTTGTTCCATTGGTTCTATGGGAACTAAGTGGCAACGAAGAATGCTGCCCATAGTATTGCTTTGAAATGATTAATACTTAGGGAGTTTCTAAGGATGGATACAGGAAATGGTAAGTTAAAACTGTTATTAAATTTCAGGTGATAACCCTAAGATGAGAAATCGTTGATTTTCCTGTAAACTTAGTCTCTCCTAGGCAGGTGAATCATAAAGTAAATGTTCTTCAACCCTCAAGATAGGGCGTAAATCTTTTTTTCTGTTTGGATTCTAGATCATTCAAGCTTGTATCCGAGCATATGTTTGAGTGATTGCATTACATATGATTTGTTAATAACTAGTTTGATGTCTAATATGTATGGTTATTCATTGAGCCGTGGTTTCGCTCATACTATAACAGTCTTTTTAGGTTTACGCTTCGACCTTAGTTAGTTACTTCTAGAAACATGGCTCTGGTAAGGGCTTAAGACCTGGAAGTCTATGGTTCTATTTTGGATTAATGGTTTATAATTTTACTAGATTGGATTAGTTAGTGTTATCTTATCAGTAAAGTATGTAGAGAATTACAAGAAGATTACGTGGTTTGTAATAATCTACATACTTTATGATTAAGGTGGCATCTAGTTACTAATTTATTTCTTACATGTATTTATCATTTCTTATCCAAGCAACTAAAAATCCTATTTATTGAAAATATGTCATTCCCAGAAGGTAAACTAGTAATAGTATTCAAGTGTATTTTGTTTACTTCTACTAAGGTACACTCGGGGCATGACAGGAAGTTTTTAAATATTGTTAATACCTCGTTGGTTGAAAAATTAGGTTTGAAAACTTTGAAGCTTGGAGCACCATACAAAATACATGATGATTGTGGGGAATTTATGGTGACTGAGTAGGTTTGGATTGTGTTTTCTATTGGAAAATATTGTGATGAAATTTTATGTGATGTAATTCTAATGCAATTTGGTCATATTTTGTTGGGGTGACCATAGAAGTCTAAAAGGAAAGCTAAGTATGATGGATGTAAAGATTGATACTCTTTGGTTTTCAACCAAAAGCGAGTGATTTTAGTACCTCTTGATCCATGGAAAGCTATTGAAGATCAGATGAGGATTGCAAGGCAATTCAAGAAAAGGGAAGAAGAAAAGATTGCTCTAGAAAAACAAAAGAGTGAAGAAAAGTTAAGAAAGATGAAAAAATGAAAGGAGTGTGAGAGAGGAAAAGAGTGATGAAAACACTTTAGTGAGCACTGAGGAAAAAGAATGTGAAACACTGCAAAGTGACATTTGCTTATCAACTAATGATTTTTCTTTTCATAGTGAAATTGATTCATCACTACAGGAGCTTAAGGAAATGTGTCCTCAAGCAGATCAAGATGAAATAGAATCTCAATCTGAATTCCTTCCTTACAATTTAGAAGTGTCTAAGAATGAAGATTCGAGGACGAATCTTTTTGAAGAAGGAGGGAATGATGTGATCCTAGAAGCATCAAATTTAAATCTGACCAAGATCAAGTCCAAAGCTTTGCTTCAAGGGATCGGAGATTCAATAGTTGGAGTTTCAATGCTGAACACCCGAGTCAAGTGAACCAAAGATGTTTACAAAATAATTTTGGACTCGAAAGATTGAAGTTGTGGAGCTGTTGCACAATACACCGCCAACCTTCATTGATTAATCTGCCGGCCTCCATTATAATTTGATGACTTTTGGAATTTCTTTTGTGGCTTTTTTAATTTTTTATTTTTATTGATGTAGGATTAATTATAATTATTTTTTTTTCAATTACGTTGTCAGTTATGTAACTACCATAATTATGTCCTTCAGTTATGTTGTCAATCATGTAACTGCCTTGTAATAGCTTATATATAAAGGCTAATAGCCATCCAATGTAATAATCATTTGTGAGTTATTTCTTTTAAATGAAATTGAGAGTTTTCTCTCTGTGTGTTCTTGATTGAACATGTTCAGTAACTTATCGAATTTCACTTGTGGCGTTCAAATCCTTTGACTTATCAATCGGAAGTCCATCACCAGTTGTGGCGGCTTAGGTTCTTGCCTCCATATAGGCAATGGGTCGCGGTTACCACCTAGGTTTCTTAGACGGTCCTTAAGGTTCAATTTCATTTGACGAACATTGGGTCTTAAGTTTAATATACCTAAGGTTTTCCGTATCATTGGGTCGGTAAGTCCCTCTTCTACTCTCTTTTTTTCACCCTATTTATTTGGAAATAACAAAAAAAAAGTGAAAAGGCTTTAAAAATCATATAAATATTATTATTTATTTAGACTTGACTCACGAGCTAAGTGATAGGGTCTAGTGAGTCTAGTTCCTTAATTGGGATGATCAAGGAAGATTTGGCATGGTACGCTTGGAGAAAGACCCATTGGATCGGCCTTTCCATTCTCTAATCTTTCTTAGTCTAGCTTATGCACTAAAAGAGACTCATATTGGCCGTTAACTATCAACGTGATCCAATGGATGACATTGATGGTTAAGCTTTATAAATACTCCAAGTCCCTCTTCATTTAAAGAAAGAAGAAATTAGATAAAAATGCTAAAGTGCTATTGAATTTCTATCTCAAGAGATCAAAATACTTGCTCATTACTACTTGCAGGGTTTGATGCATGACAGCTCCTCCACCTATCATAAGTGCGTTTGAAATATTGAGATTGCTACTCTTCCTCCCTGTTTCGCTTCTCTCTTGATCATCCTTAATGTGTTATTACGTGTCACTCCTCCTAGGCCACATATAACGTGATACTTACGCAGTACACATATGACTATTTCCCTCAAATCCTTACATTTACATTTTAGTGACTCTGTTGGGCACCGAGGAACTTAACACGGTTACCGTAAACCCCTATAATTTATGCTAAGTTTTATATCTAAACCTTAGAACCGAAAGTCAACTGGAAACTTAAAGTCAACAATTATATAGCAAATCATAGTGGATCTAGATCCGACAATCCCGCACTTGAAACCTAAAAATAATAGAAATGAGATAATTCCGAATTATAATTCGGAATTATATAAGAAAGTTTAAAAAGATTAGATTCGCTAAAATTTAATTTGTTTCGAACCTAAACGGGATCAGTTTCAAAAATTAGGATTTCGACAAGTAAAATAGTGAAAATATTATGATGACACCATTAGACTCGTAATAATGTAAGGATTCCAAAATATAAGTTTTAGAATTTTTCAATATCTAAAAATATCAAATACAACCTGTTTACGCATATTTGCTTTACTACCGGTATTTTAATTGTCTAGTCTACTATTCATAGTACTATTTCTACTATTCACTACTATTCATCTATATCTACTTTTCCTTATTACCTATTCTTACAACCTATACATCTATTTTCTTACAATTTTCATTTCTAATATTACTTCACATATTTCATATCTTACTTATCATTAACAAAAATATTAAAAAAAATTCTCTCTCTTCCTTTCCCTTCATTAGCGTCAGCCACCCTCTCTCCTTCTCTAATTTTTTTCTTTTTCAATTTATTTTATTACATCTAATTTCCCTCCACATTTTCCTATAAATATCCCCTCTTCATCCACTTCTTTCTAACTCTCCCAAAACCTCTTCAAAAATTCTCTCTACAAAGTTCTTTTTACTTTCTTTCCAACTTTCTTTTCTCTCTTCCATAGCCAATAGGTAAAAATTCCTAATATCTCTTATTCATGTCATGCAACATTATATGACCATAGTATTGAGGAAGCAACAATATATTCATGTTTTGTTCTTGTTCATGCTTAGATATTCTTTTTATTATTGCTATATTATCATGTTATTACATTGTCATATTGTTATTATTGCTCTAATCTAACTCTGTATATGTATTATGTATATGTATATCGATATTTCTTATAGCCAAAATACTCACTAATTTCTTACTAACATGCTCTTATTATTAATGCTCTTATTGTTATACTTTTTCCTTTCTTTCTTTTCTTTTCTTTTCTTTTTAGAACTAGTCCATTCTTAGTTCCGAGAAGCCTTGATGAAGTTAAGGCTCCCAATACTTAACCTTATATATATGCTTATTTGATTCTTATATCTCTTCATTTCTTTATATGAGTTGTTTTTCTATATATAATATAATTATATGTTCATGCATAATCATAATGTTGTTGTCTAAATAAAAGGATTTTTTTTTCTTTGTGAAAAATTAAAGACTAAACTCTTTACGAAAATAATTTTGACACTCAGAAAAAGTTTCCATTTAAAGTGTAAGATTATAATTCAACATTATCCTTTTTAAAAATTTAAATAAGTTCATCATAGACTTTTAAGTGTTAATGTATGTAAAAGTTTTATTTTTCCAAAACATAGTTATAAAGTTCTTTTACTCTCTTTCTCAAGATAAAATAATTTATCTTAACATTGATAATTCTTTGCTACACAATGTTTTTTTTTTTTTTAAGAAAAAGAACTTATTTAAAAGAACTCATACCAACACTTAGAACTAAACAAGTTTTAAGTCAAGCTAAAATGAACTCACTAGTGAAACACCTAGAAAAGTGATATTTTTTAACAAACAAGTTTCAAAAATATAAACGCTTATTTTTATAAAGTCTATGAAGTAGAAGAAAGGGTAGTTACAATATAAAAAGTATTCATAAAATAAAAATCTTAGTTTTCATTTCAACAATTTACAAAAAGAAACTTGTAGATTCCAACCTTGAATTTCTCAAGGAGATTGTTTTATGGAAAATCATAGTTTGGACAACAACACTTGAATCATGTGTGTAATGTGAGTTTATAAGTGTACAAAATAATTTTTCAACTATATATAAATACCTACATGCTTATTATGGGATTTTTGTTGATAAAAAGTTTGGGAAATTATGTTTTAAGGGATGAAAATTCGTGTCAATTCTATACCATGAATTTTTATAGTCCAAATGACCTTTTAAGATAAAAATTACCTTAGAAATAGATCAATTTTTTTGAGTAGGTAGAAAACGACATATAATATACGAAATCTCGAGTTAAAATGAGCAAATTATGGTCATTTTAAATTGGAATTTCTTGCTATACAAATTTTAATGCAAATAACAAAATAGAATTAGAAAATTTAAGTAGAACTTGGATGAAATACTCATTTAAGGTATTTCTTTTGTTTAGGTGATGAGGACTAAGACCTTCTCTTTCTTGAGGATTACTTTGGTTGATAGAGATCGCCATGGCTGAGTAAGTTTTCCTTTACGTTTTATGTATTCGCGTGTGTGCTTGTAGAATAGAGCACTAGATATTAGGAAAATATAAAAATTGATATGCATGCAGGTTATCATAGGAGCTACATATGTGATTTATTATGTGTGATTAATAAACAATAAGTATATCGGAGTTCGATTGATTGATTAATATAAATTGGCTCTGTGTATATTGTTGTGTATGCAAATATTGATTGCTCACCTTGAATGAATTAACATCGAATCAGAAATTCCTTATAACTAAATTGATCATGCATATTACTTAGAATATTATGTCCACATTTTGCTACTACCCCTCAACTTGGGACCGGAAAGGTAAGCTGCTTAGCTACATCTTGTGGAATTAGGATGTTTGGGGAATACGACCTCATGGTGTAGCTGAGCCGGATTGATCACTTTAGGTAAGAAAAGTCTATTGACTAGTAGTACGATTGATTGGAACCCCAAGACGAGCGTAAATTTCAAGGAGATTTATTAGGACCCATTTAAAGTATTCCCTAACCTTGAATGAAGGGCGTAAATCCATTCTACATATGAAACCAGATAGTCATATGCATTGTTTGATCATATGGTTGTTGCGTTTCATATGCTTGCTAAATGGACTTGTATGATTGTTTTGTTATGAGTACTTTTGCGTATGAAATTTCTCACTAAGCTAGTTAAGTTTATTTCCCCCATAGATTTTTTATGTTGCAGGACCATCATTTTTGTCCCCGAGGCTACCCTGTCCGTTCGGGTAGAATTTATGCTTTTGGAAAGCTTTTGGGAGAATTCTGTTTAAAGACTCCATATAGATTTCCTTTAAAATCTTTCGAGCTACAATTATTTGAAAGGCTATATTAGAATTATGATTTTGATGTTTTATTAGGGGAATGCCCCGTAGACGCTGTAAGCCTTATATTTTGATGATATATATTAGTATTTCTTGTATGTTCTATTGCTACTACCTTAAAATGCATAACTTCACTGGCATCCCTTTGTTATGAACGTACATCTTATACCAATATAAAAGCTTTTGAATGACTAAGGTAGTCATTCTCAAGCTTTAATATTGTGTACGGTAGGCTGTCATATTTAGGATACCCGTTATGGAATGACAGTTACAATGGTACCTCAAAGAAGAAAATAAACTAACTCAGATGATAATGCAGGTCAAGATGCCAACAACTCTAACCTCAATCAAATTGATCCAAACATACTAGTCTTGGAAGCTTTTAATCCTAGTGTCAATGCTAACCCTCCTACTAATACGTAAGGCAGCATTACTGATAATGCATATATCATGCGTGCTATGTAAGAGAGTAATGCGGAGATGATGCGAACCATACAATAAACACTCGGGCCTTGAACCAACTCTTGGCTGCACTTACTTGTCTCACACTGGGGATGACTGCCAACGTTGCCGTACTCTGAGTGGGAGCCTTACTAAGGACCACCTCTACTATGTAACAAGGCATCCCCTCTTTATCTCAGCTAGCTTTTGCTCCTACCACTTAAGCAAACACGCCTCAGGGGATAAGTATGCAAACCACACCACCACATGTTGTAGTTGAGCAGCAACCGGCATCTGAAGTAGACAATATGAGATCTCAACATGGTGAGTCATCATCTATAAGCCCCATTGTCATATGGTATGCGCAGACTATTACGTTTTAGAGCCTTTGCGTGTCTTTATAAGAGAAGGACACATGGCGGGCAACCCATTAACCCATTAATTTAGTTTTAAAGCCTTTGCATTTCTTTATAAGAAAAAGACACATGGTAGGTTGTATTCGCCTTAGTTTAGGGTGTTATAGCTTATTTGGTATCAGAGGAATAGGTTTTGATCTTGATAGAGATAGGTTATGCTTCTTAGGACGGTGAACATTGATGAGTGGGGTAAAATATAGTAGGGTTATTGTTTAGTTAAGTTTGTTGTTGTCATTTAGATTTTAAGCTTTGATCTCTAAGTTAGATACCCTTTTTTTATCTTGTCATGTTTTGCTTGTATTAAAATCCCTCCAAGGAGAAGAATGCCTGATGTGGGTTCCTCCAGAGCTGGAGAGGAGGAGGTGAATAGTGGGCAAACGATACGCAAAGGCTCTAAAACTAAAACCACAATTAAAACACAAAAAAAAAATATAATCTCCATGATACTCTTAGAGGTTACAATAGAAGGTTCAAAACCTATAAAACCTGTAAATAACAATCTTTTCAAACATCCTGCTGATCAAAACTCAGTTGGCATAAACCAAAGCCAACAATTTCAAAAATCCTTTTTAACTCCATAGTATCATAAAAGTTTTAGAAAAACTAAGATCTCAAAACTTAAAAATCCAAAATCCTTTAAAACAAAATATGAGTTTTACATTATTCCTAAATCTACAAAAGAACGAAAGGCACTTTTCTCCAAATATATTTGTGTCTATTTCTCAGTAGGGTAGTCTGGACCACTATCGCCATCCCCATGATCAAAATACAGATCATAACCAGAAATAGCATAAACTATGTCTTCATCACCTGCACCTGAAAATGGAAAGGAATGAGTGAAATCGCCCAGTACGCCAATCCACAAAACAAATGCATATGCATAAACAATGTATAATATTAAGTGCAACTTAACTAATGCAAACAGTCAAATTATTATCTTTATTAAGCTTGCAAATTAACACAGCCCAGAACTACTGTACATTAGTCCCAAACCCAGAGTAACTTAGACCCTATTAGAAATCAACTAACTCTTTTGAAAATAGGTAATTATATACATATATTAGTAAATGGATACTCCCCAAACACCCGTGGCCATATTGCCAAATCACATAAATCTACTGGAATCATCTCAATGCATGAGTCCACTCGGGACAACATCACACATAGATCATCAGCGTGCCACATCAATATCACTGTTTGCCAAGTCTTTACTGGTTATAGCCAAAAACACCCAGAAAAACAATTTAATTAAGCCAAATAGATTTAGATTCATTATTCATCTGTTCCTACAACAAAATATATAGAAAACTAAACCTGCAAACACATACAGTAAACAAAGAAAGGCCGTACCTTTCAATTTCAGGAAAATTCTCCAAAACCACAAATTTTGTAAGAGTATCAAACCCCAATCCTCAAATCTCCTGACAATTCACATATGAACAAAATCATATTAAACATCATAATTATAGAACAATTCCTATCATATCAAAGTCTCCCAAAAACCCTAACCTTTCAAGAAGTCCTTAACTGCAAATTCTTCCTTATTCAAACTCCATAAAATCTCACAACAAGAACGACTTTTCTCCACAAAACCCTAATTTATAAATTCAACAATATCAGATAATTCATCGCATAATCGATTCTTGCATTGAATCTATGTTCTATAGGGTAAGAATTTACCTTAGATTTCTTCTGCTTCCAAATCCTAGGTTTCCTCAAACTTCCTGTAATATCTTAGAAAAGTCTTGGACAAACTTCCAGTAATATCCGGCTAAAACTAGAAAGCTCCTTACTTCAGTCATGGTCTTAGGTGGCTTCCATTCCACCACAGACTTAATCTTCTCGGGATCTACTGATATGCCTTCACCCGACACAACATGTCCTAAAAATGAAATCCTATCTAGCCAAAAGTCACACTTAGAAAATTTGGCGTATAGCTTATGTTCCTTTAGGATTTGTAAGGCCATGCGAAGGTGCTCTTCGTGTTGCTCTCTTGTCTTCGAGTATATCAAAATATCATCTATAAACACAATCACACATTTGTCCAACAATGGCTTATATACTCGATTCATCAAGTCCATGAAGGCGGCAGGAGCATTTGTTAATCTAAAAGACATCACTAAGAACTCATAATGTCCATAACGAGTCCGAAAAGAAGTCTTTGGCACATCTTCAGGTTTGACCCTTAACTGATGATACCCCGATCGTAGATCAATCCATGAGAATACACTTGCTCCTTATAGCTGATCGAAAAGGTCATCAATCCTTGGAAGTGGATACTTATTCTTAATAGTAACCTTGTTCAACTCCCGATAATCAACACATAGTCTCATTGAACCATCCTTCTTCTTAACAAATAATACAGATGCACCCCATGGTGACACACTTGGTCTTATGAACCCATGGTTCAAGAGTTCTTGCAATTGCCTTTGTAATTCCTTTAACTCAACAGGGGCCATACGATATGGTGCTTTGGATATCGGCTCAATATTTGGCACCACGTCAATCTCGAAGTCAATTTCCCTCTTAGGTGGCAAACCTGGTAGCTCATCCGGAAAGACATCGAGAAATTCTTTGACAACTGTTATATCCTCAATCTTAGGTAATCCTTCTTCTGTTTCTGTTGCATTAAGACAACCTTCACTTTCCATCTCATCCTCTCCATCCATAAGCAACTCAAATGAGCATAGATCTGCTCCTCTTGAAACTACAGTCTCACCTGTGAACTCAACATCCATTCCATCAACATTCTTGAAATTTACTTTCTTCCTTCGACAATCCACAACGGCTTTAGCAATGGCTAACCAACTCATACCCAAATCACTTCATATTTACTCATCTCCAATACTATCAAATCACACTTCGTACCATGCCCATGAATCTCCATTGGACAATCCTTTAGGATCTCATTTGTCGTCACCACACTCCCAGTCGGGGTTCTAACACGAAAGCTAGAGGCAATAGTGGCTATTGGTAAACCAACTTATCTAGCCAATCTGGTGGTGATGAACGAGTGTGTCGCTCCCATATCAAAAAGAGCATAAGCAGTCATCTTAGCTATCCGTATGTGTCCTGCGTCCAACACTTACTAATCACTACCTTCACACCATCCTAACTCATCTTCCTAACTTCTTTAACTTAACCAAACTTGTTTTTCTTTTCTTATACTTGAATCTTAACAAATCAAAGCAGCAGAAAAACAAAGATAAGAGTTTAGAGACCTACCTGTCACAAGACTGAAGTCCGAGCCATTATCCTCCTCGAGGGCAGCCAATCAGCAGTCTTCATTTCCCATCTCTTCGCATACCCATTATCCTTCGAGGTTGTAGATCCTCATTCCGTGCATTGATGACCCAGCACGGCTGCTATTATTGTTCCCACCATTCCCGTTCTCGGGTCTTGCTGCCGCTGATCCCCCAAAAGGTTTAGCTGGAGCATTCTTCCTTTGAGGGCACTCATTGGCAAAGTGACCAAATTGCTTGCAGACAAAGCACATGGTAGTAGTCTTCTTTGGGTAGTTAGCAATCTTGTGGGATGAGTCGCCACAGAAATAACACTTATCTGCTAACTTTGGGCATTTCTTGGGGTAGTGATCCCCCTTACATTTCCAGCAACTGACACTCTTAGGGTAACCTATCCCCCACTAGTGTTACCCTTATAGCCATAAGACGGCTTGAACCTCTTGTGGGAGAATCCAGATCCTGATCCTCCATAAAACTTCTTTCCAAAAACCGAGGGTGGCTTCTCAGCAGTCTTGCCCTTCCTTTTCTTAGCCCCTTTCACTATCCAGGCTCTTTCTACTAGCTCAACAAAGTTCTTAATATTAAACTCTTCTAGCCTCATCCTCAACTCCTCATCTAATCCATTTAAGAAAACTCGTATTTTT
The DNA here is from genome assembly GCA_024138025.1 of Combretum micranthum. NCBI lineage: Eukaryota > Viridiplantae > Streptophyta > Magnoliopsida > Myrtales > Combretaceae > Combretum > Combretum micranthum. The sequence continues at coordinate 256,454 of JAMXBD010001387.1, forward strand.
AGCTCCTCACTGTGCTTGTAAGAATCCGGAGCATATTGCAGTAATCGACTAAACTCAGTTTCATATTGCTCTACAGTCCTTCCCTTCTGAGCAATGTTCAGGAATTCTGAGCTGAATTGCACCCGGAGACTTCCGGGGAAGTAATTCTCCAAAAACTCATGGCGGAACCTTTCCCAAGTAACTGGTGGCATGAGCTCTCTTTCTTTCGATTCCCACCAAACCCATGCATTCAACCGAAGCAGGTAAGTGCCATAGTCAACTCTTAGGTGGTGTGGCACCTCAAAAGCCCTGAAGGATCGCTCTATTTGAGCTAACCAATCCTCAGCCTCATCCGGTCTCCCAAAAGTCCCTTCAAAATATCTGTTACTCTTAATGAACTCAGGTAGGGAGCTTTTGTATGGCCTCATAGGTGGTGGAGGAGGCAAAGGTGCAGTGTGAGAGTGCGCGCTTTCCTGTGCTGGCATCCCTACAAAAGCTTGGGGTGTAGGTGGTGGCGGAGTTGGAGCTGGAGCTTGTGCTGGTGCCGCTGTCGGCAAACTTTGTCGAAGTGCTTCGAGCACTTGTGTCATTTATGCCATTTGTCTAAGCATGGCTTGCAAAGCTACCTATGTAGCATCTCCAGGAGGATTTGGAGGAGGGGCGTGTTGTTTGTCTTCTTCCATATTGGGTTGATTGGAGGCGCTTTCCTCCTGACGTCTCCTTCTTCTACCTCGGCTGTAGCAAATTTTATTTTTTGTCTAGTTGAGTAATCTTCTCAATATATTTTATTAATGTTATCAAACGAGGTAATGGAAATAGAAGAAGTAGTAATACGAGCGGAAAAATACAAGTTTAAAAAGGTAAATCAGGGAATTTAAGTAATAAAATTCTGAGATCATAAAACATAAATATAGCTTTATTGAAATTTGAACAATACATGCAAAAATCCTCATAATCAAAAAAATCAAGTAAAATTTTATACTAGAAGCAACAACGAAACAATCAACATGTAACAATAACAACACAATACCAAAAGCAACTAAAGTAACTAAGTGGCATTCTATGAGAGTCTCATTAGATCACCTATGAAGGTTTTGCGATACTAAGTCAATTGTTTCCTAGTGGTTACTATCCACAAGGGTTTGAGTGATAGGATTTTAGGACCTATACTATGTTCGTCTTCCCATCTAAGTCTTCCTTAGAAATTCTATTATATCCATCCTTTTTATCCTTTTCTGAAGGCTATTTATTTGTAGTTATGATTGTAAACTCTTAACCATGCTCTGAAATAGATAGATCTTCCGAAGTAGATAGAGATCGATATAAAATTTGCGAAATTCCGAGTTAAAATGACCAAGTTATGGTCGTTTTAAGTCAGAGCTTCCGCAAATAGCGAGAATTCCGAATTCATCTAGTTTAGATGCATAGCTTGGATTAGCTAAATGATGAGAATCTCATTAGGATTATTCTTATGTGGTAGGTGATCTCGAACAAGACGACACCCTACCTCCCGACTATTACTACTAAAAAAAAAAAAGACCGGCGTCCAATGGCCGAGTGAGTACCACTTCCACTCTTAATATAATGTTTGTGATTGTACTGTCAGTGGCACTAGTCGTGTAGGCAAAGATAAAAATGGTTATGTATGATGGGGTATATGGGAACTATATCTTGTCTGCTGTTGATGTGTGAATTGGAACTTAAGAAATATCGAAACCGAGTGTTAATCTATTGATTGATTAGCTGGTATTTTATATGGATTGTCTGCGAATCCTTGTTGGTCACCTAAAAGAATTGAACTAATATATATTTGACTTCAATTGTAATTGAACTCATTCATATCACGACGGGGATGGAGCATGAACATTGGTTGGTTTTTCATGATCCATAAAACGAACATGTTGGTTAATCGTGATCCATAAAACGAATTATTGTTCAGTTGACCGTGAGCTTAAACGGCGTTGTACTGCAAGATTTGTTAATCTGCTAACCCGGGATGGAGAGCGTAAGTCCATCCACATATGATTTCCGGCTGGTCATATGTTTGTTGAACCCATTTGTCTGATGCATACATTTGCGTGAATAATCACTTGTTTGAATGAATTGTATTTAATTGTGATATGGAAGTTCTTACTCACTAAGCTAGTTAGCTTACGCCCCCATAGTTTTTACTTATTGCAGCACGAGTTTATCTGGCTTAGACCGAGGCAAGCCACAGCTCAGGTACCGGAGATAGGAGTTTCCCATAGAAGTTTACTTCATTTTTGTATAGACTTCCGTTGGAAACTAAAGGACTCTGGATGACTGTAATGGACTTGATATTATTTTGTGGGGGAATGCCCCTTAGATTTTGTAAAGTATATATATGTGTTTTGGTTTATTATCTATGGCTAATGAATGCCACATTAAACTTCTTAACTCCATTGATTGAGTATTCTATTGTCGTAAAGGGACGCTTTACATCTATAGAAGACTCCCGAAAGGCTCGAATAGAAATTCAAGAGTCTTTTATAGTATGTGGCGGGCTGTTACGTTTAGGATACCCTATGGGGCGTGATAGTTTAAGTTGGTATCAGAGGCCTAGGTTATAAAACAAGACAATAGAATTAAAAGAAACCGGACTTAGAAATCTAATTAATAGGTTCAAATGGAGTTAAAAATGTTTACTTGCTAAGTCTGATTAGGAGTCTTATATTGTTGTAGGTCTCCTTGGGTGAGACCAAGGAACGGGCCATAAACTTCACCAAGAGGAATGATGAGACTATGGTGGAGTATAGGTTAAGATTGAGAGAACTGTGTGAAGACTTCGCTCTAGTCAGGCACCCCCGAACCATAGGGGAAATGTATAAATTGTGGAAGGAAGGGTTGAGATACATTAGTTGGGCTACTGTAGTTGACCGGTTGAGGTATGATCCCATGGGGAGAAGGAGTTGGACTAAATTGGAGACGATTTATACCTTGGAGAGAATCATGGTTGAGTATGGGCGCGAGCCCATGACTAGGGAGGCTACATTTATTTTGAAGAATGGGGGAAACCGAACCCCTCTAGATTTTAGGGTATGGATCCCTATAGGACCCTTATATGTGTATGCCCATGACAACTTGTATGACCACCATGATTGGAACATAGCAGACGCATGGAACCATATCACTTGGCATGCAGTTTATTTAGACATTCTCCCACCCCCAGTGATAGGTCCACCTCCAGCCACTGACATAGGCATGCAATTGAATGGTGCGCCTGTGATCGAAGAGAATGAGGAAGAGGAAGAAGAAGAAGAAGAGGACCCCGAGGAGGATCCTAATTGGGAGGAAAATGTAGTCCCTAGAACCCCTACCCCACCCATCGAGCCGGAAGCGGAAGTGAATCCGGAACCCAACCAAATTGTATGGGATTTTAATCGGGAGCTAGAGATACCGGATAGTGGTAGGGTGGAACCCGAGTTTGATCCAATGATATGGAGGGATGTTTATATGGAGGGTGAGAATCTACCTATGCTTGACCTAGCAGTAGTAGAACTCGTGGCCCCTGAGCCTATGGAGGTAGAAGACGTGGGTGGAGAGCCTGTGAGAGAAATCGAGTTAGTGGAGGCTCAAGTGAGTGAGCCTGAAGTTAGAGGTGAGGAGAATGAAGTGAGCCCGAGGGAAGGGCAAGGCACAGAGGAAGAGGAAGAAAGTGAAGACCAAGAACCTTTAGTCCGACCTACTAGGAAGCGGAGGATGACTATGATGGAATACCTTAGTTTGTTTATCCAACGGGACGACGGTGGTTCTTCTAGCAGGAGACGACCTCCTAGCTCGACCTCCGAAGACACTAGTGATGAGTAGAGGCCAAGATGATAGCTAACCCATGAAGTCCAAGTGAAGTCCTGATTTTTCTTATTTTGTAATAGGCAATGCGGGATGCCAATTTGCCTTAGGATTTCAAGATAGCTTGTATTTTATTGCTTCTTTTTCCCTGTATTTTGTCATGCTTTCGGGAATAGGGAAAATATTTAGAATCGAAATTAGAGTATAGCTAGCCAAATCTTGGGGACAAAATATTGATGTAATACTTGTATGGCTCACTAAAGTAATGAAGGATCATGTTTATTTCAAAAGAAAGGAGTTGTGAAAAGCATGCATGCTAGACATGAGACATAAAGAACATTAACCGCATATGAATTGCATGAGCATTCATTCATTCATGCTATTATTATGAGATTTTAACTTGTTACCTTATGTATGAGTTCTTTATTTCTCCTTATGATTATATGAAATTATAAAATTCCATTTCTTTTTAAGCTTGATTTCCAAATTTTCGCAAATTTTGAATAACAAATTAAGTTCCTTCAAAACCTAAAACCTCCTGAGAATACTAAAACTTATTAAACAATGTATAAACAGACGAAACCGACGGATTCGAAATCGGGAACAAGGGTCTATCCCTAACGAAGCCGACCAACCGGTTGCACCTCTACCTAATCCTCAAGGGGTTGCGCCTCAGAATCAACAGGGTGATGTGTTAAACACGATTAGACAACTAGCCAACCTTCTGAATACATTCATCCAGAATCAGAACCCGGTTCAGAACCCACACCAAGGACAAAGTGTCCGGGATTCTGCTCCACATCCACCACCCGCAGATCACAGGGAAGTGACTGCCGAAGCACCTGCTCCACAAGAGGAGCATTCCTATAATGTGTCTTTGCCACCACCCCCGCCATACAGAAGACCCCACCAAAGCTCCTTACCGGATTTCATCAAGAGTAACCGGTCTTTTGATGGAGCGTTCGGTAAACCAGATGAAGCTGAAAACTGGTTAGCTCAAATTGAGCGATCTTTTGCTGCATATGAAATTCTACCTTACTTACAAGTGGAATATGGGACATATATGTTGAGGCATAATGCAAGGGTCTGGTAGGACTCTAAGAGAAGAAGCTTGCCTTCCCCGGTTACATGGGAATCTTTTCGCTGGGAATTTTTGGATAATTACTTCCTCTCTAGCTTAAGGGTAAAGTATAGTGCTGACTTTCTCCACGTGAAACAAAAGGGGAGAACGGTAGAACAGTATGAGACTGAGTCCGTCCACCTGTTGCAATATGCACCTGAGTCTTTCAGGGATAGTAAAGAGCTGAAGAAGCAAGTATTTTTTGGTGGCTTAGACGAGGAGTTGCAAATCAAATTGGAAGAATTTGGGGTAAGGACATACCCTGAGATGGTAGAGAAGGCCCGAGTAATTGAAGAGGCCAGAAAAAGGAAATACCAAGAACCTGACAAGAGGGTATTTGGAAAAAGGCCATTCGACGCCTCGAGTTCAGGGTTCAAGGGAAAAAGGTACAGACCGTACCATGGGTTTAAAGATGACTCTAGTAGCAAGCCGACCCAGGCTAAGGCTAATGTCTCCTGTTGGAAGTGTAAGGGGGCGCATGCTCCTAGGCAATGCTAGTTGTTGAAAAACAAATGTTATTTCTGTGGTGATGCTGGCCATATGGTTTATACATACCCGAAGAAGCTGGCCGTAACTTGCTTTATTTGCAAGGAGAAGGGACATTTAGCCTCTGAATGTTCCCAACGGAAAAGTGTAGCGGCTCGACCCTTTGGGACTTCGAGCAATACCAACCCCATGAGGTCGGGAAATAAAAGTGGGAGCCGCGCAGCATCGACAATGCACGGGATGAGGTTATATAACTTCGAAGGCCAGTGGATGGTAGAGGAAGATGAGGAGGAGGAAGTGGAATTGGCAGCTTTGCATCAAAGCGAAGGCGCTGATGGCAGCCTGGTGACAGGTTAGTATGAACCTATTGTTGCTTTCTTAACCTTCATGGTTTTAGAAAACACACATTAAGTTCATACTAAGTAGATGAACATAAAGAAAGCTTGGAGGATTTTCTTGAAGAAAGTTTACCTAAAGAAGAAACCAAAGAGAGCTTTCTTATAAGACTTTTTGGAGAGGATTTTTTAGAGAGTTTGAGAGAGATTTTGGTATAGTAACTTTAGAGAAAAAGTGGTGTGAAAGAAGTGAAGGTATGAGGGGGTATTTATAAGAAAATGTGGGAGATAATTTGTGTTAATTAAAAAAGTGAAAAATAAAACAAATTGAGGCATCATTTGGGGGGGGGGGGGGTTGGGCGCGCTGCGCTACTTTTGGGAGAGAGAGGGAGGGAAAATTTATTTTTTGTTAATTAAAAGTAAGAAATGAAAGATGTGAAGTTGTATTGGAAATGAAAATGTGTAAGAAATAGGTGTATGGTTTGTAAGAGTAGGTTGTAAGAAAAAATAGAGATAGGTGAATAGTGTAGAATAGTAGAAAATAGTGTAATGTAAAAGTAGACATGACAATTTAATGCCGGTAGTAAGAAAATACGCGTATAAAAACGATATCTGATATTTTTGGCTACCAAAAAATTACGAAATTGATATTTTTGGAAATCTTATATTTTTACGAGTCTAACGGTATATTCAGAATATTTTTCTTATTCCGAGCTCCCGGACACGTTTTTCAAGAGTCGTATCCGATCGGGTTCAAAGGACACTCGAATTTTGAAAAACTGATATTTTTATAAAACCTATAGCTATTACAAACTATTATAGCTAATTTTTCCAACTTCGTTTTTTAGGGCTTGAGAAAACGGCAATGCCGGACTTAAGCGGTTACGGTAAACTAGGGTTTGGTTGACTTCCGATAAGGTTTTAAACTATAATTCGAATCCAAAGAATTTTGGGGATTTACACTATTACTTCAGTAACAAAACTATTTGTGGACTGTTCAATTACATGGCATTCCGAAATTAATTGTTTCGGATAGGCTAAGATCTTTATCAGCAAATGCTAGTCTATGCTGTTCAAGCTCAGTCAAACTACTTTGAAAATGAGTTCAGCTTACCATTTTCAATCAGATGGTCAAACTGAAGTCATGAATAGATGCTTGGAATAATACTTAAGAGCTTATGTTATGGATTGTTCAAAGGAGTGGCCTAAATTTCTTGCTTGGATTAAGTACTATTTTAAAACAAGCTATCATACCGGCACTCATATGATGCCATTTCAAGTTTTATATGGGAGAGATCCTCTGCTATTCCCGATTATGTTCAGAGATAAACTACTATTGATGTTGTGGAACGTAAGTTAAAGAAACCCTTCCCTCAAGACCTGAACTTCTTGTTTCAGAGGGCGAATCAGCCGACCGTTGAGTCATGCTCTGTTGTGCATGAAACATTTATCAGACAAGCATAGGACAGATAAAACATTTGAGGTAGTTGATTGGGTGTACGTAAAGCTGCAACCCTATAGGCAAACATCTCTTGCCAATAGGCTCTCTTTTAAACTGTGACGACAATACTTTGGGCCTTATCAAGTCGTAGATGTATGGGTAATGTAGCCTACTACTAGGAATTACCAGCGAAATCCAAAATACATCCTATCTGTCATGTTTCTTTATTGAAGAAAGCAGAGGGTGAACGGTCTACTGTAGTACATTTACCAGGGGATTCTTATGATAATTTTCCAATTGTCAAACCCCTAGCTATTTTGGATTCAGGAACTATTCATAGACAAGGCCAAATTTTCAAGCAATTGTTAATGCAGGGGGAGTCTCTGCTTATAAAGGATGCATCTTGATAGATTTACAAGATTTTAAATGAGATTTTCTAGACTATCACCTTGAGGACAAGGTGGTTTTTCTAGCAAGGGAGGAACTTATTATGTCACGAGGACAAAGATCCAAATGTAAACCATCATATATACAATATTTTGTTACAACTAAGGGTACAACTAAGCAAGAATAACAGAAATATACATGAAGTATCTCTTTCTTTCACATGTAATAGTATGACAACTAAGACAACATAGCAGAAATACACATATAGTATATGTTTCTTTTACATGTATAAGCAGAACAGCTGGCTAGTTGCAAAACAATCAGAGATAGGACTTGTAACTAACCGCGCTGTGAATTTCACAACTGCTATAAATGGTATGATACCACAGAAATGAGGGTATGAAAAAGTTTACCCAAAATCACCAAATTTTGAGGAGCCTCTAGAAGCTCAAATTCTAGAAAATCTTTCAAGCTTTTCCTTTTATTTTCCTTGCTAACAAAACAAAACAAACTAGTTAGTAAGGATTATATAAATAGATATAAACATTGTTCTTCATAATTGAGAGATCTAGTTGTTAGATCTGAAAACCCTAATTTTGGTGAAGAATATTCAAGAGTAAAAAGAGAGAGAGTGTACTTACTATTTTTACGAAGTGATTTCAGATCGGAGGAGAGAGAAGATACTAGTAGATCAGTCCTTAGGTTTCATCCTATTTCTTAGCTATTATTTTAAGTCTATTTCTTTCTTTTACCCTAAGTCTTTTTAGACATAGTCTACTGTCTCCAATTTTATTTCTTACTACTCTGATACCAACTTAAACTATTACTCCCAGAGGGTATCCTAAATGTGGCAGTCCGCCACACATAATATTAAAGCTAGACAATGACTACCTTAGTCATATAGAAGATTTGATATCACGCGCAAGGTGTGCTTCCGAGATAGTAAGAGACTCCAATGGGGTATTACATTTTAAGCACATATCAATAAATAGCATTCAAGAATTTCTAAACATAAATACATAATCATCAAGATCAAGTCCTACACGTGTTAGAAGCATTTCCCCCATTAAATTAAAGGATTACAAATCTTAAAAGTCAAAGTACTCTATGTCCAAACGATAAACAAAAGTCTACTATAAAGATTTTTCTTATAAGTCCACGCTAAACTTCTTCATGCAAACTTCCTCCAAAAGCTCCTAGTAGTCTTGATTCATACCTGACATATTGGTCCCCTTGGGGCCAGTCATAAGTAGCCCAATTGTAACAAAAATCTAAAAAGGTATAAGAAACTCTAACTTAATGAGATAATTCCCTTCCTAAAAAACATTCCCATAATTCATACAAGTATTTAGGCAAGCATATGTATGTGCAACATTCATATGAACAAACAAGTACATATGATTAACCGAAAATCATATGCAGCATGGATTTATGCTCTTTATGTCGGGGGTTGGGTGATTATCGGCCTATACGAGCATCATAGTTTAGTAGATTTCCTGGCTCCTACATACTCGTGCAGACTTTTTGACAACTACTAACCACCACCACAACTCTTCGTTTCCCCACACGAAGAATAGTAGCAAAATGCATAATGAGACTCACTTCATGCCATGCATGATTTATTTTAGTAGTTAATTTTTTAATACTGTTAGTTTCCAAATTAAGGGTGACCAAACAATGTTTCATAGAAACAATCACAATGTAAACCCTTAGATTTTACGATGATTCTTAAGATCAAACCCTGGAACCGGAAGTCAATCGGAAACCCTAGTCAACAAAAACTTATGCCAAAACCTTAGAGTTTAGATCAAGCAATCTCACGTTCTTAAATGCTGGACAACAAAGTTGAGTTAATGGCTTATAATAGTTCATAATAATATAGGGAGTATAAAAATATATGATTTGCCAATTTCTAGTGTTTTTCAAATCCAAACGAGATCAGTTTTTGAAAACCATGTTCAGGAATACTGACGGTAAAAGTATTCTATTTATACTGCTAGACTCGTAATAATATAAGAAATCCAAAAATATCATTTTCGTAATTTTTCGATAGCCAAAGATTACAGATATCAATTTATACATGTATTTTCTTTACTACCGGTAACTTATTAGTCTTGTTTACTATTCATTGTACTTCTCTACTATTCATTACTATTCGCCTATCTCTACTTTTTCTAACTATCTATACACCTATTTTCTTACTTTTTACCTTTCCAATACATCTTATATCAAATCAAATCTTACATATTAATAATTTTCTTACAAAAATACAAACAAAATCAATTCACTCCCTCTTTTCCCCCCTTTAGAACCGGCGCCTCCCATCTCTCTCTGATCTGTAATTTATTTTATTACACTTAATTTCTCTCTATTTTCAACTATAAATATCTCATCTCCCTCCACTTTTCTCACACCTTTATTTCATATAACAAAACTCTCCCAAAATCACTCCACAAACCCTCTCGCCAAAATTTCTCTCTACTAAAACTCTCTTTCACAAATTCTTCACAAAATTCTTTTCTATACATAAACTATCTACCACATACCAACCACATAATACCCCATTCATCTACCATCTTCACACCACTCAAACACTTTAGGTAAACTTCTTCCAACCATTTAGTTTACCCATGTCATGTAACTTAGCATGACCATGGTATTGTTTTGAAACTCATATGATTAATGAAAGCAACAACATGTTCATGTTTCGTTCTTGCACATGTCAAGAATTCCGATTTTATTATTTTGTTATTATGATCATGTATGTTATTATTGTTGATTATTATGCTTCTAATCTAACTCTATATCTTATTAAGTGTGTATATATATATATATATATTCCTTAGAGCCTAAATGCTCACTAACTTTTACTAACTTGCTTCTATTACTATTATTGTCATGCCACGAATGGTACCCTAAACGTGGTCGTCCACCACATATAATATCAAGACTTAAGAATGACTACCTTAATCACGCAAAAGTCTTGGTATTACATGTAAGGCGTCTAACATGGTAATAGGAGATGCTTTTGGAAAGTATGGTCTAAGTAAGTAATATTGAACATACAAGAATTTAGAAATAAAATAGATCATAATAATTGGTGAAGGCAGTGTACCTATCGTGAATATAGTATAGCTTTTAAAAATCGGGATCGTCCTCAGGGAATAGGCAAATACTAGTACTAAATCGTATTCTACTATCTAACTGAACAATTTTGATGATTTTACTACTTATCTAATTTTCTTTAAAACACTATTAACACAATTCCAATAACCAAACAAGATTCAATAAAGGTCTAATAATCCAGGTTTTGTCTTACTTTCAATTTATCATGTGAATCATTGACAATCTTTATTAGATAATTTAGATTAGTTCTTAAGCTATAGAGTTCCTTGAGCAAATTATAATTCTTTCGAATCTAACAATTTATCTAAACCTAGATTAATCGATTAGGATGTCTCCTCAATCAATAGCAACCTAAATTTGCATTAATAACATGAACTCTTAAGAATAGAAGATTCTTGCTATTCTATGTCTAGAATTACAAACAAATCTCTTCAATTGCATATATCAATTCATAAAAGTAATCTTTCAATTAACTTAAATGAAATTCATGCATAAATCTGTATTTCCGGACATACAAACTTAAGAACGGTTAAAAACATGCAATTGAACAAAAGAACTTAATAATTCATTAAGAACAAAGTCTCAACACATGATAAATATGAAATTCAAAACCCAGATCTGAAAAACTACTCCTTCATAGTAATTAATAGTAATACATGAAATTCAAAATAGAAATTCGAACTCATGATACTACCCGAAAAGATTATAGCTCAAAAGTGTGGATCTTCAATCCTTGATGATCTTGAATTGTTATTGGAATCTCCAGAACTCTTTTTCTTTTGAAAACTCCTTCTCAAAATCTTGTCTGTCTCTTTCTCTTCCACCATCTCCTTTTTATAACCATCTTCAATTGAATGGAATTAATTGCTTGATGAGGAGAGATGAAAGGTTTTGGAGGTTATGAGTCTTTTGGCCCTTCAAGTAACGCTCCTTCCATAACCGAAATAAACGTTTTTGTCTTAAAATGGAGGTTACTGTAGTTAAAAAGTCGTTTTCTCATTGAATGACTTTTTATTAAATCGACAGGGCGAGTGACAGGTCATGTCTCACAAATGTCCTTTGCAAAGTTCAATTTCCAGGTTGACATGGTGAGAGACAGGTCATGTCTTGCAAATGTCTTTCAAAAGCTTGATTTTCATTCTTTAATTTTGCTTCCTCCTTGCAATGGTTGAAAAACATAGCTTGATCTTGTCATTTTGAGTTCTTCTTAATCCAAAATTTGCATTTTTGACCCGTCTTTGCTTTCCTTGAAAAATATTTCCTTTAAAGACCTGAAAGCATACATTAATGTTTTGAAGTGCCAAATTCTTAATAAAAATGATCAATAAAGGTTCATTTTGGCATTCACAAAATATGAATAAATTTGGTTTATCAAATTCCCCCACACTTGAGTTTTTGCTTGTCCTCAAGCAAACAATTAAAATCTATCATCAAATATACTAAAAAATTTTCATAAGTTAAAACATAGCATTCATTTTTATTATAGTAACTTGCTTTTATACCTACTGCTCAAATCTATTATTTAAATGTAATTGGCATACTTTAATCAAAATTCTAAGGCTAATCCAGGTAAGTTAAACTTTACCCTCACCAATTAAAAATAGCTTCCAAAGTCACAAAATAAACACAAAGTCAAACAATAGCAAAAGAGACCTAGTTATACTTCACCACTTTTTAACAAATATATAAACTCTTCAACTATTTTTCTAAGCACAATAATCTAAAGTGAAAGTAATTGTATCTGTTCTTCCCCTGGATTTTCTCCCTTTAATTAAAAATCTCTTTAAAAATTTTTAGCTTTCAGAGGGACGGGTTTTTGCCCGCTTCTTTTCCTTTTCCTCTGGACAGGGTGTAGCCTGCATCTTTTCAGCTCTCTTTTTCAAGTTCATCTAATGAACTTTTGCCTTTCCGCCCTTCTCGTTATAGTGAGTTCATCGAGTCGGCACATCCCGGGCTCATCACCCAAGTGACCAGGTTTTAAAGGGACCCCATCGAACTCTCTACTCACTCTAACCTTCAAGTTAGGATACTCATAACTCAAATGCTTGAGTCATTGGAGTATAGGCCTTTTGATTTTTTTCATCAATTGTATATAAGACATGCTATTTATATTTAGCACAACAATTGATTATTTCAAAGAGATTTATTCTAAAAAGGATCACCAAGTGATGAACTTCATATACTCTTTCACCAAAGATTAGGAGGGCTCTCAAAATATTTGAAAAGAAAATATATAAATCAACAAGCTTAGAACCACAACCATTTAACTTTCAACTAAGGACTTCGATCCACTTTTAGACTCTAGATTCCATCCCTAATTAGCAAGTAAGTTTACCACACCTAGATTTCATCCTACAATTTCAACTAAGTATACTAATCACAAAATAGATGAGTAAGGTATTATAAGTTTATTTTTTTTTTTTTTTTTAAACATTTTTCTGAGTATATTTTCAAGTATAATAGCAAAGTGTAAAGTGGGGTTTTTCACATTTACAACAAGCACAGGAAACCAAATTTTATCAATATATCCCTAGAATATCCCTAGAATTTCCCTAAATTCCCCCACACTTAAATTGGACATTGTCCCCAATGTCAAAACATATATAATATAGTGAGGAATGGTAAAAGAAGGATGAGACTTCCCTGTTTAAGGATAAATTTGCAGCTTGCAAGAGTTCAACAAAAAAGGAGTAGTAGTGACAACAAGTCAGGTCAGAGTTCATCTGGGCTGCAAAACAAAAGCATAGACAAAAGATAAAAACAAAAAAAACAAGAAACAAATGTCAGCACTCATGATTCTACTTGTAAGCCCTATAGAGTCTAACCCAAGATTGGGTTCTCATAGATACAGTTATCCAATATATTATCAGCAATCATCAGAACAGTAAGATATCAAGGAATCAATCTCCTTGATAATCAGGATCATCTTCATCCTCATCCACTATCTTTTTCTGTTTCTTCTTCTTTGGTGGTGTAGGTGTTATGGTGGGTTCTTCTTCTTCCTCTTCTTCTTCAGATTCTTCCTCATCTTCCTCATCTTCATCGACTTCCTCTTCAGATGCTTCTTCAGTAATATTTTCCTCTGAAGCACGAATCTGAGCATCTACCTCCTCATCATCGCTATCCTGTAACAAAGTATGAAAAGATTCTACCTGAACATCATCGGGTGAGGAGGGAATAGTCTCTGATGGTCCAGCCTGTGGTGGAGAGAATTCCACATTGTTATGAGCTGCTATCCCTTTCAGACAAGAATATATAGCTTCTTGATGTCGGGTCTGACGCTTGGTGGTGCGGATGAGAGCCTTGAACAAAGATTTCATCTTTTGTAGAATGTGGCGGTTCTTCTCCACTTTCTTTGTAAGCACGTCATAAGGTGACTGGGTTGAAGGAGATGACCTAGATGTAGAAGGTCCTTGCTTCCCAAACCACTTCCCAAGAGTGGAAGGTGTAATAATATGAGAAGTAGCAACAGAATCTTTGGGTTCTTCAGCAGGAAAAATCTGTAATCCCTTCAACAAGCGAGTAATATAGGCTCCACAGTAAATGGTGCCCTTAGCCTTGTTAGTCTTTGCTTGCCGATGGAAGAAGAAGCAGCATTACTCCCAAATTCAGTGGAACTTTCTCAATTATACTATGTAAGTATAAGAGTTCATATGTCCCCACCACTCCAGTACTGTGTCCTTTACCGTTGACTGAATGAGTGATTACCCAATGTATGATCCTATGATTAACATCCCTCAGTGTTGTGGCCTTGGCTTCCTTTGCCTTATAGGGAGTAGCAGGACTGATCTTTCCCCAATACAAGTAGTTAAATAGCCCTGGTGGCCAATCCACAGGAAGGTGTACAAATTCCTCGGTTGCTAGAAAGTCAGCTGAATAAAATCCCATAGCTTCACAGATTTGCCGAATAGTCGCAGTGTGTTCTTGACCATTGATTCTGAAAGTGATGCTATTATTTATTCCCGAATGCTTTGCTTGACTTTCAATCCGGAATGTGGAGAGGAATTCAAGTGTGATCTGCCGGTACACTTTTTCATTGACTTCAAACCATTTATCCCATCCGTTGTGGCTGATCAAAGAACGAATCTCATCCGCCTTTTTAAACTTTGCTAATCCCTTCCAGTTGAATAGCATATTACCAGCCAATTGTCTTCCCAAAAGCACATTGTAACGGTCCTGCTCAATTCTGGACATTGGTTGGGTTGGTCTCGGGGGATCCGGGGCTCTGCCAAAAGACTGGCGACGGGAGGATGTGTTCTTTCTTGCTGTTTGTTTTTGCCTCATCCTGAAATAATAAGCAAATTGAAAGAATTAAGCACAATAAAAATACGGCTATAACACAAATCGTCTCCCTTGTATAATGGTAATGCTTCTATCAAAATACTCTTTTTTTTTTTTTTAACCTAAAGCCTAAAAATCCCAGCAAGACACGACTAAGTGACACGGCTTGTCACTGTCGTGTCTTTTTTTTTTTTTTTTTTCACTTCATCTTCTTCCCTAAATCTCATGGATGAAATCCTAATTGTCTTCTAAACACAACAATCCGACCAACTCATCATCTTGAGTAAACTAAGTTATCTTGCAAATCATCAACAAACCAAACCCCATTCACATGGATTACAGAAATCATAAACAACCCAACAACCATTTGACCCATAGGAATCACGCAAATCATCAACCCAACACCCATTCAACCATGAATCATACCTTCATTCATTTAAACAACCCATTCCTAGATCTAAGGATTCATGCATGCATCATCTAAACCAACAATCTTACAATCCATGGATCACGCATACATCTACTAACCTTAGGACAACCCATCAACAATGGATCACGCATGACAACCATTAATGCTCAAAAACCCATCAATCACGCATGACTAAGATTTCATTCTTCATCAAGAAAATTAATTTAGGGTGACATGCAATCAAAAAGCCTAAAATCCCAAATCAATACCTTTAATGGAGTCATGAATATGTAGATACTCAAAGATGAGAGATGATGAAAAACTTACTTGGATTTCCCTTGATTTTTGCTTGAACTTTTTGCGTGAAATAAGAAGATAGAATGAGAGGATTTTATCTTTGCAAAGCAAGTCTCTTTGTATTCCAAACGCACAAATGAAATAAATGAAGGAAATAAATGAAAGCATGCGTCTTTTAATGGAATGGGGCAGTAAGTTACACGGCCAAAAGACAGGCCGTGTCTAACAAATGTCGTCCATGCAAATTTCCACAGCTTGTTACACGGCCAAACGACAGGCCATGTCGTGCGAATGTCGTCCTGGAAAATTATCCACAGCTTGTTACACGGCCAAACGACAGGCCATGTCGTGCGAATGTCGTCCTGGAAAATTATCCACAGCTTGTTACACGGCCAAACGACAGGCCATGTCGTGCGAATGTCGTTCTACAAAGAAATGGTCAGTAGTTTACACGGCTAAAAGACAAGCCGTGTCTAGCAAATGTCATTCTAAAACTTCAACAAACAGTTAGGATCAGTAAGTGACACAACTTTTGACAAGCCATGTCTCAAAAATGTCGTTTTGACAGCAAATTTTCTAGTCTTTTTGTACCTTGTTTCCTCTCCAATATCCATCTTTTCCTTAAAATTATTGCCCAAGCATCCTAATCTGTTAGAAAAATAATAAAATCATGAGTTCAAAGATAAAAGAAATTAAACAAAAGAAAATAAATAAAAGAATTAGTCATGGGTTGCCTCCCAAGAAGCGCTTTTGGTTATAGTCGTTAGCTCGACGTCTTGCTATGATTCAATCAAGGATTTGGTGAATGGAGCCGAAACTCCTCACGACCTTCTTGCTCAAAATCAACTCCTTGATAGAGCTTCAATCTTTGCCCATTTACCTTGAAAATTCCACTCTCAGGATGTTCTAACTCGACAGCACCGTGTGGAAAAATTTTCTTGACTAAGAAAGGACCAGACCATCTTGATTTTAACTTTCCAGGAAAAAGTTTTAAACGAGAATTAAACAACAGCACCTGGTCTCCTTCTTTAAAATGCTTTGGATGACGAATCCGCTTATCATGATATCGCTTAGTTCTTTCCTTGTAGATCCGCATGTTCTCATAGGCGATCATTCTCCATTCGTCCAATTCATTCAGTTGAAGCCTTCGTCTCATTCCAATGGAATTCAAGTCAAAATTGACTTGCTTTATCGCCCAATAAGCTTTATGCTCAATCTCCACCGGCAGATGGCAAGCTTTACCATATACAAGCCGATATGGTGTGGTTCCCAAAGGAGTCTTATATGCTGTCCTATATGCCCATAACGCATCATCTAGCTTGTTTGCCCAATCCTTCCTATGATGCTCACTGACTTTTCCAAAATTCTTTTCAAATCGCGATTTGAAACCTCGACTTGCCCGCTGGTTTGAGGATGATATGGTGTTGCAATCCTATGAGTTACCCCATATCGTTTTAACACTTTCTCAAGTTGATAGTTGCAGAAATGCGTCCCCCTATCACTTATGATAGCTCTAGGGGCTCCAAACCTTGAGAACAACTTTTTTAAGAACTTGGTAACTACTCGGGCATCATTGGTAGGCAGTGCTTGGGCTTCTACCCACTTTGAAACATAGTCCACTGCGACCAAGATATACTTGTTTCCAAAAGAATTTGGAAACGGTCCCATGAAGTCGATACCCCACAGATCAAAAACCTCACATTCTAAGACATAATTCTGAGGCATCTCATCACGTCGGGAAATATTCCCGGTTCTTTGGCATCTATCACACAAATTAACAACCTTATGGGCGTCTTTAAAAATAGTCGGCCAATAGAATCCAGATTCTAGAACTTTCTGGGCCGTCCTATTTGCATTGTAATGACCTCCCGTAGGACCAGAATGGCATGCTTGCAAAATTTCCCAACCTTCCGCATGAGATACACAGCGTCGAATCAATTGATCTGCACAAACACGGAAAAGAAACGGTTCCTCCCAAAAATAATACTTCAACTCAGAAAAGAATTTCTTCTTTTCATGGGAAGTCATATCTCGGGGGAGGATTTTAGCAACAAGATAATTTGCAAAATTTGCAAACCAAGGAGTATCAGAATTTTACCTTTCTTATTGTAAACAATCGTTCTTCCGGAAATTCATCATTAATCTCTTCCTCCTTTAATTCCTCCAAACAAGGGTTTTCCAATCGAGACAAATGATCAGCTGCAAGATTTTCTGCCCCCTTTTTGTCTCGGATTTCCAAATCAAATTCTTGTAGAAGGAGAATCCACCGGATGAGGCGTGGCTTTGCATCTATTTTTGACAAAAGGTATTTAAGAGCAGAATGGTCAGTATAAACTATTACCTTTGATAGAATCAAATATGGTCGGAACTTGTCAAAGGCAAACACCACAGCCAACAACTCCTTTTCCGTGGTGGTGTAGTTTTCTTGGGCACTGTTTAGAGTCCTACTAGCATAGTAGATAGGTTGAAAATGCTTTTCTTTTCTTTGTCCCAAGACTGCCCCAACAGCATAATCACTTGCGTCACACATAAGTTCAAATGGTAAATTCCAATCCGGAGCGATCATGATTGGTGCACTAATCAGATGCTTTTTGAGGAGGTCGAATGCTTCAAGACAATCTTGACTGAACTCAAACTGTACATCCTTTTCCAAGAGTCTTGTGAGAGGTCGGGCTATCTTGGAAAAATCTTTTATGAACCTCCTATAGAAGCCTGCATGACCGAGAAAACTACGAATTGCCTTGACTGATGTTGGAGGAGGAAGATTGGAAATAATCTCAACCTTGGCTTGATCAACTTCAATTCCCTTATGAGATACTTTATGACCGAGAACTATGCCTTCCTTGCACATGAAGTGACATTTCTCCCAATTAAGCACAAGATTAGTTTGTTCACAGCGGATCAATACTTTCTTCAAATTTTCAAGACAATTGCTGAATGAATCTCCAAAAACGGAAAAATCATCCATAAATACTTCCATAATGTTTTCCACCAAATCTTCAAAAATAGCCAACATGCACCTTTGAAATGTGGCTGGTGCATTACAAAGCCCAAAAGGCATTCTCCTATAGGCATAAGTGCCATAGGGACAAGTAAACGTAGTCTTTTCTTGATCCTCCGGAGCAATTGGTATTTGGAAGTAACCAGACATACCATCCAAATAGCAATAAAACATATGACCTGCAAGCCTTTCTAACATTTGATCAATGAAAGGTAAAGGGAAATGGTCCTTGCGAGTAGCTTCATTAAGCCGTCTATAATCAATGCATACTCGCCAACCCGTGACTGTCCTCATCGGGATCAGCTCATTTCTTTCATTTGGGACCACAGTCATCCCTCCTTTCTTAGGCACCACTTGTACTGGACTTACCCAAGAACTGTCAGAAATTGGGTAAATCAATCCGGCATCCAGAAGTTTAATTACTTCTTTCTTTACCACTTCTTTCATATTTGGATTCAACCTTCTCTGGGGTTGAACAACTGGTTTGAATCCTTCTTCCATCAAAATTTTATGAGTGCAAAAAGAAGGGTTTATACCTTTAATGTCGGATATCTTCCATGCAATTGCTTGCTTATGCTCCTTAAGAACTGTCAATAATTGCTCTTTTTGTTCACTGTTTAACTCTGAGGATATGATCACCGGTAGTTTTGAATTTTCTTCCAGAAAAGCGTACTCCAAATACTCAGGAAGTTGCTTCATTTCCAAAACCGGTGGTTCTATAATGGAGGGCTTCAATTTCTTCTCATCTTCTAGTGATAATTCCTCGAACCCTTGTTTCTTTATCAACTCCTCATGCTTCTCCAATTGGGCTATCACATCTTGCACATCAGGGTTCATTTCTTCTTTTTCACAAATCAAACTTAACTCCAGAACATCTTTGCATAATATATGCTGCACATTATCCACCACAGAAGCATCAATAACATCAATGCTAAAACAAGAATCATCACATACCATTGGCTTTTTCATCACTGTTGGAATTTGTACTATAAGCTCTTCATCACCAACCCGGAGTGTCAACCTTCCATCTCCAACATCTATGACAGCTCTAGCGGTAGCTAGGAAAGGTCGTCCCAAAATTAAAGGCACTTCCCCATCCTCATCCATTTCAAGAATCACAAAGTCAACCGGGAATATAAAATTCCCAACTTTTACCAATAAATCTTCAATAATTCCTTTGGGTAATTTAACCGATCTATCGGCTAATTGCAAACTAATTCTTGTAGAACGAGGCTCACCTAAACCCAGCTTTCTAAAGAATGAATAAGGCATTAAATTGATGCTTGCCCCTAAATCCGCTAGAGCTTTCTCAACAGAAAGTTCTCCAATGACACACGGGATTGTGAAACTTCCCGGATCTTTCAATTTCGCTGGCAGTTTGTTTTGGATTATTGCTGAACATTCCGCTCCAACTACAGCAGTAGACACATCCTCAAGCTTCCTCTTGTTGGATAATAATTCCTTAAGGAATTTGGCATATTTTGGCATTTGAGAAAGTGCCTCCACCAATGGTATGTTGATGTGAAGTTGCTTGAATAGTTCCAAGAACTTCCCGAACTGTTCCTTGTCACGATCTTGATGAAGACGAGCAGGATAAGGAATAGGAGGAGTATAGACTCTTACTTCAGAGGGTTGTTCTTTTGAAAACTTCTTTTCATCAGGATTTGAAATTTTTTTCCTTCCGGTTCCTTCCTTTTCCTTGATTCCACTTCTTTTCCACTCCTTAAAGTGATTGCTTTTGCCTGTTCCCTTGGATTCTCCTCAGTATTGCTAGGAAGTGACCCAGGTTGCCTCTCAGATAGCATCTTGGCCAGCTGTCCAATTTGATTTTCCAGGGTATGAATAGAGGCTTCTTGGTTCCGATAGCGAGCTTCTGAGGTATGGATAAATTTGGTCATCAATTCTTCCAAGCTAGGTTTCTTTTCTTGTGGAGGTGGTGGTGGTAATTGTGGAAGCTGTTGTGGAGGCGGAAGCTGTGGCTTTTGAAATCCGGGTGGAAAATTTGAAAAATTCTGCCTTTGCACATTTTGGTTGTTGGCATATGAAAAGTTTGGATGATTTCTCCACCCTTGGTTGTATGTTTGACTATATGGATTATTTTGATATCTTCCTTGGTTTCCCACATAATCCACTTGCTCCGGAGCGTCAAGAAGGTAATTTTCAGCAACAAAATTTCCAGATTGTACCGGAATTGCTTGTGAGTTCTTTGCTTCCATTACCTGTTTACTCAAAGCATCCATTTTAGCAAGTATAGTAGTCATCATATCGATTTCATGCATTCCTGAAACTTTCTGCTTCCCCTTGTTGTTACCCCATTGGTAATTGTTCTTTGCCATATCCTCAAAGAGCTTTAGTGAATCTTCGGGGGTTTTGGAATTCAAAGTTCCACCAGCTGCAGCATCAACTAATTGGCGAGTTGTTGTATTCAGACCATTGTAAAAGGTCTGAACTTGCATCCAATTTGGTACCTGGTGATGAGGACATTTCCTTAGTAAATCCTTCCATCTCTGCCATGCATCATATAAAGTCTCAGAATCCTGTTGATTGAATGACGAGATGTCATTTCTCAATTTAGCGGTTTTGGATGGTGGAAAATAGTTGTCAAGAAATTGTTCCACCATATTGTTCCATGTTGTTATGGCTCCCGGACCCAATGAGGATAACCATTGTTTGGCTCTTCCTCTCAATGAGAAAGGAAATAGACGGAGCCTCACTGCATCATCTGTTACCCCATTGTTTTTGAATGTCTCACAAATTTCCAAAAATGTCTGAATATGAGCATGTGGATCTTCATCAGGTAGACCGTCAAATTGACAGTATTGTTGCAGCATCTGAATCACCACACTTTTGATTTCAAAGTTGTTTGCCGCAATGGGCGGTTTCACTACAGTTGGGCCAGTACCATCCAGAGTGGGTCTAGCATAATCCAAGTTGGTTTTGGGAACTTCTTCATTGTTATCAGCCATGTGTGGATCTATCAATTCACTAGCAACTTCTCTTGTGTTACTCCTTAACCTTCTGTGGAATGTTCTGTCTATCTCCGGATCAAAATCTAGAAGTCTTGAAGAGGAACTTCTTGGCATGCACTACAAAATATCAGAGATTGGAGTTCGATTTTTTTTTTTTTTTTAAAGTTAGATTAGCAGAAATAAACTTTTCCTAATATTGCTCAAATTCCCCGGCAACGGCACCAAAAACTTGGTGAAGGCAGTGTACCTATCGTGAATATAGTATAGCTTTTAAAAATCGGGATCGTCCTCAGGGAATAGGCAAATACTAGTACTAAATCGTATTCTACTATCTAACTGAACAATTTTGATGATTTTACTACTTATCTAACTTTCTTTAGAACACTATTAACACAATTCCAATAACCAAACAAGATTCAATAAAAGTCTAATAATCCAGGTTTTGTCTTACTTTCAATTTATCATGTGAATCATTGACAATCTTTATTAGATAATTTAGATTAGTTCTTAAGCTATAGAGTTCCTTGAGCAAATTATTAATTCTTTCGAATCTAACAATTTATCTAAACCTAGATTAATCGATTAGGATGTCTCCTCAATCAATAGCAACCTAAATTTGCATTAATAACATGAACTCTTAAGAATAGAAGATTCTTGCTATTCTATGTCTAGAATTACAAACAAATCTCTTCAATTGCATATATCAATTCATAAAAGTAATCTTTCAATTAACTTAAATGAAATTCATGCATAAATCTGTATTTCCGGACATACAAACTTAAGAAACGGTTAAAAACATGCAATTGAACAAAAGAACTTTAATAATTCATTAAGAACAAAGTCTCAACACATGATAAATATGAAATTAAACAAAACCCAGATCTGAAAAACTACTCCTTCATAGTAATTAATAGTAATACATGAAATTCAAAATAGAAATTCGAACTCATGATACTACCCGAAAAGATTATAGCTCAAAAGTGTTGGATCTTCAATCCTTGATGATCTTGAATTTTTATTGGAATCTCCAGAACTCTTTTTCTTTTGAAAACTCTCCTTCTCAAAATCTTGTCTGTCCTCTTTCTCTTCCACCATCTCCTTTTTATAACCATCTTCAATTGAATGGAATTAATTGCGCTTGATGAGGAGAGATGAAAGGTTTTGGAGGTTATGAGTCTTTTGGCCCTTCAAGTAACGCTCCTTCCATAACCGAAATAAACGTTTTTTGTCTTAAAATGGAGGTTACTGTAGTTAAAAAGTCGTTTTCTCATTGAATGACTTTTTATTAAATCGACAGGGCGAGTGACAGGTCATGTCTCACAAATGTCCTTTGCAAAGTTCAATTTCCAGGTTGACATGGTGAGAGACAGGTTATGTCTTGCAAATGTCTTTCAAAAGCTTGATTTTCATTCTTTAATTTTGCTTCCTCCTTGCAATGGTTGAAAAACATAGCTTGATCTTGTCATTTTGAGTTCTTCTTAATCCAAAATTTGCATTTTTGTCCCGTCTTTGCTTTCCTTGAAAAAATATTTCCTTTAAAGACCTGAAAGCATACATTAATGTTTTGAAGTGCCAAATTCTTAATAAAAATGATCAATAAAGGTTCATTTTGGCATTCACAAAATATGAATAAATTTGGTTTATCAATAATAACAAACAAAATTCTATTACGTGATTCTTAGGGGCATACCTCCGCTAAAACTCTAAGGATTGAATACTTAATAGTCTTTACAATAACTTAAATACTACATCAAAAGATTTTAAATGAATTCTAGTCTAATCCTTCAAGTAGATTTTCTTCAAAAGCTCCTAAAAGAAAACTTACGTAGATATGAGGAGACCTCGGGTATAAGAACAGGTGTTCTTGTGAATACAAGTATCTATAGGGGCGTAAGATTTATGGGCTTAGTGAATATAATCCCAATATTCACACTTAAGACAAAATAACAACTAAGTTTATTAGACAAGCAAATGGGATGTAACAAGCACGTGAGCATACAAGACATATGATTTTCCGAAAATCATATGTTGAATGAATTACGCCCTTCATTCGAGGTTAGGTATTCCAACCCATTACAGCCATCATCTTTTTAAAAAACTGTTTTATAAATCTTACTAGCTCCTATTCGCCATAGAAAATGCGTAGTTATTACTGGCTCATACTAGCCATCAATTTATGTAGTTTTTATCGGTCCTACTCGCCACATACATAATATACCGGTTATGCCTACCACCACTATCATACACTTGTCCTATCAATTTTACAATAGCGAATGCAATGTGACTCAACTCATAAAGTGCATGCATCGATTTTTTTTTTTAGAGCTAGCCATTAAATTTCAATTTCTTGCAAGTGACCAACCAATTTCAGACACTTCAACATGGCAATAATCATACAATTTATTACAAACAATTCGAGGCTCGATATGCTTAACATTCTTTCAACATGTTATAGACACATGCATCTTTAATTTCATCTTTTCTTAAATCTAGTGTAACTAAATTACAAGCACAAACATAAGCATGAAAAATAAGGGAAGTAGACTCACTCGGCCATGACAATACTCCCTTAGTCGAAGTAGTCCTCGGGATAGTATACGTCCTCCTCCTCGATTCCTAAACAAAGGAAATACGCAAAATGAGTATGCCATGGAATTTCTAGTAAAAAACTTATAACTCTATTTTCTAGTTGCAGTAAAATTCGTATTGATGGAAATTCCAACTTAAAATGGCTATAACTTGCTTATTTTAACTAGGAATTTCACATATAATATATCGTTTTCTACCTATTCGAAAAGGTCTATCCATTATTAAGGTTATTTTTATCATAAAAAGTCGTTTGGGTCCTGAAATCGTAGGGTACAGATTCACCATAAAAATTCTAGTTTTCAAAACTTAAATTTGCAAACTTTTCTTTATCCAAAAATATTTGTACCAAAATATAGATACTATTATAGTTGGAAAAACCTTTCGAATATATATATATATATATATTGACTCATATCATATGCATGAATTTAATGAAATCATCTCAACCATGATTTTTGTAAAAGCAATGCTTTCTAGAAATTGGAAAAGCAAAACTTTGAAAATTTCCACTTAGCTTGTTGGAGAATTCCTTAAATTATTTTTAAGTGAGTATTCTATTTCCTTAGTCTTTCAAATTTTTGGAAAAAAAAAAAGATTTTTGTCTTTCTAAGTTTCTTATAACTTAACTTCTAGAGGTTAAGAGGGTAGTTTCTAAATACTATTCGAGAGTAGTTAAAATTTATCAAACTTTAAATTTTCTTAACTTTTCCTAAATTTTATTTCATTTAATTAAAATAATTTCCTATGTTGTTTACTAATCTTATTTCTTAAGAACATTTCATTTCTATAAAAAAAAAAAAAAAAAAAACCTTCTTAATGATTTTTCAAACTAGTCAATTTCTTGATATTTTAGAGTATTAGTGAAACCTTCTTAAAAAAGTTTGGTAAAGCTTTTGTCAACCAAGAATTTAAAATTTTAATTTTAAAGAAAACATTTTCACTTTATGGTTTTGTAATGTGTATGTACGATATATCTACTTTATGTATTATAAAAAAAATTCCTATGTTCTTTGATTACTAAAAACTTATGATGAACTCCTCTAAATTTTTGGAAAAGATTTGCTAAGATGAATTCCTAAGTCTTTATAGGAAAAATCATTTCTTACATGATAAAATTTATTTTGGAAAAGAACTCTCAATTTCTCTTTTTATTTAAAAAAATCTTGTGAGACAACATCAATATATTCATGCATGGACATGAATATGTAGTATGAGAATATGAAAATATAAGAAAGACATAATAAGCAATATAATAAGCAAGTTAATATATCAAGTATTGGGAACCTTAGCTACATTAAGATAACTCGGTCAAGTATTGGGAACCTTAGCTTCATTAAGGCAATTAGGGACTAAAAATAAACTAGTCCCAAAAAGAGAAAAAAAAAAGAAAAGAAAAGCAATAATAATAGCAAGTTAGAAATAGTTAGTGAGCATTAGGCTCTAAAAATATAGATATACATATACTTAATAATTTATATAGAGTTAGACTAGAGCATAATAACAACAATAATATCATTAATAATCAACATATATATAAGCATAATAACAACATAGTAAAATTGGAATTTCATGTACAAGAACAAAACATAAACATATTGTTGCTTTTACTACTCATATAAGTTTCAAAACAACACCATGGTCATGCTAGTTACATGACATGAGTAGGAATAGAAATTTTACCTAAAGTATTTGTGTGGTATGAAGGTGGTAGATGAATGGGGTATTATGTGGGTAGTAGAAAATAATAGATGGTTTGTGTGTAGATGAGGACTTTGTAAGTGATTGGTGAAAGAGAGTTTTGGTAGAGAGAAATTTTTTGTGGAGAGTGTTTGTGGAGTGAATTTGAAAGAGTTTTGATATGTGTAAAGATGGTGTGAAAGAAGTGAAGAGAAATGGGATATTTGTAGAAATTTTGGAGTGGAAATTAGATATAATAAAATAAATTAAAAAAGAAAAATAATTGATGGAAGAGAGAGGGAGATGGCACCGGCCTTAGAGAGAGAGAGGAGTGAAAGTTATTTTATTTGTTGTTTTATAATAAAAAGTAATAAAGATATGAAGTATGCTTAATGTGAAGGCGTATTGAAAATGAAAAAAGTAGAAAAATAGATATGTAGATAGTAAGAATATGTTGTAAGGTAAAGTAGAGATAGATGAATAGTAGTATAGGACAACGAATAGTAAACAAGACTAATAATATACTGGTAGTAAGGAAAATACGTGTATAAATGCAATATCGATTATTTTTAGTTACTGAAAAATTACGAAACTGATATTTTTGAAATCCTTGTATTAATTCGATCCTAATGGTGTCATCGGAATATTTTTACTATTCCGAGCCCCAGGACACGCTTTTCGAGAGCTGATCCCGTTTGGGTCTGAAGGACACTCAAAATTCGCGAATCTGATATTTTTACTTTTTTTTATATTATTACGAACTATTATTACTAATTATCTCAACTTCGTTTTCTAGGGCTAAAGCATATGGGATATCCGGATCTAAATTCTAGGGTTTATATAGGTCTTTTGTTGACCTTAGGGTTTCCATTTGACTTTTAATTCTAAGATTAAGCTTAAAATAAATCAAAATTTCAAGGATTTACAATTATTGCTCTTATTATTGCTTTTATTTTCCTTTCTTTTCTTTTTCTTTTTGGGACTAAGTCCCGGGATGCCTTGATGAAGCTAAGGTTTTCAATACTTGATCGGATTTCCTTGATGAAGCTAAGGCTCCCAATGCTTGACCGGGTTACCTTGATAAAGCTAAGGTTCCCAATACTTGATATTATTATCTTGCTTCTTATCTTATATTTTCATCATTTTCATATTACATGCATCATTATAATGATATTGTCTCAATAATATTTAAAATGGAATTTTTCTTTAATAAAGGAACTTAAAACCAAAACTTTTTAATATGTTACCAGTCACTCAATAAAGAAGTTGTCGTCAACAACTTAGAAAATGGATTTTTGCAGCATTTTCTCAAGCTTTCATAAAGTTTTCTCAAATGACAACAAGAATAGTTTTACTAAGCAAATAAAGGAAATAAACACCTTCTTTTCATAATAAGATAACCTAAGGCTTAGTAACAAAAAATAATTTGTTGGTGTCACGCCCCGAAGGGTACCCTAAACGTGGCAGTCCGCCGTACACAATATTAAAGCCTAAGAATGACCACCCATGTCATGCGAAGGCTTCCATACTATGTACAAGGCATCTAACACATGGAGGAGACACATCGGAATGATACATTTCATGTTGATATAACTTGAGTAACAATGTAAAGGAAATTCAATTTACTATACTCCAAATACCAAAACATAATATACTTCAATTACATTCATCCAAAGACTTCCCTACATAAAATATTACAAGGCAAATCATAAAACTAGTTGATAACTCCAAACATTCTTATTCATTGTCGAAATCCTGAAGTCATTCTCGGCTTCAACCATCTCTGTCCCCGCTTAGCATTCTTGAGATAACCTGCTCATTTAAACAACTATTGGGGTATAAGCTACACTAGCTTAGTGAGAATTCCCTTAACTCCGTACCATAACAGACAAGTTATAATCAATCATATGCTATGCATGAACAAACACATGAGCAAACAATTAGGTATGGGTATCCGCAACCCACACATAGAACGGATTTACGCCTCCGTATCTTGGGTTAGGAATGGTATTGAAGTCTACACGACCGCAGCTAGTGCCCAAGCCCTCGGCTCTTAGCACTCGACTCGGCAAGGCTCATCCAAGGAATGCATCCACATGCGCCTTAGTACTCCTGAATGAATTATGATACCGGGTTTGTCATCTCAACGAATCCTCGGACCATACCGATCAACCTGCGTAGGAGTAGCATGCTACCAATGCAATATGTCTTATGCGATGCATGACCAATTTAATTTTTGCTTAGGTCAAAATATTCATACATTCTTTAGAGTAACCAACCAATATCACACACATAATAGAAATAATATAAACAGTGCAGTTATCCAATCGAATCGTGGTTTCGATATGCTTTAGTATTCTTTAGCATACATTCATCACAGTCTCATCATATATCCCATCCCCATTCATATCAATTTTTATCTTGTTCCTATAAATCTAATGTGACTAACTACAAGCACAAACAAGTAACAAAATAAGGAGAAAACTCACTCAGCCATTGGATCACCGGTCTTTTAGTAATAGCAATCCGGTGGTAGGGAATCGTCGGATTCGGGATCACCTAAAAAGGAAGAAATACTTTAATAAGTATTTCATCACTTAACTAATCCACATGATCTTATACAAACTGTCAAATTTGCAATTTTCGTCCTAAGCGGGAATTCCAACTTAAAATGGTCATAACTTGGTCATTTTAACTCGGAATTTAGTAAATTATATATCGATTTCTATCTACTTCAAAAAGACTATCTATTTGTAACATTATATTTAAGTTTTGAAAACTTTGAAGCTTCGAAAAAGTCCGATCAGTTCTGATCAGTAGCAATTTCCAATTTCGAAAAATAGCTTCGTAAATATTTGAAATGTTCCTACTATATAGATTAGCTATACATACAATATGAATGATTTCTTAACATGAATGACATGAGATAAGCTTAATGTATGCATGATCTTGATGATTTTTGCTAAAAGAAAATTTTATAACCTTTTATTTGGCAAGACCATAATAACAACTGCTTATGAAAAATCTAGTTTTCTAACTTTGATCATTTCCCTTTGTTTTGGATTTATTTCTTAAGAAAATATAATTATTTTTGTTAAAATTGAGTTTTCATTATATCTATTACTTATGACCTTCATTTCTACATAAAAATTGCCATTTTACACTTTGTAAACATGTTTTTAAGTAGGGTTGATTCCAAAATCCGAATTTTATAAAAATTTGTTTTTGAGTGATTCCTTTAAGTAAAAACCATTTGATATTTAGAAAATTAGGGCTCAACCATATATAGCCACTACGGACTTCATTTATTTGATAAAACTTCTAATTTGAGTTTGAAAAATATGGGTTTTCATGCCATTACTCCATTATTACGAATTTCTTAAAATGACAACAACTCAAATTTTTCCTACTTCATTTCTACTCCTTGTTCTATATATTTTTCTTAGCAAATCCCATCTTAATTTATGAAAATCATTACTTGATGATATCTATGACCTAAACTCCTCATTTTTCATATAAAACACAAGTTTTGGAGTTGATAAATGGGTTTTTAAGGTATGCTTTTGAAATCATCCAAATTTACAGATTTTGGATAAACTCGATTTTCATACCTTATTTCGACAATGCATCATGCATATATGTATTTCCTACAAGCTATTGTCATGATGGTTATGAGATGATCTACCTATATGTATACATATAATACCAAGAATTCTTTTTGAAAACTTTTACTTTGCAAAACTTTGAATTATACTAGACTTAAGAAAAATAGTTTTTCTTCCTGTCAAATCATACTTTCTTTTATCAAAACTCAACCTTGATGATCTATATAACCATCACCTTCATTATTTCAATAAAAACCTTCATTTTGGGGTTAGAAAGTAGATGTTTGAATAGGTGGTTTACCTAAGTACGAATTTTACAAAATTTTTGAAGAATGAAAACATTGTTTATCTTATTCTTGGAAACCATTATGTTATCCTAGGATTATTTTTTGATAAACTTCTCTTATCTTATCAAACTTGGTCTTTATTACATATATTCCCTAGGACTTCAATTTTTCTAAAAAAATTATCATTTTGGCATTTGGAAATTAGTATTTAAATAGTGGCTATTTTCAAATCCGAATTTTGAGAAATTCATTTGAGCTTGTTTTCTTTGTAAAACTCATTTAGTCTTTCAAAAACCATTTTCCTAATCAAACTTACCCCTTAAGGCTTCCATTTCTTTAATAAAAGTCTTGTTTTGAAGTTGAAAAATGGGTTTTCAAAATTGGTCTTGGTTGGGATCCGAATTTACAAAATTTATTGTTGGATATATCTTTTGATAAAATCTATTTAAACTTATGAAAATCCATTCCTTACGTATCCTATCTTAAGAGCCTTCCATATCTTGAATAAAAACTTTATTTTTGAGTTGGAAAACATGTTTTTAAAATATGTCTTGACCTAAATCCGAAAATAAGATTTTTATTTTGAAAATAACTTTTGAAAATCACCTTTGATTCTTGTAAAAAGAAGTGTTGATGACATACATACATTAAGCCTTCATTATCTTAAGTAAAAATTTTATTTTGACACTTGAAAAGTGGTTTTTAAATAGGGGTCTTGCCAAAATACGAATTTCACTATTTTTGTTTGAGTTCAAAATCAAGATCTACACTTAATATGAACATAAACATAAAAGAAATCCATGGTAGTAAACTATAAACTCATAGATCTAAACTTCACTCATCAAAATCACTCATTTATGTTATCTATACCCTAAGCCCTTCATTTTAAATGAAAAATACATATTTTGAAGTTGAAAAACAACTTTTCTAAATATGGTTCCATTTTCATCCTAATTTTCAAAAATGATTTTTGCTGAAAATAAAATAGATCTTGAGTTTTCTACAACTTTCCTACTATCATCATGCTATTACAAGTTATTTATGAACATAAAACAAAAGTCTAATGCATGTATGAACCTAAAAACAACTAGATCTAGTTATAAATGCATGAATCACTATAATAGTTATGTGAATGATGGATATATGTATAAATCATAAGAAATAACAAAAATAACAACTTAAATAACAAGATCTATGCCATAAACAAAAATCAAAGCCACAAAAAGTTAGATCTACAAAATATATCAACTTTAAACAAGAAAATAATTATGATACAAGATAATAATAGTGGAGAAGAGGAGTGTTTCATTTTTGGCATCATCATCCTAAGCTTTTAAGCTTATGGAAGATCATTTAATGCATGAAACTTCCATTACACTTTACCTATATCACCTACGGAGCTTTGGGAAGAAGATTTGCTTAGAAATCTTTAAAAATATGTGTGGGAGCTCATGGAAGAAGAAGGAGGCAGCTTGTTCTTTGAAGAACAAGAGCAAGAAGAAGAAGAAAAGAGAGGAAAAAAAGAGAGAGAAAAGGTTAAGGAATGAAAAAGGAAGAATGAGTAAATGAAGGAGAGAGAGAAAATGAGTGTATTAATTGAATAAAAGAGAGAAAAAAAAATAAAACAAGGCAACAAGGGAGGGGGCTGCTCATGAATTATGTGGGAGGGAGAGAGAGAAATTTTGTTGAAATTTGACTTGAATTTGAATTGTGTAATAAATATGTAATGTAGCTTTCTTAAGAAGGAGTATAATATAATTAATTTAGTCAAAATAGGAGTAAATAAAAGACAATGGCAGCCATAAAGGAGTCAAAATCTGCCATGAATAGATATAATGAAGTATAAAAAGATTGAAGTGAAAAGGAAGTGATACGTATAAGGTGTACTTGAAAGTATGGGTTGTAAAAGTACTTTCTTAATAAAATAAAATTATAAAATTTATTTCAAATATTTGTAGCAGATTTTTCATAATTAAAATTAAATAATTATTTGAATTATTTTAGTATTTTAACAAATATGTTACCGGTATGATCAAAATACGCGAATATGGGCTATAAATGATATTTTTATAATCCGAAAAATTATAAAAAAATATTTTATGAAAATAAAAATATTTTAAAAATATTTTTCAATTATTAAATTAATTTATTTTATTTTTAGTATCGGATCTTAAACAGAATCTAATTCCATAAAAGCCCAAACTAACTAAATTTTAGAAAAACAAAATTTTCTATAATATATAAAATATTTATCTAAAAATATAAAGCTTTATAAGAATAATAAAATTGTGTAATGAAATAAAAGTGAATAGTGCAAAAGACTAATTAATTACCGGTAATAATGGAAATACGATAAAAATGTTATAACTGTAACTTTTATAACCCGAAAAATTATATAACTGATATATTTGGAAATCTTATGAAATTGCAAGTCTAACGGTACTATTGGTATATTTTGATATCTCAAGCCCCGGGACACGCTTTTCGAAGTCTGTATTCGAACGGGTTCGAAATAGATAAAAAATTTACCAATCTGATATTTTTAAACAAATTTATATTACTAGGAGCTATTCTACATATTTAAACTACATCTCGGCCTCTAGAGTTAGGGGCGCTAGATAGGGGTGTGTACGGTTCGGTTCGGTTCGGTTTGCATCTTGAACCGAACCGCACCATAATTTACGGTTCGGTTTTTCTTTTAAATTAGAACCTAACTATACGGTTCGGTTCGTAATTTTTTTGAACCGAAAAAAAAACGATTCAATACAGTTTGGTTTGCGGTTCAAAACGTTTTTTCATAAAATAAAAAATATATTCTATCAAAAAAGTTCAATTACATATTTCTTATCACTAATGCAAATATAAACAATAATATTTAAAATTAATCATTTATCAAATAAACATGTAAAACTTATAGAAAGGAAAAGATTTCATCCATTATAAAATTATGACTATGACTAGTCTCATTTTTTTGAATTATCTTGAACTATAATGATATACTAGACTTTATCTCAATATAAGACATAAAATGTAATTCGTTGTATGCTTCTAACTAACATATTATCAATTATATAAATCAATAAGTAACTAAATAATATAACTAGATTAATTAGTAAGACAAATGGAAAAGAAATATGCAGAAGTTAGAATACTAGAGGTTAAATTCTAAAATCTACCTTACTTATAGATAACATAACAATTGAAACATATTATAAAAAATCTAATTTTATTCTAATGAATAACACATATCTAAGTAAAAAAATTTTACAACAATTAATTTTTTAAAGTTAGAATACTATAGTTTAAATTCTAAAATCTATCTTACTTATAGATAACATAACAATTGAAACATATTATGAAAGATATAATTTTATTCTAATGACTAACACATATCTAAGTAAAAAATTTTAAAAACAATTAATTAACATAGATATGTACCATTAATAAAACAATTAAGATTAAAAATAACATGTTTAATTTTTTTAATATATAAAACGATTCGGTTCGGTTCGATTCATGGTCCCGAACCGAACCGCGAACCGTTTGCTCTTCAATGAACCGAACTGTGAACCGTTTGCTCTTCAATGAACCGAACCGCGAACCGAACCTTTTCAAAAAAGAACCGAAATTTCGGTACGGTCCTGTTCGGTTCACGGTTCGGTCGGTTTTTTTGCACAGCCCTAACACTAGATTGCCGGACTTAAACTATTGTATACCACTTAGGGTTTCCTGGTGATTTTCCGGTTTAGATCCTTGTCAATTTGGAAACTGATATTTTATGTTTATACAACATATCTAATTTGAGAAATTTATTTTACATTTCATTTTTGTAAGTATTTAATATATTTTAACGTTTTCGGAATTCTTGAATTGGGTTTCATTTCCGAAAATTAATCGTTATTTACTTTTTAATAATTTGTTTTTTGGTTCTATATTACCCAATTTTATAAGTCGGAGTCACGTATAGAAATTGTCGTACGTAGTAGTTTTGGAATTGCAGTATGATGAGTTCTTATTTTGTTTTTAAGGATTCTAATTTTTCTCAAGATTCGGAAATTTCTGGATTCGCTCGTGTTTTTGGACTAGTTGAAATTCGGTTTTAATTTAGAGTGATTTTTAGGGTTTATTTTCGAAGTTCATCTTGAAATTATTTACTGAAATTTTCCAGGGCTTACAGTTGGTATAAATTTTTTTCACAAAAACCTTAAGATTAAAGTCTTTTCAACTTCATAATAAAAACCAAGAAGTAAACTAGCTTTCAAGTTAAGATAAAATCAACTCATTAATTTATAAACCCACTTAGAGAAATAATGATTTTCAAGTTTCTAAAAGAAGGAACCTATTCTCAAAGGAATAAAAAGAATATAAATATGATTAGTTCAAAAACAATAGATTTTGTCAATAACTTAAAAAGATGATTTCTTCTCAAATAAAAAATCGATAAAGGAAATTAAAAAGACTAAGTTTTCGAAATAAAATTAAAGGAGTTAATAAATAAAAACATAAGAGGAAACAGACTTATTTATCAAAACCGTTTTTAAGGACAAATCTATAACTCAAAATAGTTTATCAACATCTTAATGAAAATTCTTGAAAACTTTATTTTTATTACTAGAAGCAAAAATTTATAAAAGACCAAAGTTAAAGGGAAAAAATTATTTGTTTTAGAAAGAAATTAGAAAAAAAATAAGAATATACTTGTTTACAACAACCTAAGAAATTATAAAATTTCTCCAAAACACTTAGAAAAGGATTTACTAAATTTAAGTTTCAACACCTTTAGAATGAATTGTTTTACAAAAAATAATCATTAAGACAGCACCATTAGAATCTTGCATACAATATGAGTCTATATAAATACTCAAAGGATTTTTCAACTATATACATATCTATATCTTTTTTGCATCCGCACAAATGGTCGAGTAAGTTTACTTCTTACATATTTTGCACTTATGATTTTGCTTATAAAATTAGTGGCATTAGAATTAGGAAAAGATAAAAATGGAAAATGAATGTACTTTATATACTTGGTTGAAATTACGATTAAGCATATCGAGGCGTGAATTGTTTATAATGAATATTTGATCTAGTGTAAGAATGATTGTTTGTAAATTCTATGATCACCCGCAAAATATTTAATTATACCATGAGCACTTCATTAAATTGATTCATGCATGCCATCGGGTGAGTTCATTGCATTTATTACTATACCTTTGGTGGGATAAAGGCTTAGTAAGGAGATTCATAGAGTCCGTAAATTCTATAAAGTGACAAGGCATCGTCTGAAAACTAGCGATGAGAAAGCATCTGAATAAAACATACTCAGCAGCTATGTAGTGGCTCGGAAATAAACTACAATTAAGTTGGATCATATTTTTATTGAAAGCAAGGAAGTGTTAAAACAAGAACTATCATGAGATTATGTTGTATGATAGCGGCCTATACAGTTTGGAACACTTAACTCCGAATAGAAGGATAAATCCATTCAACATATGATTCCTAGAGAAATCATATGTATTGTTTGCCCACGTGCTTGTGCATCTTATATAGTTGCTTAAATAAACTTGTTTTGATTATTGAATGTCGAGTGTTTATTTGTAGAAATAAATCTCACTGAGCTAGTAACTTATACCCTCTTATATATCTTTTACAGTTCTCGTACCTTTGGTTGGAACCAAGAGGTTATTTTACTCAAGTAATCCCTTCAAGCTAAGATCTCGTGGATAGAAGTGTAAGCTAGAAGTAGATATGAATTCCGAGAGAAGTTTCAAAAGTGTAAACTATTTTATGACAAACTCTTTATTAGACTTAGTTATCTTTAATAGGGGAATGCCCCTTAATGTTGTAAAAACTCCTTATTAGTTTTTATTAACCTTAGTTATATTGTTATGATTTATTTTTCTTAATTGCTATTGTGTATAACTGCTTAAACGGCATGATCTAAAGTTTGGTCCACTACGATCATGAAATTACTCCTTACACTTGATATCAAGACTTTCAAGATGACTAAGGTTGTCATAATTAAGCCATAATATTGAGTGTGACGGATTGTCGCGTTTAGGGTACCCTTTGGGGCATGACACACAATAAAGCAAGAATTTAATCAACAATCCAAGTTTCGATATGCTTATTCTTTGCTCATTGAATACACATGTCGCATACATACTCCACATGCAAAACCCCATTTTTGTCTTTTCTTATTTGCTAATGCAACTAACTTATAAGCACAAGCAAGGAAATGTAATATGTAGAGGAATAGCTCACTCCATTTTGATCATGCCTAATTAAAGTAATCTTTAGGAAATGGAAGATCGAGTCCTTCATCATCGAAACAAAAAAAATACCCAGAATGAGTATTTCATAAAGATCATGTTTAAAATTATAACTCTAATTATACTATTTGCATCATTTTTTTCAGCTATGGAAGTTCTAATTTAAAACAACCATAGCTTACACATTTTAAGTCAGAATTTCGCATATGAGTAGTCGTTTTCAACTAATTTGGATGCTCTACCCATTTCTAAGATTATTATAAACATTTAAGGCCATTAAGGGTCCAGAAAAGCTAGCAATAGATTGTGTTCCAGAAGTTCAAGATTTTGTAGTCTTCAACTTTTGGAATTTTTACTTCATTTGGACTTTATAATCAAGTATAAAAATGTCTCATCTTTCAAATTCATATAATTACAGTAATAACTCATATCTCATGCATGATCCTAGTGATGTTGTTCAAAAATAAGGTTTCGTAAAACAATCTTTCCTAGAAAGTGAAAAAGTTGAGTTTAAGGAAAATTCCTTCTCAAAGCAAAACCTTAAATTCTTGTAAACTTGAAATTTAACTAAAAGTTATGGTTTCATGTTCATTTTGAATTCATGAGTGTCTTATTTTTATCTTGAATTATTTTTGCAAGACATAAACCTTCATGAATTTTTTGGGAACATTCTTCTAATTTGTACAAAAGTTAATTTAGGTTTGGGCACATGAGAAAAGTTGAATAGCTAACTTATTGTAAAAAACTTTATCTTCAAGGAAAAGTTCGTACATGTATTATAATTTAGATTTCTTGGAAAAAATTTTCATAAGAAAGAATTATCAACATTTATGTTTTTGAAAATGTTTACCTTACCATGTTAACATCAATGTTTATATTTTAGAAAGTCTTCATTTTTTATATAGTAACAACATCACTATGACTTATATGAACATAAGTCTAGGAGTCATTATATAGTAAATCAATATTTAAGAAAAAAAAATTATGGCAAGAATAAGAAAAATAACTAAGAGCATAAGAAAAACATGAGAGTCTTAGTTTGTTATAAATACTTCTTTGGGACATGAAATAATTCTAGTTACCAAGATAAATAAATGAAGTAAGTATAAAGGAATAAAGAATAGCAAGGAAATAAATGTGGGAGCTTTAGACTTTATCAAGGCTCCTCAAGACTAGAATATTTTCTGTCTCTTTTAGACTTGAAGTTAGACAAGTCTAAGACTAGAGATGGACTAGTCTTACATAATAGCATGGAATAGAAAGCTTGATATAAGAAAGTTATGTTAGTGAGCATTTTAGGCTCTAAAGAAACAAATATTACATATACATAATAACATATAAGAAGTTAGATTGGCAACATGAATAAAATGATCATAACACAAGTATAAACATCATGATATGAGAAATGTGTCATGTTTTATTTTTCTCATTCCCTATCATTTGCATCATGGGAAAACTTTTATGGAAAAAGAAAATTAATTTAAGTACAACACATACATACATCAAGAACATAATATACAAGAGGACGTTTAATGTATACCTAAAGTGAGGAATAGAAGAGGAAAACTTTTGAGAGAAACAAGAGTGTGCGTATGCGTGTGCAGCATGATTGAAAGAGGGGGAAGCGAGAGTTGGTAAAGAAAATTTGGGGGAGTTTAGAGAGAATGAAAGTATGTAGAGTGTGTGAAATATGAAGGAGGGAAGGGTATTTATAGAATATTATGGGGGGAAATTAAGGGAATAAAATAAATTGAACAAGAAATAAAATATGAGTGAAAGAGAAAGGGTGGCTAGTGCCCTTAAGGAGAAGAGAGGGGGAGAGAATTAAAAATAAATTTTAGAATAAAAGTGTAAGAGAAGCTTAGTGAAAAGTGATCTAAAGTTTTTATGGGGAAAGAAAATTATAAAAATAGGTTTGTAAGTTATAAGAGATAAGTGTCACAAAAAGTAGAGATAGATGAATAGTAGTGAATAATAATGAATAGTAAATAAGACAATTAAATTACTAGTTGTGCTAAAAATACGCATAAATCAATTATATCTTACGTTTTTATAAGCCATAAAAATTGTATCTAACATTGTCATGGATTCTTATTGCATTATGAGCCGAAATTGTTTGACATGATATTTTGCCTTGTTTTGCATGTTTGTGTCTTAATTTAGGAACTGATCTCATTATGTTTAAAATAATTAAAATTTTAGCGAATATGATCTTTTTAGGGTATATGACATTTTCCATATCATAATTTGGGGTTATCTTATTTCAATTATTTTAGGGTTTCAGGAGCGGTCTTGCTGGATCTAGAGCTTCTATAACTCATTATTTGATCTAGTTAGCTTTTAAGATTTCTAATTTGAATTCTGGTTTTGAGAAGTTCTTATAAATCTATTGTAAAATCTAAGGGTTTACAACCTACCCCTCTTAAAGAAAGTTTTGTCCCCAAAACTTGATTTACGTACTCGACTCTTAAAACAAACTCGGGTACCATCAATGTATCTCATCTTTAGCTTTCCATGTCGCTTCCTTGTGTGTGTGGTTCTTGCACATGACTTTTACATATTTAATTTCTTTATTTCGAAGTTTCTAAACTTTTCAGTTTTAGATTTGGATTGGATGCTCCTTGTAGGTGGCATTCTCCTTCAATCGTACAGGGTCTAACTCTATGATTCTATTAGGGTCAAGTACATAAACATGAAACATATTGTGAATTACAGATAAGTTAGGTGGCAAAGCTAAGCAATAAGCAAGATTTCCTACTCGTTCGAGTATCTTGAAGGGTCCAACATATCGCGAGCTTAGCTTTCCTTAGGAATGGATATGGTGGATGCTCTTGATGGGGTTCACTTTCAGATGCACGTAGTCTCCAACATTGAACTTAAGAACATGTCGTTTCAAATTTGTCCAATTTTTCTACCTATCTTGTGCTTCCTTCATTATTTGTTGAATGATTTGTACCTTATTCACCACATCTTGTACGAGATCGGGTTGATTGCTAACTTTTCCACATCGTCCCAAAACAAAAGGTGACCTATATCATCATCCATACAATGCTTCATATGGTAGCATTTGTATCATGGTGTGGTAACTATTGTTGTAGGCAAACTCTACTAATGGTACATGCACGTCCCAACTTCCCTTAAACTCCATAACACAAGCGTGCTGTAAACCCCAGTATTCTCAGTAGCTAGGGAACCCCGGGAGTTGGAATCAAAACCCTAATCCGATCAGGTTGAGTCTTGTGATGAAGCCTAGGAACCCTAAATCCGGCTTTCCTTCGGTTTCATAGTAAAATAAATATTATAAAATAAATGAAATTGAATAATTGTTCCAAAGTACATTTCAAACCCTAGAAAGTTTTAAATTCGGGAATTTTTCAATTCTGGGCCTTCCCGAGCCCAATTACGGAAAAGCATGCCCCGGGCCACGAATTCAGAAAAATGTTCCGGAATATTCATTAGAACCGTAATTTTATAAGGATTCCAAAAATATCAATTTCATAATTTTTCGAGCTATAAAAATTACAGTTATAGCTTTTCCCGTGTTTTCGGAACAACCGGTAAAGTAGATGTCTTGTCTACTATTCACAAGTACAACCTACACTACACACTACCCATACCCTATTCTTACATCCTTACAACTACTCATTTCAATTTTCTTTTCCAAGAAAAATTGTCTCTTAAATAATTATTACATTTTTATTTACTAAATTACAAATATCAAATTTTTAAAACACACACACAATGTGTGGCCGGAGCAAAACCCCCCCCCCCCCCCCCCCCCCCCTAGCTTCCCTCTCATTTATTTATTTTACTCCAATTTAATTATCTAAACCTTAATACACTTCATATATATACATAATTTTCTCTCTCTCTCTTCATTTTTCTTCTTGTTTCAAAATTGAAAAAGAGAAAACCTCTCTTCTTTTTCCCTTTTGTGCCGTGCACTTCCCCTCCCCCTCCCCTCACATTTTTCCACTCAAGACTCCTTCATTTCTCCTTTGATCTTCCATTGGTATGTTGATTTAAGCTTTGTTTCTTCCTAA
Organism: Combretum micranthum; assembly: GCA_024138025.1. Taxonomy (NCBI): domain Eukaryota; kingdom Viridiplantae; phylum Streptophyta; class Magnoliopsida; order Myrtales; family Combretaceae; genus Combretum; species Combretum micranthum. The sequence goes on from JAMXBD010001387.1 coordinate 296,568, forward strand.
TCTTGTTATGGCAAAGCTATATCTTGTATGTTTTCTCATTTAATCCCAATGAGCTTATGCTAGGGACATGAAAACACATGAACAAGAATATCAAGCCATCACAAGACATGGATCTAATGTTTAGATGTGTTTTTATTAAGATCTCATCTTGTTCATGCATGTAAAGTAGTGATCTTGCATATATATTGTTGTTCATGCCATGAGATCCATGATTTATGCATCACACTTAGTAGATCTAAAGTTTAGACACCCACATTGTCGTTTACATGTATGATCATAGAGTTATTTTTATTTCCATGCATTGATGATCACAAAAATGTAGTCTTGTATATGTATAGAGATGTTAGATAGTGGATAATCATATATAGAAGGCAAGAACATTGAAAAAGGAAGGACTTTGTCAAATATGGAAGGTTGAAAATTCGGATGAAATGGAAACCCTACCTTGAAAACCACCAAAATCATTTTTAAACTTATATTTCATAAGGAAAATGAAGGGTATGTGTAATAGACATGTTGAAGGAACTATTTTCATGAGTTTAGATGAGTTTAGGCATAATAAAAATAAGAAAACAAGAAGTGAAGTTAGAAGGAAAAATATTGACTTTGGATGTGTAGTCAAAATTCGTAATTTTGGGTAATGCCATATAAACACTTAGTATTTAAGTCTAAATTGGATGTTTTATAAGCTAAATGAAGTCCTTAGATAATATACACATTGGAGCTTCAATTTTTAATGCATTAGATAAGTTTTCCCTTAAGAAAAATACAAGAAAATGAAATTTAGAAAATTCGGATTTTTACAAAAAGCTAGTTCAAAGACATGTCTATCAAATGAAAAATGGAAATTTTTATGCATGAATGGAGGCTATGATTAATATAGACTTTGAGAACCTATTTTTAGTTAAATAATAAGTGGATTACAAGATTAAAAGCCAAAGAAACCCTAAGGAGCATAATGTGGAAAAATAGCTTCCTAGAATTAGTCTTTATGAGAAATTCCCCAACACTTAAGAGTTCATATGAGTTATTATCACAAAAGTTATTATGACCATGTATATATTAAGTCCATCACATGGCATTTATATTAGAAATTCATTCCCATATCATTCATGCATGAATCATCATCTAGGAACACTTTTTATCAAAAGCAAAGCAAATTTTCGAGATTGGATCAATTGCGGAACAGATCTGATCCCACTGTTCCGTGACCTTATTATTTTCAAAACTTGGATTTAATATTAGAAATAGATAGATCTTTCGAAGTAGATAGAGATCGATATAAAATTTGCGAAATTCTGAGTTAAAATGACCAAGTTATGGCCGTTTTAAGTCGGAACTTCCGCAAATAGCGAGAAATCCGAATCCACAGGATTTAGATGTATAGCTTGATTTAGTTACATGATGAGAATCTCATTAGGATTATTCTTGCATGGTAGGTGACCCCGAGCAGGACGACACTCTACCTCCCGACTACTACTATTAGGAAGTTGGCGTCCAATGGCCGAGTGAGTTTTACTTCCAATCTCAATTAATGAATGTGATTGTAATGTAGTGGCGCTAGTGATGTAGGCAAAGATAAAAGAAATTGTATATGCATGATGGGGTATATGGGAGTTATATATGTTGTCTACTGTTAATATGTGAAATGGAGCTTAAGGAATATCGAAACCGGGTGTTAAACTATTGACTGATTAGCTAGTGCCTTATGATGAATGTCTGTGAATACTTGTTGGTCACTTGAAAGAATTGAATTAATGAATATTCAGTTTCAAACGTAAATTGAATCCATTCATATCACGATGGGGTTGGAGCATTTGCATTGGTTGGTTTTTCGTGATCCATAAAACGAATATGTTGGTTAATCGTGATCCATAAAACGACTTTGTTGGTTAATCGTGATCCATAAAACGAAATATCGTTAGTTGACCGTGAGCTTAAACGGCGTTGTACCGCAGGATTCGTTAATCTACTAACCCGGGATGGAGGGCGCAAGTCCATCCACATATGATTTCCGGATGGTCATATGTTTGATGTTTACATTTGTTTGATGCATACACTTGCTTGAATAATCACTTGCTTGAATGAATTATAATTAATTGTGTTACGGAAGTTGTTACTCACTAAGCTAGTTAGCTTACGCTCCCATAGTTTCTATCTTTTGCAGCATGATTTTATATGGCTTAGGCCGAGACAAGCCACAGCGCAGGTACCGGAGATAGGAGTTTCCCATAGAAGTTTAATCCAGTCCTTTTGTATAGACTTCCATTGGAAACTAAAGACTCTGGATGACTGTAATAGACTGTTATTCTTTTGCGGGGGAATGCCCCTTAGATCTTGTAAACTTTAAATTATGCGTTTTGATTTATTACCTATGGCTAATGAATGCCTCGTTAAACTGTTTAACTCCATTTATTGAAGTATTCTATTGTCGTAAATGAACGCTTTACATCTACTTAAGACTCTCGAAGGCCCGGGGTAGGGAACTCGAGAGTCTTACTTAGTATGTGGCGGGCTGTTACATATAGGATACCCTATGGGGCGTGACACGCGCAATATATCTTCCAAAGTTTGTATCTTCGTTTCCAATCGGCCATCTGTATGGGGGTGATATGTAGTGCTAAAATGCAACTTTGTTCCCATGCATTTTTGCAAGCTTAGCCAGAACTTGGACACAAAGCTTAGATCTCGATCGGAAACGATTCTAGTAGGTACTCTATACAAGCATTGTAAGCCCTAGAAAATTTCAACAAATAATTCCAAAGATGAACTTAGGAAATAAAATCCTGAAAGTCACTCCGAGTTAAAACCGAACTTCGACGAGTCCCAAATTCTGAACGAATCCAGAAATTCTGAGTTGTGAGAAGAATAAGAAACCTCAGAAACAAATAGCAACCCAATATACTTCCCTTCTAAAACCTTTAGGTACGACAAATTTCCTATTTTACTCCGACTTATAAATTCGGATAAAATATAGCCTTAAAACAAATTGTTAAGGAGTGAATAGTGATTGGCTTCGGGAATAAAACTTAATCCAAAAGAATTCCAAGAACGTGGTGAGATATTGATACTTACGAGAGTCGACCTTAAAATAAAACTCACCAATCAGACAAGTCAAATAAGTGTGAAATATCAGTTTTAATATTGGCAATGGTGTAAACCGGAAGGTTAACCGGGAAACCTGAATCTCTAAATCTCCCAAGAAACTCAGTGACCTAGACCCAACAACCTCGTATTCCTAAACCCAGGAGTTGGAACAAGAGGAAAAAGTGTAATTGGTTCGTATTAAGTCTAGGATACCCTGGAAGGATGAGATCAGTGAAATTCCGACCTATCCTAATCTGATCAGGTGCCAGTTTCGAAAAGCGTGCCCTGGGATTTGAAATGTTAAAAATATGTTATTAATGCCATTAGACTCATACTTCTAAAGGATCTCTAAGTTGTTAGTTTTACAAATTCTCAAATAGCTAGAATTATTTATTTTTTTACAGTTTATTCGTATTTCGTTACTACCAGTAATTAGTGAGTCTTTTAGTAAATTTAATATTAATAGTTACCTAAATTGTTGTTATTATTATTATTCTTATAAGATATACCCTAGTTCTCCTAGTGATCGAATAGTACTTGGACGAACTTCGGAAACCGGAGAACGAAACCCTATATCGGTCCGATTCCAGCTTAGTAAAAGGAGCCTAGGAACCCTAGATCCGGCTTTCCCTCAATTTCATAATAAAAGAAATCTTATAAAGTAAATGAATTTGAATTATTGTTCTAAAGTACATTTTAAACCTTTGAAAGTTTTAAATTCGAGAATTTTTCAATTCCGGGCCTTCCCGAGCTCAATTACGGAAAAGCATGCCCCAGACCACAAATTCAGAAAAATGTTCCGAAATATTCATTAGAACCGTAATTTTATAAGGGTTCCAAAAATATCAATTTCGTAATTTTCCGAGCTATAAAAATTACAGTCATAGCTTTTCCCGTGTTTTCGGAACAACGGTAAAGTAGATGTCTTGTCTACTATTCACAAGTACAACCTACACTACACCCTACCCATACCATATTCTTACATCCTTACAACTACTCAATTATATTTTCTTTTCCAAGAAATTTTTGTCTCCTATTAAATTATTACAAATATTACATTTTATTACTTAAATTACACATTTTATCAAAAATTAAATTTTCTCTCTCCCTCCCCCCTTCTTGGCCGGTGCCCCCTCCCCCTATTTCCCTCCTATTTTGTTTTATTTTACTCATTTTTATTCACTTAAAACCCTAAGCCATTCAATATATAAGCTAATTTCTCTCTCTCTCCTCATTTTTACTCTTACAAAAATTTGCAAAGGTTGAAAATCCTCTCCCTCTTTCCTCCTTGTTGCCGTGACAAACACACACACACACTCACCTTCACAACTTCATTTCATCTTCTTTTCTACTCCAAATCTCCATTAATGTGATGATTTTAAGCTTTGTTCTTCCTAGATCTTGCAATGGCAAAGCTATTCTTGTGTGTTTCTCACATTTAATCCCAATGATCATATTCTAGGGATGAGGAAACACTAATACAAGAATCTCAAGCCATCACAAGAAGTGGATCTAAAGCTTAAATGAGTTTTTGTTGAAGATAGTGTTATGTTCATGCATGAAAAGTAGGGATCATGCATAAATATTCATGTTCATGCCATGAGACTCATGAATCATGCATGATATTTAGTAGATCTAGTGTTTAAACATTCACATCTTCATCTAAATTCATGTTCATATGATTATTTTGATTTTCATGCATGAATGATCATAAAAATGTAGCCTTGCCTATGTATAGATATGTTAAATGATAGATCTACATGTATAGAAGACTAGAAACTTGGAAAAGAAATTATTTTTGTTAGAAAAGCTTAGTTGAAAATTCGGATGACTTTGAAACCCTATTTTAAAAGCCACCAAAACCACTTCAAAACTCATATTTTGCACAAGAAATGGAGGGTATATGTAATAGATGCCCTTAAGGAATGCTTTTTATGAGTTTAGATGAGTTTAGGCATAAGAAGAATGTAAAACAAGTAGTGGGGTTAGAATGAAAAATATTGATATGTTGATCAATAGTTAAATCCGTAATTTAGGTTCAAGCCTACAAGAACACCTAGCATCTAAGTCTAAATTGGATGTTTTATAAGCTAAATGAAGTCCTTAGATAATATATATATTGGAGCTTCAATTTTTAATTCATTAGACAAGTTTTCCATAGGAAAAATGCAAGGAAATGAAACTTCAAAAATTCGGATTTTTACAAGAAGCTTGTTTAAAGACATGTTTACCAAATGAAAAATGGGAATTTTGATGCATGAATGAAGGCCATGATTTATATAGACTTTAGGAACTTATTTTTAATTAGATAACAGGCGAATTTCAAGAATAAAAATTAAAGAAACCCTAAGGAATGTAAAGTTGAGAAGAATAGCCTTGTTAGAGGTAACCTTTATGTAATTTTGTGGCAATTAGGAGTTCCTAAGGGTTTATCATCAAAAATCATCATGACCTTGTACATATTGAGTTCATTACATGGCATTCATGTTAGTAATTCATTCCTCTACCATTCATCCATGAATCATCAATTAGGAACATTTCTTATCAAAAGCAAAACAATTTTCCGGAATTGAGAAAGGGGCAGAACAGAACTGATCCCACTGTTCCATGGCCCTACTACTTTCAAAACTTGAAAATAATTCTAGAAATAGATAGATCTTTCGAAGTAGATAGAGATCGATATAAAATTTACGAAATTTCGAGTTAAAATGACCAAGTTATGGCCGTTTTAAGTTAGAACTTCTGCAAATAGCGAGAATTCCAATTTTGTGTAGTATAGATACATAGTTTGAAGTAGTTTAGTGATGAGATTCTTATTAGGCTATTCTTATTTGGTAGGTGAATCCGAACACGATGATACCATATCACCCGACCACCATATTGATAAGAGACCGGCGTACCATGTCCGAGTGAGTTCCTCTTCCGATTTCAATTATTGCTTGTGATTGTAATGATAGTTGCACTAGTTGTTAGGTGAAGATAAAAAGGAAAATTATGTATGATGGGGTTATGTGGGAATTATATTTTGTTTGTTGTTGATGTGTGAAATGAACCTTAAGAAATTTCGGAACCGGGTGTTAAGATATGGATTGATCATCTAGTGTGTTATATTGAATGTCTACGAATAATCGTTGGCCACCTAAAAGAATTGAATTAATGTATATGTGACTCAATTGCAATTGGATTCATTCATATCACGACGGGGCTGGAGCATTAGCATTGGTTGGTTTTTTGTGATCCATAAAACGAATACTTGTTGGTTAATCATGATCCATAAAACGAATACTTGTTGGTTAATCGTGATCCATAAAACGAATTATTGTTCAGTTGACCGTGAGCTTAAACGGCGTCGTACCGCAGGATTCGTTAATCTGCTAACCCGGGATGGAGGGCGCAAGTCCATCCACATATGATTTCCGGCTGGTCATATGTTTGCTAAACTCACTTGTTGATGCATTTCACTTGGTTGACTAATTACTTGCTTGAATGTTTGTATTAATTGAAATTCGGAAGTTTTCACTCACTAAGCTAGTGTAGCTTATACCCCGATAGTTTCCTGTTGCAGTATGAATACCATTGGCTATCTCCGAGGACCCGTGGACACCAGGTACAGCTCATAGATACTGAGGAGCTTTTGATGGGGTCGAGGCCCTAAAGATTAATATCGGCCTCTAATCCTGACCCTTGAACCGGTATTTAAAGGTTAATGAAAGGAAATTTGTGGGCTTGAGAATTGGCCGCTGATGTTATCGGGGGTATGCCCCCAAGATCATGTAATAGGATAATTCTCTGTAAGACGGTTATGATTTACATTCTTGCTGCTGTGTATATCTCTTTAAGCTTCTATGAAGCAAAGTATGGTCTACAAATGTTGAGAGCGAGCCTTACACCCGATGTTTAAGCTCATGGGAAGACTAAGGTTGTCTTACTTGAGATTAAATGTTGAGTGTGGTGGACTGTCACGTGTAGGGCACACTTTGGGGCATGATAAGCATACTATTTCTCTTATCTATAGTCTAGCCAATTTATCCATCGAGTATGTCATGTTGATCGGTAGAAAGTGAGTTGATTTATTTAGGCAATCTACCACGACCCTTATGGCATCATGTCCTACTGACATTCTTGGCAATCTACATACGAAGGCCATCATGATCAGGTCACATTTCTATGTAGGTAGAGGTTTCTGAAGTGCTCAAGGTCATTGATATTCTACTTTTACTTGTTGACACATTTGGCACTCCATCACAAAATCGGGTACATCTCTCTTCATACCGTTCCATCAATAGTGGCTCTTAAGATCCTGGTATATCTTAGTTCCTCCGGGATGTATAATGTACCCTAAGTTGTGCGCTTCACCCATGATTTCTTTCTTCATCTCATCATCATCCAGTAGGCATAACATTCCCTTCATTCTCATGACATCTTCTTCATCTATCATGAAATCATTGCATGTTCCTTCTCGCACTTCTTGTTTAACTTTTTGAATTACCTCATCATAACATAATGCCTCCGTGATTCTTTCCACTAAGGTTGGCTTCATGGATAGGTTAGAGTTTTCTACTTCTACATCTTGCCTTTCTGAACCCAATATTCAACTTCTCGATTTCTCTTATTAATTCCTTCTTATCGGTAAGAAGGTAGCAACCTCCTTGTGATTTTTCTGGCTTAATGTGTTTACCATAGCATTCACTCTCTCTGGGCAATAGTTTATTCCAAGGTCATAGTCCTTTATGAGTTCCAACCATCTTCTTTGTCGCATGTTTAGCTCTTGTTGTGTGAACATATATTTGAGACTCTTATGGTCAGCGTAGAGGACCATATGTGGAATAATGAAGTTTAAGGAGATATAAAAACATATTAAGAAAAGAGGATTCACAATAAATATTTGCATGCCAATACTATGATGTACTTTATCCAGAGTTCTAATATTCAAAAGGGATTACCTGCCCACAAGGTCCACGTGGCCTTAGCCATAAGTACGGGAACTGCAAAAGATAGCTATCGGGGTATAAGCTAATAGGCTTAGTGAGAACTATTTCCACAAATAACTTCTTGTAACAAGATTCAAACAAGTTGGTTAATCACACATATGTAATGCATCAAACACGTGGGCAAACAATCATATAGCTTTCCGGGAACTATATGTTGAATGGATTTACGCCCTCCATTCGGGGTTTGGTGATACTCAAAACAAGTAGTTTTAATAATAGAAAATTTAAGCTTGCGAGCACACATCGCCAAGCATTCAATAAAAACTTTTATACTTGCGAGCACACATCGCCAAGTATCCAATAAAAACTTCTATACTTGCGAGCACTCATCGCCAAGTATTCCGAACCTACTTGATTTGACCTTGCTTTCGGATCAACCGCCAAGCATATTCCATTAAGCCGCCAAGCAATCGCTTTCGGATCTTCCACCAAGTGTTGCTTTCGACATGAGCCTACTATCCTTCTCACCCAAGGATAATAACCCAACCATGTAATGTGACTCACTTCGTGGTATGCATGAGTTCATTAATTTATAAAGTCATAACATAAATAATTTCAACTTTAGGGTGATCAAGGAATTTCACACAAATCAATATTATACTAAAACAATCACTTAGAACCATTCGGGCTTCGATATTCTTAGAATTCTTTCAAGGAATTATTTTACATGCATATCGGTTTATCTTTTCCTAACTCTAGTGCAACTAATTTACAAGCACAACAAGTGTAGCATTTAATGGAAATAAACTCACGATGCCATTGTCGTCTATTCCTCTAAGCGGATGAGTCGTTCACACACTCCTCTTAATCGTAATAGTTCTCGGGGTGAAGAAATCCTTCCTCGGGGTCACCTAAACAAAGAAAATACCCATAATGAGTTTTTCTTGAAGATTTTCTTGAATTTTGACAAAACAATGTCAAAGAACGTCAAAGTTCGTATAGAAGAATGTTCCAACTTAAAATGGCCATAACTTGGTCATTTTAACTCGAAATCTCGCATATAATATACCGATTTTTATCTACTCGAAAAGATCTACCCATTTCTAAAATTATTTCCCACAAACAAAGCCATATAGGCTTCGAAAAACTGGTGACAAAATTCACCACGGATTTTAAGTAAAAATAACTTAGGTTCAAGAAGTCAAATTTTGTTTGATAAATACTTAGTTATCTATATAGTTGAAAAATTCTCTTTTTGTAACTATATAACTCATATTTAAGCATGCTCAAGTGCCTTGTTGTCCAATTTGTTTTTCTTAAGTAAAACAATGTCGGTTTGAAGCTTTTCGGAAATTGTTTTTGTGAATTTCTTTGAAACCAATACCTTATTTTCTTTATTTTCTAAAAACTTTATGTTGGTTTTATTTATCTTTTCCCAATGACTTTTAAAAATAAAATTTCTACTTTCTAAGTTATAATAATATTTTTGAAGTTTTTCTAGAAAATATTCTTTTCTTCATTTCCTTTGTAAATTCCCTTTTTTACTTTTTTGGCAAAAATCTTTACTTGATATTTCTCATTCTTTTTCTCATGTCTCTATTCGAAAACAATTACCCATGCATGAAAATTTGGTTTCCTTATAAAAACAAAGTGGAACATTTAAGGACTTTTTGTAGAAAAACTAATTTCTATAATCTTATTAACTTTTTCTTGTAACTTGAAAAAAAATTTTATTCTTTTCAAACCATAAATTTTCTTTGCTTATTTGTTTGCAAAGGTCTTAAAAATTTCCTTAGTTCTCCATCTTTTTTCTTCTTATAAAACAACCATTTTTGTCAACAAAATATTTTCTTTTCGAAAGCACAGTAAAGTAACAAAGATTTAACTAGCTTTTTAAGTAAAATATATTCTAAATTCATAGTGAATTTTTTTGTAATTTGAAAATGAGTTTATTTTTGTTATCTTATATTTCACATAAACTTATTCCTAAGTGACAAAAGCTTTCTTTTATTTCATTATCTTTTAAAATAGAACTTTTGGACAACAATCTAAATGAACATGATTATGAGAATAATAATAAACAAAATAACATAAAGCATAAATAATAAAATCAAGTATTGGAGTCTTAGCTTTTTCAAGGCTCCCGGACTAAAAATAAACTAGTCCCATAATAAAATAAAATGAAAGAAGAAAAGCTTTTTTGACTTGATGAGGACAAGTCTAAGACTAGAGACTAGTCTTATTTCAACAAAGAATAAATAAATAAATTGCTTTGCATGAAATAAATAAATTGCAAGTGAGCTTATATGCTTTAAAGAATAGTATATATATTGTATATATATAAACAATAATAAATCAACATAAACATAAATGGATTGGCATGAACAAGAACAATACATGAACATAATGTAGTTTCCACAACTTGTAGTATTTGGAAACTCACACTATGGTCATGTAAAGTTACATGACATGAAGAAGAAGAAGGAATTATAAATGGGTTACCTAAAGAAGACTTTGATGTGGTTATGTGGGGGTTTTTTTGTTGGTGGAAGTTGTTGTGGAATTATTTTGAGAGAGTTTTGAGATAGTAACTTGAGAGAACTTTGAGAGGAAAAATTGAGAGAGTTTTGGTATGAATTTGTGGGTAGTGAATGTGTGAAAGAAGTGAAGGGGGAGGGGGGTATTTATAGGAAATTGAGGAGGGATTTTTGTGTGATTAAAATAAAAGAAAATTAAAACAAATTGAGGGAGAGGGAGAGGGAATAGGCGCCGGCCACTTTGAGAGGAGAGAGGGAGTGATTTTATTTTTTTGATTTTTGTTAAATAAAAGATGTAATAAGTAAGGTAGATGTGAAATAAAGTTATGGGAAAGGTAAAAAGTTAAGATTATAGGTTATGTAGAGTGTAAGAGTAGGTGTAAGAAAAAGTAGAGATAAAAGAATAGTGTAGAATAGTAATGAATAGTGTAATGTAAAGTAGATATGACAATTAAAGTACCGGTAGTAAGAAAATACGCGTATAATAGCTATATCTGTTATTTTTACTTACCGAAAAATTATGAAATTGATATTTTTGGAAAACTTATATTTTTACGAGTCTAACGGTGTATTCGGAATATTTTTACTATTCCGGACTTCCGGACACGTTTTTCGAGAACTGTGTCCGATCGGGTTCGAAGGACACTCGAATTTCGCGAAACTGAAACTTTTATGAAACCTATGGTTATTACGGACTATTCGAGCTAATTATCCCAACTTCGTTTTTCCGGGCCAAAGAAAACGGCAATGCCGGATTTAGATTGATACGGTAAACTAGGGTTTTGTTGACCTTTAGGGTTTCGTTTGACTTTCGGTTAGGGTTTTATGCTAAACCGATTCTGAAAATTTAGGGGTTTACAACCTACCCCCCTTAAAGAAAGTTTTGTCCTCAAAACTTGGAAATTCCTATTTGTGGTTAAAACTTGGTTACTTGGGTTACGCGTCCTTTTTCAAAATTTCTTCAATTGGTTTCCTCGTTCATCCTCTGTACTCTTGTGGATGCATATCGGTATTGGGTATATCTTCATAAGGAAAAATTCTCTTTTAAAACATTAACCTTTATCCTTATAACTTGATTCCTTAACCATTTGTTTAAACGGGGAATTGTTGTACATCTCCAATATGTTTTCGTAATAATCAACTTCCTTCTCGTCTTGTGATTACCTTCTATCTTTGAACTCTCCTGATTCTTATTTCGAGACTTTTATGGTTTTCTTTTCCGATTCACCTCATTTTGTCTATCTTGTGCCTTTATCATCTCATGTGATGCTCTTGATTGTTCTTCCAAGGTATTCAAATGGTTCTCTTGTAGTATCAGGGGTCCAAAGTTCTTTATTAGCTCCTTTACGTTCTCATTCTTGCGTCCAGGGTTGTCATATCTTTTACTGACCTCTTTTGCTTTTAGCTCTTTTTCCTTTAGAGAGCGTTATATTGATTGATTATGAAACGAACTACCTTTGTGAGCTACTCAATGTATACCATAAGCATCCTTGCCTTTTTTGCTATCATTTGTGAAAAATTCCAGATCTTGAGAAGGTTAACTCTGTTTTCATCGAAGTTCATAAACCTTTTCGTCCTTTGGTGTTTTGATTCTTTTATCCATATTTCATTTCTTCTAATGTCCCTTTGAACTTTGGTTTATCTGAGTTTTCTTTAAATATGTTATTGGTCCCAAATTATGAACCGTACTCATGATTCCTTCTTACTACTTCCTTGTCCTTAGGTTATGCCAACTCATCCTTTGGCTTCCTTTAATACAGTTTTCTTCCTTTATTCCTTCTTTATCCTTCGTATCTTCTCATCTAAGCTCTTTCATGATTTTGATACGGTTGATCTTAATATCCTACTGACGTGGTTCCTCTTTTAAACCTTGTTTGTGAGCTTCCAGGTTTGGCTCTTTGACTTCTCTTCACTTTCCCATACTTAAGATTACACTCTTAGTTTGCTTCTTTCCTTCTTCATCATAAGCTGGTCGGTATGTTTCGTGATGGTATACTTCACTTCGTAAGGCCTTGATTCTTCTTGTTGTTGTTCTTCCAACTTCCTTATTAGGCCATTTTTTCCGTGTTTCGCTGAGTAAAAATTATATCCCAAATTCTTTTCAAAACTTCTTATTGGAACTTATGGTTGTCTCCAAAGGTCAGTTCCTCTTCTCACTTTAGCTATTTAATTTTCTTTTATCATCTTGAAAGAATGTGTCTGTTTCTTTCTTTTGTTAGCAAATCCTTTGCCAAATATTTCCTTTTTTTTTAAGCTCTATGTTTTCCTTGTTTCTTCTTATTGGGATATTATTTGAGAGGTATACATCTTTTTCAAGAGATTACTTATTTCCATTATTCCTTAGAGTCATGGGTGACTTCATGTTCTCACGTCTTTGCTGGAAGTTCGACCAATTTTCTTGGGTTTCATCATTCTTTCGTATTTTCTTAAACTAGGTTGATCGTTCGTCAATAATGTAATACTTTGAACTTCAAGAGAGTAAAACATTCTGATTTACTAAACTTCTCATGTATACAAAAGGGGATTATCGTTCCTATTCATCCATATACAGAAAACTTTACATTCCCCTGTTACTATAAAGAAACAACATCAATAAAAGACGGTTGGAGATTGACTGGTTCCCGCATCGCTGTTATAGCCTCTAATATATTCCAGGGCAGTCAAATTTCCATTCTCTTTGTTTACTTCTTCACCTATCCATCGTCCCTGCAAGTTGTATACTCGAATTCCCGAAGCAGTAGGTCCAGGTCTGCTTTCACTTCCACTTCCATTTCCTTTCTTCATTCTTATAGGAATAACTTCTTCTGATGATCTTGATAGAATGTTTCTTCCTTGTGGACAATTGTTGGCAAAATGTCCTTTCTGATTGCAAACATAGCAAGCATCTATCCCTCTGTTAGGGCCTTTTGACATCTTATGGTTTGTATTTCCACAGAAGAAACACTTTCCAAATAGCTGGGGGCACTTCTTCGGGTAGTGTGCTCCATTGCACTTCCAACACTTAATACCTCTTGGTGTGATCCTTTTATTGTCGCTCTTGATTTTCTTGGTAGAGGCATGAGATGGGGTTCTATGTAAAATTCCCTTTTGATGATTGGGTCTTCTTCCTCCTCTATTCTTTCTCTCCTTTTCCTTGCTCCTTCCACAATCCGAGCTCTTTCCACTAATTCTCGAAAATTTCTTATGTCAAATTCTTCCAACTTCATCCTTAGGTCTTCGTCCAATCCTCCTATAAAGACTTGCCTTTTCAATTCTTCACTGTACTTATAGGAGTCTGGTGCATATTGCAACAATCTACTGAACTCAGTCTCATATTGCTCGATTGTTCTTCCTTTTTGTGCAATTTGTAAGAAGTCCGCGCTATATCTCACTCTTAAACTTCCTGGAAAATAATTCTCCAAAAACTCATGTCTAAACATTTCCCAAGTGATTGGAGTCATTAGATCTCTTTTCCTTGACTCCCACCATATCCTAGCGTTTAGACGAAGCATGAATGTTCCATACTTGATTGCAAATGGGGCGGAACTTCATATGCATCAAAGACATCTCTATTTGAGATAACCAATCTTCTGCCTCCTCCGGCTTGTCATAAGCTCCTTCAAAGAAGCGGTTACTTTTGATGAAGTTAGGTAACATGCTCTTGTATGGTCTTGGCGGTGGAGATGGAGGTAGGGGTGCACTTTAGTTATGCATGTTCCTATGCACAGATGCCTCTGTTGAAGCTTGTTGTGGTGGTGGGGTTGGTATAGCGGCTGTCGCTGATGCTGTTGCTGGTGTTGCCTCTGGTTCAGGTGCTTGGGCTGGCATATTTTGCCTAATTTCTTCTAATACGTGGGTTAGGTGTCCTAATGTGGCGTGTAAGTCCCTTTGAGGTGCGGCGGCTCCTTGTACAGCAGGTTGATCTGCTTCTATGTCTGGTTGGTTAGAGGCGCTTCGCTCCCTTCTTCGTCTACTCTCTATTTCGGCTGTTTTAAACTTTTCTAAGTCAAGTTTTATAAAGTTTTGATAGCTTAATTAAATTTTTACCGGAAATTGGTGGATATAACGGAAATTTAAATATGCATAGAAGCTAACAAATTTAAATCAAAACAATTTCTGAAATCAAACTTAGAGCATAATCATAGAAATAAAGTTCATACATAAAATCGGAAATAAGATAAATCATAAAAGAAAATCACACCGAAATACCAAACATTGTTCCGAAAATTAAAAGATAGACTGAGATCATGAATCTAGTCTATTACAAAATCTAAACTGGACTTCTAGGGATACGCTTCGTTTTTCCTTTTCCTCCTTTCTTCATTCTTCGGACGCGTCTCCCGGGTTGTTGCTGGATGATCCTGGGTTCAAAATCCTCATGATTTGGTTGAAGTGTTTCCTCCTATTTCATGCTCTCTTTCTTTCTTGTTCGTGATGGGCAATTAGCTCCTCATGCGTCATTGCTGGTGCTATTTCATCAAGGGTTTTCCAAGTGATTGTTCCTTCGGTCTCCCTATTGTTGTCTTCATTAGCTGGAGCATTTTCTGTATCAAATGTGGGGTCTTCATCTTGTCCTCCCCGAACATGTCTTCCTTCTAGGTAGCGAATGATTCTTAACTCATCATTAGTCAAAGGTTCCTCGACTCCTACAGCAGCATGGTTTCTTATTTCTTGCGCCAGTCTTTCTTCTTGATTTTCCTCGGAGTCCTCACCGGTTCATCATCCGAACTGTCATTCGCCTCCTGCATTGGTTCATCTCTTATCACTGTTCCATCTTCTCGCAATCGTAGGGGCTCGTTTATTCCTATTGGATTCTTGTGAAGGTAGGTGGATCGGTGGACACTTCTGTTGGGGGTCGTAGTATCCCCTGATATACTCCATGCCAATGGAAAGTATCGTTGATGTCGGCTCTCATCCATTCGAGGTGATCCATCAAATCATCATGGGCATAAACAAATATCAGTCCGATCTTGGTCAGGTCCGAAAATCCGGTGGGGTTCGTCCTCCTTCTTCTCTAAGAATGAAGGTTGCTTCCTTCAGCATTGGTCGGTGGTCTCCAATAGCAATGATTCGCTCCACAGCATATATTACTTCCAACTCGGTCATCCTTTTGCCTATGGGGCAGTTGTGAATAGTTCGTAACACTCCTTTCCACTCGGATTGCATCATTCCCCTTTTCCAGATTTGGAACATTTCTCGGAGGGTCTTAGGTTGTCCAGCTAGGGCAAATTCTTCTGTAAGCCCCGGAAATTCTCGGTAGCTAGAAAACCCCAGGAGTTGGAGACGAAACCCTAATCCGATCAGATTGAGTTTAGTAAATGGAGCCTAGGAACCCCAAATCCGGCTTTCCATCGGTTTCATAGTAAAACAAATATTTTGGAGTGAATGAATTTGAATTGTTGTTCCAAAGTACATTTCAAACTTTTGAAAGTTTTAAATTCGGGAATTTTTCAATTCCGGGCCTTCCCGAGCCCAATTACGGAAAAGCGTGCCCCGGGCCACGGATTCAGAAAAATATTCCGGAATATTCATTAGAACCGTAATTTTATAAGGATTCAAAAAATATCAATTTCATAATTTTCCGAGCTATAAAGATTACAGTTATAGCTTTTCCCGTGTTTTCGGAACAACCGGTAAGGTAGATGTCTTGTCTACTATTCACAAGTACAACCTACACTACACACTACCCATACCCTATTCTTACATCCTTACAACTACTCATTTCAATTTTCTTTTCCAAGAAAATTTGTCTCCTTAATAATTATTACATTTATTACAATTTCATTTACTAAATTACAAAAAAGTCAAATTTTAAACACACACACACTTCATGCATGAAGTGGCCGGCGCCCCTCCCTCTTGCTCCCCCTCCCAATTGAGTTAATTTTACTTCTTTTATTTAACTAAAACCTAATTCCTTTAGTATATATACTAAATGTTCTCTCTCTCTCTTCATTTCTTCCATTTTAACTTTTGAAAAAGAGAAAAACTCTCTCTTCTTACCCTCTTTGTGCCGTGAGGTAGCTCCCCTCCCCCTTCATCACATTTCCAACTTTGCTTCTTCTCTTTTTCACTTCAAGACTCCATTGGTATGTGTATGTAAGCCTTGTTTCTTCCTATTCTTGTAATGGCAAAGGTATACCTTGTGTATTTCCTCATCAAAACCCTATGATGCTCATGCTAGGGATATGGAAATGCATGAACAAGGATGTCAAGCCATCACAAGACATGGATCTTGTGTTTAAATGCATTTTGTTAAGATTTCATGTTGCTCATGCATATATAGTAATGACCTTGTATTTATATTGATGTTCATGCCATGAGATTCATGTTATATACATCATATGTAGTAGATCTAAGGTTTAGACATCCACCACTTCATGTACATGCATGATCATAGGTTCATTTTTGTTTATGTGCTTTATTGATCATAAAAATGAGGTCTTGTTCATGTATAGAGATGCTAGATAGTATATCTCCAATATAGATGGCAAGAACATTGAAAAAGGAAGGACTTTGTTAGATATGAAAGTTGAAAATTCGGATGAAATGGAAACCCTACCCTAAAGACCTCCAAAATCAATTTTAAACTTATATTTCATAAGAAAAATGAAGGGTATTTGTAATAGATATGTTGAAGGAATTATTTTCATAAGTTTATATGAGTTTAGGCATGATAAAAATAAGGAAAACAAGAGGTGAAGTTAGGATGGAAAATATTGACTTTAAATGTGTAGTTAAATTCGTAACTTTGTGTAATGCCTATATAAACACTTAGTATTTAAGTCTAAAATGGATGTTTTATAAGCTAAATGAAGTCCTTAGATAAGGTATACATTGAAGCCCCAAATTTTAATACATTAGACTAGATTTCCCTTAAGAAAAATGTAAAAAAGAAAATTTGGAAAATTCGGATTTTTATAACTAGCTTATTTGAAAACATATTTACCAAATGAAATATGTGAATTTTGTGCATGGATGGAGGCCATGACTATTATAGACTTTGAGAACCTAATTTTAGTCAAATAATAAATAGATACAATTAAAAACCAAAGAAACCCTAAGGAGTATAATGTGGGAGAATAACTTCTTAGAATTAGCCTTTATGAAACTTTCCCCAACACTTAGGAGTTCCTAAAAGTTTACTACTACAAAAATCATCATGACCATGCACAAGTTGAGTTCATTACATGGCATACACATTAGTAGTTCATTCCTAAATCATTCATGCATGAATCACTAACTAGGAACATTTCTTATCAAAAGCCAAGCACATTTTCAAAGTTGGATCAATTGCGGGACAGAACTGATCCCACTGTTCCGTGACCTTATTATTTTCAAAACTTGGATTTAATACTTGAATTAGATATATCTTTCGAAGTAGATGAAGATCGATATAAAGTTTGCGAAATTCCGAGTTAAAATGACCAAGTTATGGCCGTTTTAAGTCGGAACTTCCAAATATAGCGAGAAATCCGAATTCAACTAGTCTAGAAGTATAGTTTGATTTAATTACATAATGAGAATCTCATAGGGATTATTCTTGTTTGGTAGGTGGTTCCGAGCAGGACGACTCTCTACCTCCCGATTACTATTATTAGAAGTTTGGTGTCCCATGGCCGAGTGAGTTACTTCCACTCTCAATTAATGCTTGTGAATGTAATGTAGTGGCACTAGTGATGTAGGCAAAGATAAAGGAATTGTACAAGCATGATGGGGTATGTGGGAATTATTTGTGTGAATTGTTGATATGTGAAATGGAACTTAAGGTATATCGAAACCGGTGTTAAGATATTGATGTTTTATTAGAATCATATGATGAATGTCTGCGTATACTTGTTGGTCACTTAAAAGAATCGAATTAATGACTATTCGACTCCGACTATAAACTGAGTTCATTCATGTCACAATGGGGTTGGAGCATTTGCATTGGTTGGTTTTTCGTGACCCATAAAACGAATGTGAGGTTAATCGTGATCCATAAAACGAATGTGAGGTTAATCGTGATCCATAAAACGAGTTTTAATCAGTTGACCGTGAGCTTAAACGGCGTCGTACCGCAGGATTCGTTAATCTGCTAACCCGGGATGGAGGGCGCAAGTCCATCCACATATGATTTCCGGTTGGTCATATGTTTGTTGATTTCATTTGTATGGTGCATACACTTGCTTGAATAATACACTTGCTTGATGATTGTATCTAATTGCGTTATGGAAGTATTACTCACTAAGCTAGTTAGCTTACGCCCCGATAGTGTTTATCTTTTGCAGCATGAGTTTATATGGCTTAGGCCAAGGCAAGCCACAGCGCAGGTACCGGAGATAGGAGTTTCCCATAGAAGTTTGATTCATTTCTTTTGTATAGACTTCCATTGGAAACTAAGGACTCTGGATGACTGTAATAGACTGTTATTCTTTTGCGGGGGAATGCCCCTTAGATTTTGTAAACCTTAAATTTATGCGTTTTGATTTATTACCTATGGCTAATGAATGCCTTGTTAAACTGTTAAACTCCATTTGTTGAAGTATTCTATTGTCGTAAGGAACGCTTTACATCTACTTAAGACTCCGAAGGCCCCGGTTAGGGAACTCGAGAGTCTTACTTAGTATGTGGCGGACTGTTGTTTAGGATACCCTACGGGGCGTGACAGTTTAAGTTGGTATCAGAGCCTAGGTTATAAACAAGACAATAGAATTAAAATAACGGACCTAGAAATCTAACTACTAGGTTAAATGGAGTTGAAAACGTTTTCTTGAGTCTAATTAGTAGTATTGTTTGATGTAGGTCTCTCTGGGTGAGACTAGGGAAAGGGCAAGGAATTTTACAAAAAAATGATGAAACCATGGTAGAATATAGACTGAGGCTGAGAGAACTGTGTGAAGATTTTGCTTTGGCCCGACATCCCCGGACCCTAGGAAATGTACAGGTTATGGAAGGATGGGCTGAGATATACCCGATGGGCTTCAGTAGTGGATCAATTGAGTTATGATCCTATGGGAAGAGGAGCTGGACGAAGTTAGAACCATCTACACATTAGAGAGGATCATGGTTGATTACGGGCGTGAGCCCATGACAAGAGAAGCCACGTTTATCTTGAAAAGTGGAGGAAACCGAACCCCTCCAGATTTTAGGGTATGGATCCCCATAGGGCCCTATATATTTATGCTCATGATAACTTATTTGATCACCATGACTGGAACATAGCTGATGCATGGAATCATATCACCTGGCATGCAATCTATCTGGACATCCTCCCCCCCGTGTAATTGCTCCACCTCCAGCTATGGATATAGGTATGCAGCTGAATGGAGCACCTGTGATTGAGGAGGAAGAAGAAGAAGAGGAGGAGGAGGAGGATCCCGAGGAGGATCCGAACTGGGAACAAAACGAGGTGCCTAGGACCCCTACCCCGCCTGTTGAACCAGAAGTGCAGGTAAACCCAGAACCCATCCAATTATATGGGATTTCAACCGGATGTTGGAGATACCAGAGAGTGGGAGGGTAGAACCCGAGGTAGATTCCAGGCTATGGAGAGATGTGTATGTGGAGGGTGAGAACCCACCTGTGCTTGACCTAGCAGTAGTAGAACCCGAGGCCCCAGTGCCTATGGAGACAGAGAATGTGGCAGATGAGCCCGTGAGAGAACCTGAAGTAGAGGTGAACCGCCTAGGTGAGCCCGAGATAAGAGGAGGAAGAAGTAAGCCCGCATGAGGGGCAAGGGACTGAAGAAGAAGAAGAAAGAAGAAAAAGTGAGGATCAGGAGCCTCTAGTTCGACCCGCTAGGAAGCGGAGGATGACCACCAGGGAGTATCTTAGCTTGTTCGTCCGACAGGACGATGGTGGTTCTACCAGCAGGGGACGACTTCCTAGCCCGACCCCCGACAGCTCTAGTGATGATTAGAGACCGGGATGTTAGCGAACCCATAAAGTCCAAGCGGAATCCTGATTTTCTTATTTTGTAGTAGGCAATGCGGGATGCCAAATTGCCTTAGGATTTCAGGATAGTTAGTGTTTTGTTGTTCTTTTTCCCTGTATTTTGTCATGTTTTCGGGAATAGGGAAATTGATTAGAATAGGAAGGAAGCTTAGCTAGCCAAATTTTGGGAACTAAAAGCTGATGTAATATCTGTATGGCTCGCTAAAAGAATGAAAAGGATCACTTTTGTTTTAAAGAAATGGGATTGTGAAAAGCATGCATTCTAGTCTTGATACATAAGAGACATTAACTGCATAAGATTGCATAAGCATCCACTCATTCGCATCATTGTGGTGAAATATCAATTAGTACATTATGTGTGGATTCTCTATTTTCCTTGGTTCTTTTAATTATTCCTTATTTTCTTTTTGGATTGATATTTTGATTTATCTATGACTTATGGAGTTATGTATTCCTTTTTTCTGAGTTTAAATTCCAGATTCTCGTAACTTCTGAGCTTGTTATTAATCTTATTCCTTTGAAACTAAAAACCCTAAATGCTAAAACTCCATTAAACATTGTGTAAACAGACGAACCGACGAACGGAACCAAGGACAAGGGTCTAACCTAATGAAGCCGATCAACCGGCTATACAACAACCTGACCCCCAAGGAGTAGCACCCCAAAACCAACAGGGCGATGTACTAAATGCGATTGGGCAATTGGCCAATCTCTGAACACCTTCATTCAGAATCAAATCCAGTGCAGAACCCACCCCCAAGTCAGAGTGCTCGGGATTCAGCACCACATCCGCCGCCCGCAGATCATCGGGAAATGACTGCGGAAGCACCTGCTCCACAGAGGAGCACTCCTATAATGTGCGGTTGCCGCCACCCCCCCATACAGGAGACCCCACCGAAGCTCTTTACCGGACTTCATTAAGAGCAACAGGTACTTTGATGGGGCATTCGGTAAGCCGGATGAAGCTGAGGATTGGCTGGCCCAAGTGGAACGTTCTTTTGCTGCATACGAGATTCCACCTTACTTGCAGCTAGAATATGGGACATACATGTTAAGATACAATGCTCGAGTCTGGTGGGACTCCAAGAGAAGGAATTTGACCTCCCCGGCCACCTGGGAAACCTTCCGCCGGGAATTCTTGAATAATTACTTTCCCTCTAGCTTGAGGGTGAAGTATAGTGCGGACTTCCTTCATGTAAAGCAGAAAGGGAGAACGGTAGAGCAATATGAGACTGAATTTGTTCACCTGCTGCAATATGCCCCTGAATCTTTCAGGGATAGTGAGGAATTAAAGAAGCAAGTGTTTCTGGGAGGCTTGGACGAAGAACTACGAATCAAGCTAGAAGAGTTTGGAGTAAGAACCTATCCAGAGATGGTAGAAAAGGCTCGAGTCATTGAAGGGGCTAGGAAAAGAAAGTATCAGGAGCCCGAAAGGAGAGTATTCGGGAAGAGGCCGTTTGATGCCTCGAGCTCAGGATTCAAGGGTAAACGGTACAGGCCGTACCAAGGGTTTAAAGAGGAGTCTAGTGGCAAGCCAACCCAATTCAAAGCCAACGTCACATGTTGGAAATGTAAGGGAACACATGCACCTAGGCAATGCCCGCAGTTGCGGAACAAGTGCTATTTTTGTGGCGATGCTGGCCACATGGTTTTTACATGCCCAAAGAAGCTGGCAGTAACTTGCTTTATTTGCAAAGAGAAAGGGCACTTAGCTTCCGAGTGTTCACAGCGAAAGAGTGTGACCACCCGACCCTTCGGAGCCTCGAGCAATGCTAACCCCTTGAGGTCTGGTAACAAGAGCGGAAGTCGAGCAGCTTCCGCGATGCACGGGATGAGGCTGTACAATTTAGAAGGCCAATGGATGGTGGAAGAAGACGAAGATGAGGACGTAGAGTTGCAGCTTTGGATCCAAGCGAGAGTTTGATGGTGGCCTGGTGACAGGTTAGTAACAGAAACCCTCCTAAGTTGAAATTAGTTGTTTAAATTGATTGTTTAAATGAAATTTTATATATATGGAAAGCTGGAAGTAGAGACCCTATGGATAGCCTTACGAATATTTTAAGGTTCATATGTGATGGGTGTTTGTGACCTCAGGACATATACAAGTAAATAACGTGGAAGCCTATGCTTGTTTGACACGGGAGCGACCCACTCGTTCATCACAATAGTTTGGCAACCCGACTCGGATTGCCCATAGCCACAACCATGGTTAGCTTGAGGATTAAGACCCCCACGGGGAGTGGTGTCAACCCGAGATCTAATAAAAGACTGTCCATTGGAAATCCATAATCACCATCCAAGTGATCTAATTGTGCTGGAAATGAATAAATACGAAGTTATCCTCGGGATGAATTGGTTAAGTAAAGTAAAGGCAATAGTGGATTGCCAAAAGAGGACTGTATGTTTTTATGATCAATCGGGAGAAAAGTAGAATTTATGGGAGAGGCCTTAGTCCCAAGAAGGATTGATCTAAGCTCGTTCGAGCTGATGATGGAGGATGAGAAATGATACCGATTGAGGACGTCTTGGATGAAGGGGAAAACCGTGAGGAAAGGAATATTCCAGTGGTGAATGAATACTTGGATGTGTTCCCAGAAATTTTGCCGGGATTACCACCAAGAAGAGATCGACTTCGAGATTGTGTTGGCTCCAAACACCGAACCAATATCTAAAGCGCCATACCGTATGGCACCGGCTGAGTTGAAGAGCTAAAGACGCAGTTACAAGAACTTTTGGATCAGAAATTTATCACCAAGTGTGTCGCCATGGGGCGCACCCGTCTTTTTGTGAAGAAGACGGATCGATGAGGTTGTGTATCGACTACCGGGAATTGAATAAGGTGACTATCAAAAATCGATATCCCTTACCAAGAATCGATGATTTGTTTGACCAGCTACAAGGAGCTTGTGTGTTCTCGCGTATTGACTTACGTTCGGGGTATCATCAGCTAAGGATTAAGCCTGAGGATGTGCCTAAGACAGCTTTTCGTACTCGTTATGGGCACTACGAGTTTTTGGTAATGTCATTTGGACTGACTAATGCACCGGCTGCGTTTATGGACTTAATGAATAGAGTCTATAAGCCGCTTTTGGATAAATGCGTGATAGTCTTTATAGACGACATCCTCATATACTCAAAGACCAGGGAGCAACATGAGGAGCATCTCCGTTTGGCATTGCAAACCTTACGAGATAACAAGCTGTACGCCAAGCTGTCCAAGTGTGACTTTTGGTTAGACCGGATATCCTTCCTCGGACATGTGGTAACGGGTGATGGAATATCAGTTGATCCCGAAAAGATCAAGGCAATAGTGGATTGGAAGCCACCACAAACCGTTACTGAAGTGAGGAGTTTCTTGGGATTGGCTGGCTACTATCGCAAATTTGTGAGGGATTTTTCTAAGATAGCTAAGCCGTTGACTCAATTGACCCAAAAGAACGAAAAATTCATTTGGACAGACAGAGAGACAAAGTTTCCAGGAACTAAAGCGACGACTGGTCTCGGCACCGATTTTGGTTTTACCAGATCCGGAAAAGTCTTACACGGTACATAGTGATGCTTCGAGAAATGGTCTTGGATGCGTCTTGATGCAAGAACGGAAGGTCATTGCGTATGCCTCTCGGCAATTGAGACCGCATGAGCAGAACTACCCTACGCATGACTTGGAGCTAGCTGCAGTTATCTTTGCCTTGAAGTTATGGCGACACTATCTGTATGGACAACGGTGTGAGATATACACAGATCATAAAAGCCTTAAATACCTGTTCACACAAAAGGAGTTGAACATGCGGCAAAGGAGGTGGCTGGAATTGATAAAAGATTATGACCTGGGGATAAATTACTGTCCAGGAAGAGTAAACGCAGTCGCGGACGCCCTAAGTCGAAAGAATCACGGGGAGGTAGCTGCTTTGATTACAAGCCAGAAGGAATTGATTAAGGAATTTGAGAAGTTAAGGATCGAGTTCTTGGATCGAAGTGCTGAGCTGGAGATATCTAACTTGGCGCTGGAACCAACCCTCGTGGAAAGAATCAAAGAAGCACAAAGGTATGACGAAGTGATACAAAAGATAAAAAGGGAAACCCGAGCAGGAAAGTACCTTGACTTTGCCGTGGATGAGGAAGACGTGATCCGGATGAACGGAAGGCTGTGCGTACCAGAGGATGAGGAGTTGAGGAAGGAAATAATGAGTGAAGCACATAATTCCGGGTATACCGTGCACCCGGGAGGCACCAAAATGTACCAGGATTTGAAGAGTTCCTACTGTGGAATGGGATGAAGCGAGATGTGGCAGATTATGTGATGAAGTGCGCAGTATGCCAACAAGTGAAGGTAAGAGCACCAGAGACCCGGAATGCTAAAACCCTTACCTATTCCTGAATGGAAGTGGATCAAATATCCATGGATTTTGTTTGTGGCTTCCCAAAGACTCCATCGGGCTGTGATGCAATATGGGTAATAGTGGATCGGTTAACTAAGTCGGCGCATTTCCTACCCATAAATATGACCTATTCAATGGAAAGGTTAGCCAAGATTTACATCAGAGAGATAGTAAGATTACATGGCATACCTGCAGGGATCATCTCTGATAGAGACCCGATTTGTGTCCAAGTTTTGCAAGCTTGCAGAAGAGCTTGGGTACTAAATTGCATTTCAGTACGGCTTACCATCCCCAGACCGACGGACAGTCTGAGCGAACGATCCAAACTCTTGAAGACATGTTAAGGGCATGTGCCCTGGAATTCAAAGGGAATTGGGATAATCATGTTCACCTAATCGAGTTTGCCTATAATAACAGCTATCACTCCACTATCCAGATGCCTCCGTATGAAGCCTTATATGGACGCGATGTAGGTCCCCTTTGTTTTGGGATGAAGTGGAAAAGATAGCAATTGGGCCGGAATTAATACAGGAAGCCGCAGATAAAGTAAGACTGATTCAGCAAGATGAAGGAAGCCCAGGATCGACAAAAGAGCTGGGCAGACTTGAAAAGACGAGAGCTTGAATTTAAAGTGGGTGATCATGTGTACCTGAAGATAAACCCGATCAAAAGTATCAAGAGGATGCGTACACAAGGGAAATTAAGCCCGAGATACATTGGACCTTTTGAGATTTGGAAAGAGTCGGAGATCTGGCGTATCGGCTAGCCCTGCCACCTAAATTGTCCGGGATCCACATGTGTTTCATGTGTCAGTCTTGAGGAGATATGTGGCCGACCCAAGAGATTCTGGAATTGGAGCCAATCCAGTTGAGGGAAAACCTGACATATAAGAACACCCATAAAGATATGGATAAGAAAACTCAAAGGCTACGGAACAAAGATATTCACTACGTGAAAGTACTATGGAGGAATCATGCCTTGAAGAAGCAACCTGGGAAGCGGAGGATGAAATCCGGAGAAAGTACCCCGAGATATTTGAAACAAGTACGTCAGTTCCGTTTTTGACAAAACTTTATTAAGTTTGGTTGTAAGCCCCGGAAATTCTCGGTAGCTAGAAAACCCCAGGAGTTGGAGACGAAACCCTAATCCGATCAGATTGAGTTTAGTAAATGGAGCTAGGAACCCCAAATCCGGCTTTCCATCGGTTTCATAGTAAACAAATATTTGGAGTGAATGAATTTGAATTGTTGTTCCAAAGTACATTTCAAACTTTGAAATTTTTAAATTCGGGAATTTTTCAATTCCGGGCCTTCCCGAGCCCAATTACGGAAAAGCGTGCCCCGGGCCACGGATTCAGAAATAATTCCGGAATATTCATTAGACCGTAATTTTATAAGGATTCCAAAAATATCAATTTCATAATTTTCCGAGCTATAAAGATTACAGTTATAGCTTTTCCCGTGTTTTCGGAACAACCGGTAAAGTAGATGTCTTGTCTACTATTCACAGTACAACCTACACTACACACTACCCATACCCTATTCTTACATCCTTACAACTACTCATTTCAATTTCTTTTCCAAAAAATTTGTCTCCTAATAATTATTACATTATTACAATTTCATTTACTAAATTACAAAAAACAAATTTTAAACACACCACACTCATGCATGAAGTGGCCGGCGCCCCTCCCTTGCTCCCCCTCCCAATTGAGTAATTTTACTTCTTTTATTTAACTAAAACCTAATTCCTTATATATACTAAATGTTCTCTCTCTCTCTTCATTTCTTCCATTTTAACTTTTGAAAAAGAGAAAAACTCTCTCTTCTTACCCTCTTTTGCCGTGAGGTAGCTCCCCTCCCCCTTCATCACATTTCCCAACTTTGCTTCTTCTCTTTTTCACTTCAAGACTCCATTGGTATGTGTAATGTAAGCCTTGTTTCTTCCTATTTCTTGTAATGGCAAAGGTATACCTGTGTATTTCCTCATCAAAACCCTATGATGCTCATTAGATAAAATGCAACAAGGATGTCAAGCCATCACAAGACATGGATCTTGTGTTTAAATGCATTTTGTTAAGATTTCATGTTGCTCATGCATATATAGTAATGACCTTGTATTTATATTGATGTTCATGCCATGAGATTCATGTTATATACATCATATGTAGTAGATCTAAGGTTTAGACATCCACCACTTCATGTACATGCATGATCATAGGTTCATTTTTGTTTATGTGCTTTATTGATCATAAAAATGAGGTCTTGTTCATGTATAGAGATGCTAGATAGTATATCTCCACATATAGATGGCAAGAACATTGAAAAAGGAAGGACTTTGTTAGATATGAAGAGTTGAAAATTCGGATGAAATGGAAACCCTACCCTAAAGACCTCCAAAATCAATTTTAAACTTATATTTCATAAGAAAAATGAAGGGTATGTGTAATAGATATGTTGAAGGAATTATTTTCATAAGTTTAGATGAGTTTAGGCATGATAAAAATAAGGAAAACAAGAGGTGAAGTTAGGATGAAAATGTTGACTTTAAATGTGTAGTAAATTCGTAACTTTGTGTAATGCCTATAAACACTTAGTATTTAAGTCTAAAATGATGTTTTATAAGCTAAATGAAGTCCTTAGATAATGTATACATTGAAGCCCCAAATTTTTAATACATTAGACTAGATTTCCCTTAAGAAAAATGTAAGAAAAGAAAATTTGGAAAATTCGGATTTTTATAACTAGCTTATTTGAAAACATGTTTACCAAATGAAATATGTGAATTTTTGTGCATGAATGGAGGCCATGACTATTATAGACTTTGAGAACCTAATTTTAGTCAAATAATAAGTAGATTACAAGATTAAAAACCAAAGAAACCCTAAGGAGTATAATGTGGGAGAATAACTTCTTAGAATTAGCCTTTATGAAACTTTCCCCAACACTTAGGAGTTCCTAAAAGTTTATTACTACAAAAATCATCATGACCATGCACAAGTTGAGTTCATTACATGGCATACACATTAGTAGTTCATTCCTAAATCATTCATGCATGAATCACTAACTAGGAACATTTCTTATCAAAAGCAAAGCACATTTTCAAAGTTGGATCAATTGCGGGACAGAACTGATCCCACTGTTCCGTGACCTTATTATTTTCAAAACTTGGATTTAATACTTGAATTAGATAGATCTTTCGAAGTAGATGAAGATCGATATAAAGTTTGCGAAATTCCGAGTTAAAATGACCAAGTTATGGCCGTTTTAAGTCGGAACTTCCAAATATAGCGAGAAATCCGAATTCAACTAGTCTAGAGTATAGTTTGATTTAATTACATAATGAGAATCTCATAGGGATTATTCTTGTTTGGTAGGTGATTCCGAGCAGGACGACTCTCTACCTCCGATTACTATTATTAGAAGTTTGGTGTCC
Organism: Combretum micranthum; assembly: GCA_024138025.1. NCBI lineage: Eukaryota > Viridiplantae > Streptophyta > Magnoliopsida > Myrtales > Combretaceae > Combretum > Combretum micranthum. The sequence continues at coordinate 324,852 of JAMXBD010001387.1, forward strand.
CATGGCCGAGTGAGTTACTTCCACTCTCAATTAATGCTTGTGAATGTAATGTAGTGGCACTAGTGATGTAGGCAAAGATAAAAGGAATTGTACAAGCATGATGGGGTATGTGGGAATTATTATGTTGTGAATTGTTGATATGTGAAATGGAGCTTAAGGTATATCGAAACCGGTGTTAAGATATTGACTGTTTTATTAGAATCATATGATGAATGTCTGCGTATACTTGTTGGTCACTTAAAAGAATCGAATTAATGACTATTCGACTCCGACTATAAACGAGTTCATTCATGTCACAATGGGGTTGGAGCATTTGCATTGGTTGGTTTTTCGTGACCCATAAAACGAATGTGAGGTTAATCGTGATCCATAAAACGAATGTGAGGTTAATCGTGATCCATAAAACGAGTTTTTAATCAGTTGACCGTGAGCTTAAACGGCGTCGTACCGCAGGATCGTTAATCTGCTAACCCGGGATGGAGGGCGCAAGTCCATCCACATATGATTTCCGGTTGGTCATATGTTTGTTGATTTCATTTGTATGGTGCATACACTTGCTTGAATAACACTTGCTTGATTGATTGTATTTAATTGCGTTATGGAAGTATTACTCACTAAGCTAGTTAGCTTACCCCGATAGTGTTTATCTTTTGCAGCATGAGTTTATATGGCTTAGGCCAAGACAAGCCACAGCGCAGGTACCGGAGATAGGAGTTTCCTATAGAAGTTTGATTCATTTCTTTTGTATAGACTTCCATTGGAAACTATGGACTCTGGATGACTGTAATAGACTGTTATTCTTTTGCGGGGGAATGCCCCTTAGATTTTGTAACGTTAAGATTTATGCGTTTTGATTTATTACCTATGGCTAATGAATGCCTTGTTAAACTGTTTAACTCCATTTGTTGAAGTATTCTATTGTCGTAAAGGAACGCTTTACATCTACTTAAGACTTCCGAAGGCCCCGGGTGGGGAACTCGAGAGTCTTACTTAGTATGTGGCGGGCTGTTGCGTTTAGGATACCCTACGGGGCGTGACATCTTCACATAAGACTCTAAGTCTCATTCGGAAGTTCTCGGGTGTTTAAGGATCCTTTTCGAAAGTTCTTGGCTTGGAGACGGGCCTCTTCTATGGTGATCTATGTAAAAGAAAGATATTAGAGGACTTATTCTACCCATTCTATTTTATCTAAGTTTTTCTTGCTTCTATCTAAGTCAATATTTCTTAAGTCCATTTCTATAATTATGATTCCTAGGTTCTTAAACCATGCTCTGATACCAACTTAAACTGTCACGCCCCAGTGGGTACCCTAAACGTGACAGTCCGCCACACTCAATATTAAAGCTTAAGTATGACAACCTTAGTCATTTCCAAAAGCTTTTATATTAAGTGTAAGGCTTACTTTCACAATTTTAGAGGACCATATGTGGAATAATGAAGTTTAAGGAGATATAAAAACATATTAAGAAAAGAGGATTCACAATAAATATTTGCATGCCAATACTATGATGTACTTTATCCAGAGTTCTAATATTCAAAAGGGATTACCTGCCCACAAGGTCCACGTGGCCTTAGCCATAAGTACGGGAACTGCAAAAGATAGCTATCGGGGTATAAGCTAATAGGCTTAGTGAGAACTATTTCCACAAATAACTTCTTGTAACAAGATTCAAACAAGTTGGTTAATCACACATATGTAATGCATCAAACACGTGGGCAAACAATCATATAGCTTTCGAGGGAACTATATGTTGAATGGATTTACGCCCTCCATTCGGGTTTGGTGATACTCAAAACAAGTATTTTAATAATAAAATTTAAGCTTGCGAGCACACATCGCCAAGCATTCAATAAAAACTTTATACTTGCGAGCACACATCGCCAAGTATCCAATAAAAACTTCTATACTTGCGAGCACTCATCGAAGTATTCCGAACCTACTTGATTTGACCTTGCTTTCGGATCAACCGCCAAGCATATTCCATTAAGCCGCCAAGCAATCGCTTTCGGATTTCCACCAAGTGTTGCTTTCGACATGAGCCTACTATCCTTCTCACCCAAGGATAATAACCCAACCATGTAATGTGACTCACTTCGTGGTATGCATGAGTTCATTAATTTATAAAGTCATAACATAAATAATTTCAACTTTAGGGTGATCAAGGAATTTCACACAAATCAATATTATACTAAAACAATCACTTAGAACCATTCAGTTCGATATTCTTAGAATTCTTTCAAGGAATTATTTTACATGCATATCGGTTTATCTTTTCCTAACTCTAGTGCAACTAATTTTACAAGCACAACAAGTGTGCATTTAATGAAATAAACTCACGATGCCATTGTCGTCTATTCCTCTAAGCGGATGAGTCGTTCACACACTCCTCTTATCGTAATAGTTCTCGGGGTGAAGAATCCTTCCTCGGTCACCTACAAAGAAAATACCCATAATGAGTTTTTCTTGAAGATTTTCTTGAATTTGACAAAACAATGTCAAAGAACGTCAAAGTTCGTATAGAAGAATGTTCCAACTTAAAATGGCCATAACTTGGTCATTTTAACTCGAAATCTCGCATATAATATACGATTTTTATCTACTCGAAAGATCTACCCATTTCTAAAATTATTTCCCACAAACAAAGCCATATAGGCTTCGAAAAACTGGTGACAAAATTCACCACGGATTTTAAGTAAAAATAACTTAGGTTCAAGAAGTCAAATTTTGTTTGATAAATACTTAGTTATCTATATAGTTGAAAATTTCTCTTTTTGTAACTATATAACTCATATTTAAGCATGCTCAAGTGCCTTGTTGTCCAATTTGTTTTTCTTAAGTAAAACAATGTCGGTTTAAAGCTTTTCGGAAATTGTTTTTGTGAATTTCTTTGAAACGAATACCTTGTTTTCTTTATTTTCTAAAAACGTTTTATGTTGGTTTTATTTATCTTTTCCCAAGTGACTTTTAAAAATAAAATTTCTACGTTCTAAGTTATACTAATAATATTTTTGAAGTTTTTCTAGAAAATATTATTTTCTTCATTTCCTTGTGTAAATTCCCTTGTTTACTTGTTTTGGCAAAAATCTTTACTTGATATTTCTCATTCTTTTTCTCATGACTCTATTCCGAAACAATTACCCATGCATGAAAATTTGGTTTCCTTATAAAAACAAAGTGAAACATTTAAGGACTTTTTGTAGAAAACTAATTTCTATAATCTTATTAACTTTTCTTGTAACTTGAAAAGTGAAAATTTTTTCTTTTCAAACCATAAATTTTCTTTGCTTATTTGTTTGCAAAGGTCTTAAAATTTCCTTAGTTTCCATCTTATTTTCTTTCTTTATGAAAACAACCATTTTTGTCAACAAAATATTTTCTTTTCGAAAGCACAGTAGAGTAACAAAGATTTAACTAGTTTTAAGTTAAAAATAGTTTCTAAATTCATAGTGAATTCTTTTTGTAATTCGAAAATGAGTTTATTTTTGTTATCTTATATTTTCACATAAACTTATTCTAAGTGACAAAAGCTTTCTTTTATTTCATTATCTTTAGAAAATAGAACTTTTGGACAACATCTAAATGACATGATTATGAGAATAATAATAAACAAATAACATAAAGCATAAATAATAAAAATCAAGTATTGGAGTCTTAGCTTTTTCAAGGCTCCGGGACTAAGAATAAACTAGTCCCATAATAAAATAAAATGAAAGAAGAAAAAGCTTGTTTGACTTGATGTGGACAAGTCTAAGACTAGAGACTAGTCTTATTTCAACAAGGAATAAATAAATAAATTGCAATGGAAAAATAAAAAATTGCAAGTGAGCTTATATGCTCTAACGAATATATAATATATATATGTATAGATATATAAAAATAATAAATCAACATAAACATAAATGGATTGGCATGAACAAGAACAATACATGAACATAATGTAAGTTTCCACAACTTGTAGTATTTGGAACTCACACTTGGTCATGTAAAGTTACATGACATGAAGAAGAAGAAGGAATTATAAATGGGTTACCTAAAGAAGACTTTGATGTGGTTATTGGTTATGGGGTTTTTGTGTTGGTGGAAGTTGTTGTGGAATTATTTTGAGAGAGTTTGAGTTAGTAACTTGAGAGACTTTGAGAGGAAAAAAATTAAGAGAGTTTTGGTATGAATTTGTGGGTAGTGAATGGTGAAAGAAGTGAAGGGGGGGGGGGTATTTATAGGAATTGAGGAGGGATTTTTTGTGTGATTAAAATAAAAAAAATTAAAACAAATTGGGAGAGGGAGAGTGGATAGGCGCCGCCACTTTGAGAGGAAGAGAGGGAGTGATTTTATTTTTTTGATTTTTGTTAAATAAAAGATGTAATAAGTAAGGTAGATGTGAAATAAAGTTATGGGAAAGGTAAAAGTTAAGATTATAGTAGGTTATGTAGAGTGTAGAGTAGGTGTAAAAAAAGTAGAGATAAAAGAATAGTGTAGAATAGTAATGAATAGTGTAATGTAAAGTAGATATGACAATTAAGTACCGGTAGTAAGAAAATACGCGTTAATAACTATATCTGTTATTTTTACTTACCGAAAAATTATGAAATTGATATTTTTGGAAAACTTATATTTTTACGAGTCTAACGGTGTATTCGGAATTTTTACTATTCCGAACTTCCGGACACGTTTTTCGAGAACTGTGTCCGATCAGGTTCGAAGGACACTCGAATTTCGCGAAACTGAAACTTTTATGAAACCTATGGTTATTACGGACTATTCGAGCTAATTATCCCAACTTCGTTTTTCGGGCCAAAGAAAACGGCAATGCCGGATTTAGATTGATACGGTAAACTAGGGTTTTGTTGACCTTTAGGGTTTCGTTTGACTTTCGGTTAGGGTTTTATGCTAAACCGATTCTGAAAATTTAGGGGTTTACAATCCCGAGACCAACGAATCCCTACTACCCGATTATTACTACTAAGAGACGGCGTACCATGACCGAGTGAGTATCACTTCCAATTTCAATTATTGTTTGTGATTGTAATGATAGCTGCACTAGTTACTTTGCAAAGATGAAATGAATGTGCATGATGGGGTTAAATGGGAAATATATTTGTCTGCTGTTGTTATGTGAAGTTGAAATTAAAGAATATCGAAGCCAGGTAATAAATCATTGCTTGTATAGAAGAGCTAGGATTGTCTGCGAGTATTGCCTGATCACCTAAAAGAATTGGTATAATTGATTGTTAGACAATAAAGATAAACTTGAACTCATTCATAACACGATGGGAATGTATCATTAGCATTTGTTGGTTTTTTTTATCCATAAAACGAATATGAGTTGGTTCATCGTGATCCATAAAATGAATATATGAGTTGGTTGACCGTGAGCCTAAACGACATCGTACCGCAGGATTCGTTAATTTGCTAACCCGGGATGGAGGGCGCAAGTCCATCCACATATGATTTCCAGCTGGTCATATGTTTGTTGAATTCACATGTTTGATGCATACTATTTGACTGATTAATCAATTGCTTGATTGTTATGTTTTAATTACGATATAGAAGTTTTCACTGACTAAGCTAGTATAGCTTACGCCCCCATAGTTTTTATTTGTTGCAGCACGAGTTTATTTGGCTTGGGCCAAGGCGAGCTATAACTCAGGTACAGGAGCTAGGAGTTTCCTATAGAAGTTGTACTCAGTATTGTTTAGACTTCCACAAGAAACCAAAAGACTCTGGATGATTGTAATGGACCTTTAATATTCTTTTGCAGGGGGAATGCCCCTTAGACTTGTAACCTTCATGTATGTGTTTTGATTTATTATCTAATGCTATCGAATGCCGCATTAAACTTCTTAACTCCATTGAATAGAGTATTCTATTATCGTAAAGAGATGCCTTACATCTATACAAGACTCCCGAAAGACTCGGATTGTAATTCGAGAGTCTTATATGGCATGTGGCGGACTGTTACGTTTAGGATACCCCTCTGGGGCGTGACACCATATCATGCTTATCACCAAAGTGCATCATAAATCCACTAAAATATTCCAACTCATCTTCATTCAGCTCATCTATAAGGATCTGACTGGCTAAGTTCATCAAGTCTCCAGCTTTAGCCCAAGTTATTGGTTTAAGTGAACCATGACTCCTATCATCTCCCCTAGCCTCAGGAAGATTTGCCTTAAAATCTTGTTCAAACTCATCCTGAATAGTAGAATCACTCTTTTTCCTCAAATCTGTCCTACATGTAACAAGTACTTCATTTGTCTATTGGTAAGTTCCTTTTCAATTGCTCCTTGTATCAACAATAATGATTCTTTGTTAGGAGGATTCAACTCCATATATGTTTGTCTTATAGCTTCAGGACTCATAGGAAACAATTTAAGTCTCTTGCCACTAAATAACATGGAATAAGCATTGTCTCTACTATTGTCATTCATATACCGATCAAACAACCAAATATGTCTCAATAAGATATAAGATGCATTCATAGGCACTACATCATAAAGTAACTCATCGGTATAATGTTTAAGCAAAGAGATAGGAACTTATACCTATCTAGTAACATGATTAGATCCTTTGTCATTGATCAAATGTGATCGATATGGTTGTGGATGAGCTATCGATGGAAGTTGTAACTTCTCTACAAGTGTCATTGCCACAATATTAATGCAACTAGTTAAATCAATAATGGCTACACAAACAACCCCGTTCACCAAGAACTTAATATGAAATATGTTTTCCCGTTGTTCATAATCAATTGGTGGTGTCATACTCAAATCCTCTTCACTACAACATTCAAAGGTATAGCATGCCTCACTACCTATTCAGCTGGCACCTCCTCCTCATTTTTCTTATTAGAATTAGAATGACCACTTCCTTCCCCTTCACCATCACTCTCCAAACAACCTCCATGACTATAAATAGCACATCTATTCGGACACTCGATAACCATATGTCCATAAACCAAACATTTAAAACATTTAATATCTCTAGTCCGCCTTCCAGCACTACTATAATTAAACAAGGTAGAAATTGATTTTTCCTTTCCATCACTAAACTTCCTATGACTAGACTCATGCTTCTCATCACCCTTATGACTACTATTACTCTCCTTTTTATCATTAGAACAATAAAATTTCTTTCTATTTTTCATATTCAAAAGAGTTACCTGACAATTTGCAATGTTTGTGTTGCCTTTCAACCTTTTCCGCCGTCAACATTTCTTCCTATAAAGTATTAATCCTTTGAACCACAACAACATAAAAAATTTGAAACTTTAATCCAACAATAAATCTAGCGATAGCTTGATCCAAAGTTTCCATAATTTGACTGTATACTCTAAGGATTTCAAACTCTAGAAAAAAAAAACGTTGCTGCAACAACTCACGCATTTGGAGCCCAAGAAGTAACATCACACTCACCATTCCCCCTCTACTAGCTAATACATTTTTCCCCCAATGTGATGCATAGCCCTTAAATTCAATAGCAACAAGCTTAACTCATCGCCCATCATCACAATCATGATAATTAAAGAGCTTCTAAATTTGATCATCCCAATCATAATACTTATCCGCTCCACCGGTGCCATCAAAAGACCATACTTTCAGTTTTATGATCTTAATACTGCGCAATCCTCTAGTATTACGCCCATCATGGTGCTCATCAAAATTTTCTTCATGATCCCAAACTCTATTGGTGCGCATTCGCTCTACCTCCATCACCACCTCTTTCTCAGCCATCTACTAATCCATGTCCACTATGGGGTAATTGGACTCCTGGATTGTTCTCTAAGTCCTTAATAGGATCATGTTCATGTGTTTCATGAGTTTAAAGGTTTCCCCTAACAATTTGCTCAACATTTCTTAAGGTTTCACTTTGTTGTCACATCATTATTTGCATCCCTTGCATCATCTCCCTCATGAAATTCATAAACTCAACCATATGAATAGTGTTCTCAACCTTAGGGGTCTTACCATCTCCATTTTTCCCAACATCTTTAAAGACGACAAACTTGCAAAATAAGCAACCAAGTCAAAGGCACTTGCCACACAAGCAATCCACCTAAGCCACAATCTAGAGCCTTAAGCTTTGATACCAAGATGATATGGCTTGGAGAATCTATTTATTTTTTGAATCAAGTGTTATATTTCAATCTAGATGTAAGCCCTTAGATTTTTTTTATAGATTTATTAATCTTCAGCGATCGGAAATCAAGTAAAAATCCTAATAACCATCAAGTCAAAATAATGTGTTTAGATTCGACAATCTCGTGCTCTTACCCCTAGAACAATAAAATCGAGATAAGCATAGATTATGGTCTGTAATAATATAGTGGAACATAAAAAGATCATATTCGCCAAAATTAAGTTTGTTTCATACCTAAACGGGTTTAGTTTTCAAAATTAGAGTCCAAACACACGGAACAATAAAAATATTCCGATAACACCATTGGACTCATAATAATATAAGGATTCATAATATAATAATTTTAGAATTTTTCAATAACTAAAAATATCATATATAGCCTTTTTACGTGTATTTTTATTACTACTGGTACTTTAATTGTTTTGTTTACTATTCATTACTATTAATCTATCTCTACTTTTTCTTACAACCTATACACCTATTTTCTTACAATTTTCATTTCTAATACAACTTTACATCTCTCACATCTTACTTTTTATTAACAAAAATACAAAAAAATAAAAATTTCTCCCTCTTTCCTTCATGATAGCATCGGCTCCCTCCCTCTTTCACTCATATTTATTTTATTTTTAACTTATTTATTTAACACAAATTACCCTCCACTTTTTCCTATAAATACCATCCCTTCCTTTCACTTCTTTCACACATTTCTTACACTACCAAAACTCTCTCAAAATATCTCAAAAGTTCTCTCTACTTTCTTCTTCTTCTATAGGTAAAAATCTTTCAAGCTTTCTTTATGCTCATTAGCTTAGTATGAACATAATGTGTGTTTTCTAAACCCATGGAGGTTAGGAAAGCAACAATATCTTCATACTTTATTCTTGTTCATACCTAAATTCTATGATATGATATTGTTAATAGATTAATTCTTATGTTCATGTAACTTAGTATGAATATAGTGTGTGTTTTTCAAAAACCTATGGAGGTTAAGAAAGCAACATTATGTTCATTGTTCATATATTATGTTTTATTATTATGATTTTACAATTATGCTCATATTATTGTTATTGCTCTTATTATTATTATTTTTCCTTTTTTTTTCTTTCTTTTTCTTTTTCTTTGGGACTAGTCTATTCTTAGTCCCAGGAAGTCTTTATGAAGCTAAGGCTCCCACTACTTGACCTTATTATTATGCTTATTTGCTTCTTCTATCTTTTATTATCTTATTTTGTGATATTCTTATCTTTTTCATGACTATATAATCATATTCATGCATGGCTAATTTGTTGTGGTCCAATTAAAAAAAAAAGAGATTCTTTATTTAAATAAGACTAAACTCTTGTTAAAAGAAACTTTGTCACTTAAAAAAAAAAATTTCACCAAGAATTAGAAGATTTTTTTTTAACAAATTCTTTTTTAAAAATTATATAAGCTCATAATGAAATTTCAAAATATTGATAAAATTTTTTTTTCAAAGTTTAACTAAGTGGATATATACTTTTTTTCCAACAAATGGTAACATGAAAATCTTGATATAAAAATGATAACTTGTTACCATGCCAATTTTTACCAACTTCATGATAAAAACTAAAAACTAAACAAGTTTCCAAGCTAAGATAAAAATCAACTTACAAATTTTAAGAAACCCACTTAGAGAAATAAAAATTTGTCAAAAACCTAAGAAAGTAAATTTTTTTTAAGTGTAAACTCATTATTCTAAATAATAAAAGAATATAGATATAATAAGGAAATATACCATCAACACAACTCACAAACATTAGGTACTACTAACAACTTCAGAAAACTTTTGAGAACTCTATTTTTCAATTCATATAAATAAAATTGGTAGATAACTTAAAAAGACTAAACTTTATCTTTCTTTAAAACAACTCACCTTTGATAAACTAAAAGATAAAAATATAAAACACTTAATTATGATAACCCAAGGATTGATAAGTTTTATTCCAACCACTTAAAGAAAAGTTTAACAACAAAATCCAATTTTTCAAACCATAAGAAAAGTTGTTTTATGGAAAATAATTAATTAGACAACACCTATAGCATCATGCATAAAATATGAGTCTATTTATATACCAAAGGCATTTTCCAACCATATACATATATAAGTTTTGCTTAACAAGTTTTTCAGTGAAGAAAGGATTAGAAAATTTTGTTTTTAAAGGCTGGAATTTTCGTGGTAAACCTGTACCCTTCTGTTCCGAGACCCAAATGAATTCTTCAATGAATATAATATTAGAAATAGATAGATCTTTTTTAGTAGGTAAAAAACGACATATAATATGCGAAATTCTAAGTTAAAATGAGCAAGTTATGACCATTTTAAGTTGGAATTTCCACAAGTCTGATTTCTACCGCAAATAGAAGATAGATTTAGAAACTTTAAGTAGAAATTATATGAAAGACTCATTTTGGGTATTTCATCTTCTTTAGGTAAAGAAGGAACTTATATCACTTTCCTAGAGGACTACTTCAATTAGGAACAATCGCCATGGAGTGAGTTAATCTCTTACTAATTACATTTCCTTAAATATGCTTATAAGTAGTAGTACTAGAAAATTAAGGGAACATAAATGGAATATTGTGTGAATTAGATGTATGTTGTATGAAGTGGTTGTTGAATAAAAAGATAAGCATATCGAAAGAAGAATTGATGAATAATTTATGTTCTCTGGTAATGGTATGATGAATATAGTTTAGTCATCCTTAACTTGAAATTAACAATATTCGAGTAAATCAATATTAAAAATGATTCATACATGACACATTGTGAGTCACATTTATATTTCGTTACTATTCTTCGTGTGGCGAAACGAGGAATTATAGTGGTAGCCAGTAATAGCCGGGAAGTCTACACGGGCAAGTAAGAGCTGATAAATCTGCAAACTATGATGGTCAAATGGGCCAGTAACCACCCAACCCTGGACATGGAGGGTGCAAATCCTTACTACATATGGTTTTCGGTTAATCGTGTGTATTTTGATTGCTCATATGATTGTTGCATACACATATACTTGTCTAAATTACTTATATGTGTTTTATGGAAATGTTTTAACAAGGGAGTTATCTCACTAAACTAGTATTGCTTATACCCCTATAGCTTTTTGTTTCAATTTGATTACTTGTGTTGGCACCAAGGAGCCCTATTTGTCCGATTCGAGCCAAAGTTACTAGGACTTTTGGAAGAAGTTTGCATATTTTAGTTTTTGGTGTAGACTTATAAGAAAAATCTCTATAGTAGGCTTTTGTTACAACTATATATGTTATTTAGTTGACTTAGAATAGTAAGACTTTAAGAATGGGGGAATACCCTAAGAGTTGTAAGAATTTGAACTTGATGAATATTACATGTTATCTTTATAAACTCTTGCATGCTTTTATTATCTGCTTAAACGTAGAACCCCTTTGAAGTCTCCTACTATCTTGGAAGCATGCTTTGCATGTGATATGGAAGCTCTTACATGACTAAGGTTGTCATTCATTAGCTTTGATATTATGTGCGGCGAACTGCCACGTTTAGAGTACCCTTCGAGGCGTGACACTAGATTTATAGTATATTATAGGGTTGTTGTGATTTATAAAAAACTGAAAATAAAATATATGAACATTCAATCCTTATATATGAAACAGCAAATGAAGAGTCTAACTAGTTGTTCTTATCAACTGATATTATGCTCATTTAAAAGAAACAACAAAGAATAATCTTGAAAGGAAAAATCTCAATATTACTCAACGTAATTGGTCACAAAGGACAATACAATGTTCAAGATGACAAAATCTTTATCTAACATAACTTTAATGATCATTATATACTCCCACAAGTCGGGTTAAGGTAAATATGGAAAACAAAAAGTCAAAAAATAAACTAGGAAACATAAGATCACGGTAACGATTATGGTCATGATTCGAGTCATGATTGCTTTGTTCACCAACAAAGCAATTCATTTAAGTTCATCATGGAAGCGAAATACATGGGTCACAACTGTAAGCCCCGGAAAATTTCAGTAAATAATTCCAAGATGAACTTCAAAAATAAACCCTAAAAATCACTCCAAATTAAAACTGAACTTTAACTAGTCCTAAATCACTAACGAATTCAGAAACTTCTTAATCTTGAGAAAATGAAAATCTTTAAGCATAAAATAAGAAATCAATAGTCTTCAAATTCAAAACCACGACGTACGAAAAATTCCATATTTAACTCCGACTTATAAAATCGGGTAATATAGAACTCAAAAACAAATTATTAAAAAAGTAAATAACAATTAACTTTCGGAAATGAAACCCAATTCAAGAATTTCCGAAAACGTTAAAAGATATTAAATACTTACAAAAATGAAATGTAAAATAGATTTCTCACATTAAATATGTTGTATAAACATAAAATATCAGTTTCCAAATTGGCAAGGATCTAAACCGGAAAAATCACCTAGAAACCTTAACTAGAATACAATAGCTTAAGTCCGGCAATCTAGCACCCTTAACCCTAGAGGCCGAGGTGTAGTTAAATGTGTAGAATAGCTCGTAGCATTATAGGTTTGCTTAAAAATATCAGATTGGTAAATTTTTGACCTATTTCGAACCCATTCGGATACAGCTTAGAAAAACGTGTCCCAGGGCTCGAATATAAAAAATATACCAACAGTATCGTTAGACTCGTAATTTCATAAGATTTCCAAATATATCAGTTATATAATTTTTCGGGTTATAAAAGTTATAGTTATAATCTTTTATCCGTATTTCATTACTACCGATAATTAATTAGTCTTTTGCACTATTCACTTTTATTTCATTACACAATTTTATTATTCTTATAAAGCCTTATATTTTTAGATAAATATTTTATATATTATAGAAAATTTTATTTTTCTAAAATTTAGTTCATTTTTTGTCTTTATGGGATCAGATTCTGTTTAAGACTCGATACTAAAAATAAAATAAATTAATTTAATAATTATAAAATATTTGAAAAATATTTTTATTTTTATAAAATAATTTTTTTAGAATTTTTCGGGTTATAAAAATATCATTTATAGCCCATATTCGCGTATTTTGATCATACCGGTAATATATTTGTTAAAATACTAAAATAATTCAAATAATTATTTAATTTTAATTATGAAAAATCTGCTACGAATATTTGAAATAAATTTTCTAATTTTATTTTATTTTATTAAGAAAGTGCTTTTACAACCCATACCTTCAAGTATACCTTACACATATCACTTCTTTTTCATTTCAATCTTTCTACACTCTATCCCACACTTTATGGCAGATTTTTCCCCTTCTTTATGGCTACCATTGTCCTTTATTTACTCCTATTTTGACTAAAATAAATAAATTCTACTCCTTAAAGAAGCTATACATACACATTTATTACACAATTTAATTTCAAGTCAAAATTCAACAAAACACACACTCTCTCTCTCTCTCTCCCCCAATTCACGTGAACCACCACCAACCCCAACCCCCCCCCACCCCAAAAAAAAAAAAAAAAAATCTGCCTTGTTTTATTTTTTTTCCTTATTTCATTCATTAATACACTCATTTTTTCTCTCTCTTTCATTTACTTATTTTTTCCTTTTTCATTTCTTAGCTTTTCTCTATCTTTTTCCTCTCTTTCTTCTTCATTTTTGCTCTTGTTCTTAGAAGAACCAAGCTGCCCCCATTCCATTCTTGAGCCTCCACACATATTTCTTGAAGATTTTTAAGCAAATCTTCTTCTTAAAGCTTCCATGGGTAATATAGGTAAAGTGTAATGAAGGTTTCATGCATCAAATGAACTTCCATAAGCTCAAAAGCTTAGGATGATGATGCCAAAAATGAAACACTCCTCTTCTCCGTTATTATTATCTTGTATCATAATTATTTTCTTGTTTAAAGTTGTTATATTTTGTAGATCTAACTTTTTGTATCTTTGATTTTTGTTTATGCCATAGATCTTGCTATTTGAGTTATTATTTTTGTTATTGCTTATGATTTATGCATATATTCCTCATTCACATGTGTTCATGCATTTAAAACTAGTGTAGTAAACTAGATCTAATGTTTTGAGTTCATAAAATGCATTAGACTATGTTTTATATTCATGGATAACTTGTAATAGAATGATGATAGTAGGAAAGTTGTAGAAAACTCAAGATCTATTTTATTTTCAATAAAAATCATTTTTGAAAATTCGGATGAAAATGGAACCATATTTAGAAAAGTTGTTTTTCAACTTCAAAATGTGTATTTTTCATTTAAAATGAAGGGCTTAGGGTATAGATAACATAAATGAAAGATTTTTATGAGTAAAGTTTAAATCTATGAGTTTATAGGTTACCATCATGGGTTTCATTTAGATGTATGTTCATATTATGTGTAGATCTTAGATTTGAACTTAAACAAAAAAAATGTGAAATTCGTATTTTGGTAAGACCCCTATTTAAAAACCACTTTCCAAGTGTCAAAATGAAGTTTTTACTTAAGATAATGAAGGCTTAATGTGTATATATCATCAAGACTTCTTTTAACAAGAATCAAAGGTGATTTTCAAAATAAAAATCTTATTTTCGATTTAGGTCAAGACATATTTTAAAAACATGTTTTCTAACTCAAAAATGAAGTTATTATTCAAGATATGAAGGGTTCTTAGGATAGGATATGTAAGGAATGGATTTTCATAAGTATAGATAGATTTTATCAAAAGATATGACCAAAAATGAATTTTGTAAATTCGGATCCCAACCAAGACTAATTTTGAAAACCCATATATCAACTCAAAAACTCATGTTTTATGTGAAAAATGAAGGGTATAGGTAATAGGTATCATTAAGTGGTGATTTTTACAAGTTGAAATGAGTTTGGATATGAGTAATGTGTAAAAAAAAAAGTAGAATCAAGATGGAAAATTTTGAGTTAGTAGTCAAATTGTGAAATTCGTAATTTTGAATGAAGGCCATAAGAACATCTATTATCCAAGCTCAAAATGAAAGTTTTATGTAATGAATGGAGTCCTTAAGTAATAGGTACCATAAAGTCTTAAATTTTAATGCCTTGCATAAGTTTTTCCCAAAGGAATCATTCAAGAAGTGAATTTCTAAAATTCGGATTTTTGAGTAAATCATATTGGAAAACATATTTGCAAAGTATAAAATGCAAATTTTTATGCAAGAATGAAGTCCTTAGTGGTTATGTATGATTGAGACTTAATTTCCTAAATATCAAATGATTTTTACCTAAAGAAATCACTCAAAAACTAATTTTTACAAAATTTGGATTTTGGAATCAACCCTACTTGAAAATATGTTTACAAAATATAAAATGGAAATTTTTATGTAGAAATGAAAGTCATAAGTAATATATATATGTTGAAGACTTAATTTTAACAAAAATAATTATATTTTCTTAAGTAATGAATCCAAAACAAATGAAAATGATCAAAGTTAGAAAACTAGATTTTTCACAAGTAGTTGTTATTATGATCTTGTAAAATAAAAAGTTATAAAATTTTCTTTTAGCAAGAATCATCAAGGTCATGGATACATCAAACTCATCTCATGTCATTCATGTTAGGAAATCATTCATATTGCATCTATAGCTAATTTATATAGTAGGAACATTACAAACATTTACAAAACTATTTTTCGGAAATTGAAATTGTTACTGCCCTAATCTGATCTGAACTTTTCAAAGCTTCAAAGTTTTCAAAGCTTGAAAATAATATTAGAATTAGATAGATCTTTCGAAGTAGACAGAAATAGATATATAATTTGCGAGATTCCGAGTTAAAATGACCAAGTTATGACCATTTTAAGTTGGAATTCCCGCTTAGGACAAGAATTACGAATTTGATAGTTCGTATAAAATCGTTTGGATTAGTTTGAGTTGAAATACTTATTAGAGTATTTCTTCCTTTTTAGGTGATCCCGAATACGACGATTCTCTACCACCAGATTATTTTTACTAAAAGACTGGTGATCCAATGGCTGAGTGAGTTTTCTCCTTATTTTGTTACCTTGTTTATGCTTGTAGCTAGTTGCATTAGAATTATAGGAATAAGATAAAAATCGATATGAATGGGGATGGGATATATGATGAGACCGTGATGAATGTATGCCAAAGAATACTAAAGCATATCGAAACCACGATTTGATTGGAAAACTGCACTGTTCATATTATTTCTGTTATATGTATGATATTGGTTGGTCACTCTAAAGAATGTATGAATATTTTGACCTAAGCAAAAAAATTAAATTGGTCATGCATCGCATCGGACATATTGCATTTGGTAGTATGCTACTCCTACGTAGGTCGATCGGTATAGTCCATTGATAACTCGTTTGGATAACAAGACCGGTGCCAGAGCTCATTCATGGGTACTAAGGTGCATGTGGATGCATTCCTTGGATGAGCCTAGCCGAGCCGAGTGCTATTGTAAACCCCCAAAAATTTTCATAATTCATAGAAAATAATTCTAAAAGTTTAGAATTTAAATCCCAAAAATCGACTCACATTAAAACCAAATTCTAAATCAAGACAAGTGCCAGAAACGAAACCCTAAAAATCGAACCAATTTAAAACTTAATTCCAAATAAAGATCAAACACGAATTTTCTCAATCTTGAGAAAACAAGAACCCTTGAAACAAAATATAAAGTCCAACTACCGATTTAATCAACGTTCGTACATCAATTAAATCATCTAACCGTTTCCTAACACGCAAAACAAGACAATATATCCAAATAACGATCAACAGCAAAATCTTAAAACCTTCGATAAAATTTAGAAATCACAAATTCCAAATTCTCACCAAAAGTCAAACTGAGTCAACTCATAACCCTAGACTCGGTTAAACGATTCCGAGAACTAAAAAAACTATTAAATAATCACAAATAAAATAAAATATAAATTTCGAGCTAAGATTCTAAAACGATCAAGACTCGAAAATTATACGATCTTAAGAATATCTCGACGAAAACGGAAATCAAAACGGAACCCTACAAGTCAACAAGTCTATAACGAACCCTAGTGTTTAAAATCCGGCAATTCCGCATTTTCAAACCCTAGAAAACGAAATTAAGTTAATGACTTAGAATAGTTCGTAATAACGTAGGTAACATAAAAATATCATATTCGCGAATTTTGAGTGACCTTCGGACCTAAACGGGATCGGTTCCGAAAAGCGTGTCCCGGAGCTCGGAATATTAAAAATATTCCGTTTATACCAATAGACTCGTAAAAATACAAGGATTCCAAAAATATCAGTTTTAGAATTTTTCGGTAGCTAAAAATTACAGATATCGCATTATTACACGTATTTTTATTACTACCGGTACTTTAATTGTCTAGTCTACTATTCATAGTACTTTTTTACTATTCATTACTATTTCACTATCTCTACTTTTTCTTACACCTACATATCTATTTTCTTACTTTTTATATTTCCAATACACCTTTTATCAAATCATACCTTACATATTAATTATTTTCTTGCAAATTTCACTCAAAGATCAACTCACACACTCTCCAACACCCCATGGCCGGCGCAAATTGACCCTCCCTCTCCTCTATTTTAATTTATTTTTCCTTTATCCAATTCACTCTTAATTCTTTCACAAAACTCTATAAATACCACCTCTCCTCTTCTCATTTCTTCACACCTTTCTCAAGGAAAGAATTTATGCAAAAATTCTCTCTAAACACTCTCTCCATACTCTTACAAGAACTCTCTTCTTGTAAGAAGAAAATCTCTCCTACCAAAACTCTCTTTATGCAATACAACTACCATCTCTTCATAACCACATAACCATACATTCACTACCATCTTCATACCTCTTACATACTTTGGGTAAATATTTATTCCATCTATTATTCATCCATGTCATGTAACTTAACATGACTATGGTGTTGTTTTGAAACTCATATGAGTAGTAAAAGCAACAACATATTCATGTTTTGTTCTTGTACATAAGCTTCCTATTTTATTATGTTGTTATTAATTGTGATTATTTGCTTATATATATATATTATGTATATTATGTATATATATTTATTTAGAGCATATAAGCTCATTTGTTATTTATTTATTTTCAAGTTATGCAATTTATTTATTTTATGTTGATATTAAGACTAGTCTTTCTAGTCTTAGACTTGTCCATATCAAGTCAAAACAATCTTTTATTTATTTTCTTTAATCTTTCGGGACTAGTCCATTCTTAGTCCCGGATGCTTTGATAAAGCTAAGGCTCAATACTTGATCGGGATTCCTTGATGAAGCTAAGGTTCCCAATGCTTGATATTTTATTTTCTTGCTCATTAATTATTTTTAGTATTTTCTTATGTTTTATTATTTTATATGCTCATGATACTTGCATTTGCATAATGTTAATGTCTCAACTAGTCTAAAAAAAAAAGAATCTTGTTTTACTAAATGAGCTCAAAGCTAAGTTTCCAATTATATGATTTACCACAAAAACATGAAGTTATTATCAACAACCTAGAAATAGAATAATACAAGTTTTCTCAAATAACAAAAATAGTTTTATCAAGAAAACGTAAGAAATAAATGTTTTCCTTGTATTTTATGGTAATCTAAGTTTTTAGAAAAATAAATCGTTCATATTGAAAGTTTGAGACTTAAATTCTTTTCTAAAACTAAGGAACAAACTAGTTTTCAAAGTTAAGACAAAAATCAACTCATCAAGTTATGAACCCACTTAGGAAAAATAATGATTTTCAAATTTCTAAAAGAAGGAACTAATTTTCAAAGGAATATAAATGAGGTAAGATTTATAATAATGGATTTTATAAAAATGATTCTTTTCAAAAGAAATGAAAGAACAAGTTTTGGAAAGCAAAAGCTTATATTTTAGGAATGAATATAAGAAGGAAAAATTCATTTTCTAAAACCATCATAAATACAAAATTATAAAAATGTTTTGAACAACCTAATATACTTTTTGATAAAAATAGATCTTTTATCACTAGAAGCGAAATTTATGAAAAACTAAGGTTAAAAGGAAAATTTACTTGTTTTGGAAAAGGAAATGAAGAAAATAAAATAAGAATATACTCATTTATAACAACCTAGTAAAAATATAAAGTTTCTTTAAATACTTGAAAAGAAAATTTCAAAGTTAAAGTTTAAATGAATTGTTTTATGAAATAAATTGTTGAGACACTACCATTAAGATTTTTGCATATAAAGTAAGCATACCTATATATTCAAAAGTGTTTATCAAATATATATTTATATTGTTACAAAAGGATTTTCTTTAAAATGAAGTTGAGTTAGAAAATGGATTTCGTAAAAGTTTAGAAAATTGGTTTTAAATCTGTACCTGACGTTTTCGGAACCTAAATGACCTTTTATGACCAAGATAAGTTTAGAAATGGATAGAACTTTTCGAATAGGTAGAAAACGGTATATCATATGCGAAATTCCGAGTTAAAATGAGCAAGTTATGGCCATTTTAAGTTGGAATTTCTTCTTATACAATTTTACCGCGATTTTAAGTAAAGTTTAGAATCTCCAAGAATAGAAATTCATGGAAGACTTATCCCGGGTATTTCTTTTGTCTAGGTGACGAAGGATACGAGAATACTGTCACGCCCTAGCGAGTACTCTAAACGTGACAGCCCGCCGTACGCAATATTAAAACTTAAGAATGACTACCTCAGTCACTCGGAAGCTTCCATATCGGTACAAGGCGTACATTTACAACAAAGGGAGCTCGGTGGAGTAATGCATTTTAAGACATTGGCAGCGGAACATGCAAAATAATACTTAATATATATATCATTGAAATAAAAGTCTTACAACTTCTAAGGGGCATTCCCCTGATAATTCTTAATAACATGGTTCTAAATAACATAACTAAAGCTAGAAGATTTTAAAAGAAATCTACTCTATAACTTCAAAATAGATTGCCTCCAAAAGCTTCTCAAAAATAATGATTCTACCCGGGAAATCAATGTGGTCTCGGGTGCAAAAGATAATCCTGCAATATCAAAAGTCTATAGGAGTATAAGCATGACTAGCTTAGTGAGATATTCCTTACACAATAGTACTCATAACAATAATCAAACAAGTTTATTAATCAAGCATATGAATGCAACAATCATATGATCAAACATTACATACGACTATCCGGTTTCGTATGTTTGATGGATTTACCCCTCCATCGGTGGTTAGGGAATGCTTTGAACTGGGTCCCGAACAACCTCCTCAAGTTTGCGCGCGTCTTGGGGTTCCAACGAACCGTACTACTAGTCCCCGGGCCTTCCATGCCTAAAGCGATCGATCGGGCTCTGCTACACCTTGAGGCCGTATTCCCCGTACGTCCTAACCCTCAAGATATAGCTAGGCAGCTTACCTTTCCGGTCCCACGCTGAGGAGTAGTAGCAAAACTTCGAAATGATATTCTAAGTGATATGCATGAACAATTTATTATATGGGGATTTCAATATGGCATTAAATCATTTAAAGCGATCAAACAATATTTGCACACATAACAATACATACATGGAAACACTTATATCAATCACAAATCGGGTTCGATATACTTATCGTTCATTATTCGCACACAAGGAATCACATACATAATTCCCATAATATCCCACATGCATATCAATTTTATCTTTTCCTACATCTAGTGCTCTATTCTACAAGCACATGCGTGAATACATAAGCGTAAAGGAAACTCACTCGTCCATAGCGCTCTAGGAGTCAAAGTAATCCTCAAGGAAGACAAGATCGTGATCCTCGACACCTAAACAAAAGAAATACCCAACATGAGTATTTCATCCCAGATCTATTCCAATTCTATACTTCTATTTTAGAGAATTCGTAAAAATCGTATGGAATGGAAATCACAACTTAAAATGGCCATAACTTGCTCATTTTAACTCGGAATTTCGCATATTATATATCGATTTCTACCTACTCGAAAAGATCTATCTATTTCTAAGGTTATTTTCATCAAAAGAAGTTGTTTTGGTCTCTGAATAGTAGCGTACAGACTTGATACGAATTTTTCAAATTTCAAAACTAGAGTTTTCAAACATTTCTTCACTCAAGGGCTTTTGTACAAAAGTATAGATATATAGTATGGTTGAAAAATCCCTTAAATACACATATATACTCAAACCATAAGCATGAATTTAGTGGTGTTGTCTCAATAATGTTCTAGTAGTACAATATGTTTTGAAAGTGAGATAAGCTTAATTTTTGTAAAGAAATTGGTTTTGTTAAGAAAATTTCTTATTTTACTAAAAGTAAGCATCTCTTTCTTTTAACTCCATTTCTTAAATAAAAGTAGATTTAATCTCTTTCAAATTTCTACTACCTTATTTCTAATGTTTTGGAAAACATAATCTTTCTAAATGGTTATATCCACTTTTAAAAGAAATTATCTTATAAGTAAATTTTGAAAAACTTATCTTAGACTTTAGTGTTGGTGGAAAACTTTGACAATTGAATTTTAAGAAATCCTTTGTTTGGGTCTAAAGAAACTCCCTTATTTCTTTGAAAAGAGAATTTATAATAACTTTACTTTATGTATTTCTTGGTGAAAACCACATATTATTACTAAAACTTGAGCTAGCTTATCTAACTTTAGAAGAATATTTGTTTAAGATAAATTTCAAACCTTTAAGGAAAATAACTTCTTATGTGACAAAGTTTATATTTAAAAAGAGTTCTTATTCTTACTTTAAGAAAACTCATTTCTATTATGGTTGAGACAATAACAACATATTCATGCATGAATGAGAATATGTAACCATGAAAAATATAAAAAAAACATAAATAAAATAAATAAGAGCATAAAAGTAAAGTCAAGTATTGGGAACCTTAGCTTTATCAAGGTATCCCGGGACTAAGAATCGACTAGTCCTCAAAGAAAAGAAAAACAAAGAAATAAAATTGTTTTGACTTGATATGGACAAGTCTAAGACTAGAAATACTAGTCTTAATATTGCATAAAACAAGTAAATAAATAAATTGCAAGACTTGAAAATAAATAAATAACAAGTGAGCTTATATGCTCTAAATAAATATATATACATAATATTTATATGAGTTAGGTTAGAAACAATAATAATATCAACATAATAGCAACATAAAGAAAATAAGAACATGAACAAAAACAAAACATGAATAAATTGTTGCTTTTTTAACTCAATGAGTCTAAGAAACATACACTAAACTCATGTTAAGTTATATGAACATGAGAAAATTTTACCTAAAGCTTATGGTTTGTTGAAGAAGAAAAGAATGGGTTGTTGTATTATGTGGGACTTGGTTTTCTAAGGAAAAGAAGAGACTTGAGAGAGGTTTTGGGAGAGGAATTTTGTGGAGTGATTTTGAGAGAGTTTTAGTATGAATTTTTGTTGTGTGAAAGAATGGAAGAGGAAGGGGGTATTTATAGATTTTTGGAGTGGAAATTTGTGTGATTAAATTTAATTGAAATTGAAAATAAAATGGATGGAAGAGGGGCATGGGGGGCGCCGGTTTTGGTACTTGTAGGGGGGGAAAATTAATTTGTTTTGTTTGTTTTGTATTAAAAGAAGTAATGTGCAAAGTGTGATGTGATTAAAGTTGTATGGGGAATGTAAATTGTAAGGTATAGGTATGGTAGTGTGTAAGAATAGAGTGTAAGAAAAAGTAGAGATAGGTGAATAGTAATGAATAGTAGAAAAGTACTATGAATAGTAGACTAGATAATTAAAATACTGGTAATAAAGAAAATACGAGTAAAAAGCCTATATATGTTATTTTTAGTTACCGAAAAATTCTAAAACTGATATTTTTGAAAACCTTATATTTTTACGAATCTATTGGTGTTGTCAGAATATTTTTGCTATCCGGTGCTTCGGGGCACGGTTTTCGAAAACTGATCCCGATCAGATCCGAAAGACACTAGAAAAAATTCGAATCTGATATTTTTAGGCTTTCCTATATAATTATGAACCATAATCCACAATTATTTCAATTTCGTTTTCTAGGGTTTAAGAACACGGGAGTGCCGGATCTAGATTCACTAGACTAATCATAGAACTAGGTTAATTTTAAGGTTTCGTTTCAACTTCCGGTTCTTAGGGTTTACTAATATTATCGAAAAATCTAGGGGCTTACAAATACCCTACCCGAGGATTACTACGACTAAGAAGATAGCGAAATGGACGAGTGAGTTATTCCTTCTAATTTCGTTACCTTGCTTGTGCTTGTAAGGTAGTAGCATTAGCGTACTAAGAAAAGATAAAAACGAATATATTCGGAGATTTCGGGATTATGTGTATATATATGATTCTATATTTATGCGTGAAATGAGAATTAAGAATATCGCAACTTCGATCTGCTTGTTTAAATAATTTTGTTTACTTACTTGTATGATTGATTATTGTTGCTAAATTGTTTGATCGTCCCTAATTAACCTTAATAAGGTTTGACCTAAGAACAATAAAACGTTCACGCATAGCATCCATCGAGTCACATCTATTTCTGAAGGCTGCTACTCCTACACGTAGAGTTGGATTGGCTATGATCGTGCAGTGCCACGGGCCATGTTCCTTCCTGGAGAATCCAAATCGCTCGGGGAAAGCGACTCTAGGTTCGGAGCCGAGCCAACCGAACGCTGTGGATGAGGACCTGGGGACTAGCAGTAGAAGGTCGAGGACCTTCAACCCTGATTCCCTAACCTTTGATACGGAGGGGTAAATCCGTTTTATATATGGTTTCCAGATGACTATATATATTCGCGTAATCATATGATTGTTGCATTGTATGCATAGCATATGTGTGATTTAATAAATAAACTTGTTTGAAAATATGGTGCAAATAAAAAGGAATATCTCACTAAGCTAGTTGTAGCTTATACCCCTATAGATTTTATTGAAACAGGTATATTCGTGGATTGAATTTGAGAATCATGACATTAAGGATGTCATGGACGGATGATTAAGGATATGGAATCAGACGATGAAGAAATTTTGTAAGGTTCTTTATATGTGCTAACCTATATGATTAGAGACGTATATTTATTTGAAGATAATAGAAGAACATGCCCTTAAGAATTGAGATGTGATATGCTTATGTTTTATATTAAGTATTCTCTTTGCCTTGTTACTTATTTATTATCAATGTGAATTGCGCTATTTCGATGCGTCCCCTTGGTTGTGATGTACGCCTTGTACATAATATGGAAGCCTTTGCATGACTAAGGTAGTCATTCCTAGGCTTTAGTATTGTGTACGACGGACTGCCACGTTTAGGGTACCCCTCGGGGCGTGACAGCTATGAGCCGAGGGCTTGGGGACTAGCAGCGGTCGTGTAGACTTCAATACCATCCCTAACCCAAGATACGGAGGGCGTAAATCCGTTCTGTGTGTGGGTTTCAGATACCCATGCATAATTGCTTGCTCACGTATTTGTTCGTGCATAACATATGTTTGATTATAACTTGTTTGTTGTGGTACGAAATTAAGGGAATTCTCACTAAGCTAGTGTAGCTTATACCCCAATAGTTGTTTAAATGAGCAGGTTATCTCAAGAATACTAAGTGGGGACCAAGATAGTTGGAGCCGAGAATGATTTTGGGATTCCTGCAAGAAATGAGAATGCTTGAAGTTATCAGCTAGACTTTTATGTTTTGCCTTGTAATAGTTTATGTAGGGAAGTCTGTGGATGAATGTAATTGAAGTTTAATTATTTGTATTTGAAGTATAGTGATTCGTATATGAAGCATAGTGATTTATATCTGAAGTATGATAAATTGTATTTCCTTTACATTGTTACTCAAGTGTACCAATATAAAATGTATCTCTCCAATGTGTCTCCACGCCTTGTACATAGTATGGAAGCCTTCGCGTGACTGAGGTGGTCATTCTTAGGCTTTAATATTGTGTACGGCGGACTGCCACATTTAAGGTACCCTTTGGGACGTGACAACAACTGACATCATGGGTGCGATGGGGAGCATGATCTTCGCGTTCTTTAAATTTCTCTAATGATGATGTGCTAATTAGCTCCATTACGGGCGGCATAAATGGGGCAATCACCATCACGACCTGGATCACGAGCATTACGACGTGGGTGTTCTATGTTGTAACTTGACTTTCTTGATCAACTTCCATCATCATCTTCCTCATGGGCATGATATGCCATTTTAGTGAATTTCCTTTCAAACTGATTAATTTCTCCACACTTAAACATACCATATCATGTCCATCACCAAAGTGAATCATATATCCACTAAAATATTTCAACTCATCTTTATTGGTCCACACGAACCATGATTTTTATCAAAGGGTCTTGAGAGTCAAAGTTCATGAGATTAAGATGGCTAAGAGAGATTTGGTATTGTGGACTTAGAGTAGGGACCACTAGACCAGATCGACCCATTCATTCTTAACCTTTCTCAAGGAGCTCATGCACTTAAAAATATCGTCCACGGGCCTGAGAGCCTATGTAAGAAACTATCAATAAGAGGTCTCATCTTGCCCGTTGATGGTTAATACGGCCCGAAGGTCATCATTAAGATTGAAGTTTTATAAAAACCTAGAGCTTCTCCTCATCTGAATGAATTAGAAATTCATAAAAATGCCATCATGCCGTTGAAATACTCTCATAAGAGATCAAATAGAGCTCAAAGCAAAGAAATCATATTCTCTCATTTAGAATAGTGAGTGATCCGTCCTATATGTATAGATAAAACAATAACAAATTCTACCAGCAAGTATACTGGGTCAAATCAAATAATATAGTGAATAGAGTGTCGATCACATGAGGATTACTTAACTACTAAACCGGTATTAAATTCTACTATTATTTAGGCAATCAAATATAGAGAAAATTTACTAATTTACTACCAACAAGCCTAGATTGTAATTGTCACTAAAAGTAGAGAAAGAGTGTTTGAGAAAAATATATTGATTGAATGTCGGAAAAATAGATTCCACCCTATTTTTACTAATCAGATTGCTATCATGTTATAATAACTAATAGCTATGTGGATTATCACGCCCCAAGGGATACCTTAAAAGTGGCAGTCTACCACATACAATATTAAGACTTAAGAATGACTACCTTGATTACACAAAAGTCTCGATATTGTATATAACGCATACAACATGGTAATAGGAGATGTCGGTGAGAAATGTAATTTAAGCAAGCAATATATAGCATACAAGAATCTACATAAACATTAACCCACATAATATAATCCATAAGTTCATTTACAAAAGTCTTAGGGTCATTCCTTCGCTAAAAATAGTTCAAGGATCGAAGCGTAAATGCTAAGTCTTCACAATAAATTTAAATAACTTCACCAAATGATTTTAAAGGAAGTCCGATCTAGGCCGTTGATTAGATTTTCCCCATAAGCTCCCAAAAGATGACTTACATAGATAAATGGAGATCGTGGATACAAAAGCAAATGCTCCTGCACATACAATAAAAAGGCACCTTTTTATGTCACACCCCGCCTCCGCAGGCGACGGCGATGCGATGCCAGGGCAGACAAACCCACCACTGGCCCCCTAGTGGTAATGGCCGACACCACCATTGCATCATGGTGACCCCAATCAACGCATGCCCCAACGGGTACCACGGG
The DNA here is from genome assembly GCA_024138025.1 of Combretum micranthum. Lineage (NCBI taxonomy): Eukaryota > Viridiplantae > Streptophyta > Magnoliopsida > Myrtales > Combretaceae > Combretum > Combretum micranthum. Next base: position 351,605 of record JAMXBD010001387.1, read on the forward strand.
CACTATAGGTATTATTACCCTTAGGCAGAGTTGAATCCAGTCTGCAGACTCTAGGATTCGAACCCCAGACCTAAGGCTTTTGCCACCTTTCACCAGTTGATCTGCAGCTCAATTGGTGAAAGGTGCTGCCTTTGAGGCAGGCAAAAGCCTTAGGTCTGGGGTTCGAATCCTAGAGTCTGTAGACTGGATTCAACTCTACCTAAGGGTAACAATACCTATAGTGCCCGTGGTACCCGTTGGGGCATGCGTTGATTAGGGTCACCATGATGCAATGGTGGTGTCGGCCATTACCACTAGGGGGCCAATGGTGGGTTTATCTACCCTGGCATCACATCGCCGTCGCCTGCTGGGGCGGGGTGTGACATTCATTTTAAAAAAATGATCATACAATTTTCGGACGTTCTAACATGATAGTCAAAATACAATTTATTATAGATGATTCTAGACTTGATATGCTTAACACGAATTCACCAAGTATTACAATTCACATGCATTTTTCCATTTTATCTTTTTCCTAGTTCTAGCATAACTAAACTACAAGCATAAACATAACTATGTAAAATAAGAGGCAGTTAACTCACTTGGCCATGTCTTGGTAGAAGCTCCCTTAATCCAAAAGTCTTCGGGATAGAACGTCTCATCCTCTTCGTTTCCTAAACAAAGAAAATACCTAAAATGAATATTCCATGGAATTCCTACTCAAGATTTATAACTCTAGCCTTTATTTGTGGTAAAATTCATATTGATGGAAATTCTAACTTAAAATAGCCAAAACTTTTCTCATTTTAACTCGTAATTTCGCATATTATATGTCATTTTCTACCTACTTGAAAAAATCTATCCGTTTCTAAGGTTATTTTTATCAAAATAGGTCGTTTTGGTCCCAAAACAAAAGGGGACAGAATAGTTACGAAAATTCCTAACCTTTAAAAATATAATTTTCCAAACTTTCCTTCATCCAAATACCTTTAAACAAATATATGGATATTTGTATAGTTGAAAAATCTTTTGAAAAAAAATATATATATTTATATACTCACATTGTATGCATGATTTTTGTGATGTTGTCTTAACATTGATTATTCATAAAACAATTTATTTTTAAGAGTATAAAAGATAGAAAATTTGAAAAAATTTCTTTTAAGTTGTTAGAAGAAACACTTAAAAATTCTTTGGTCATTGAGTGTTTTCCTATTATAATTTCATTTCCTAACTTTTTCAAAGATAATTTAATTTTTCAAAAACTTGGTTTTCTTAAGATATCAACCAATTTTTATTTCTAGTAATTAGAAAATAAAGTTTCCAAAATTTTCTTAAGTGGTTGATGAATTCTAATGTTTTAAGTTGTGTCACATGTATATTTCCTCTTTATGATTATATTCTTCTACTTCTTGGTAATTAAATTTATCTTCTTTAAAACTCTCTTTCTTAAGCAAATTCTATTTATCTGAGTGGGCTTATGGATTAGTGAGTTGATTTTTATCTTAACTTTGAAAACTTGTCTAGTTCTTAATAGTTGTTATAAAGACAGTAAAAGTAAGTTTTTATGAGAGATTTTAATAACAAAGAATTGTTAGTTTTAAGTTCTAAACTAAAGCTTTCATGTTATAATTTTGAAAAGTGTGTGTATCCACTTTAGTTAAATTCTTGAAGGATTTTTCATCACTAATACATTATAATTTATTATTAGCTTGTCCAAGCTTTTGAAAAGAATTTATTAAAAACAAAACTTAGGTCTTTTGTTGAAAAATCCTTTGTTAAGTGACAAGTGTACATAAAGAAATTTAGTTTACTTTTCTTTATTAAAGAAAGAATCCATTTTTATTTTTATTAAGACAATAATATTTCAATCATGCATGAATATGATTATGTAGTAATGAATAAGGTAAGAATAATACATAATAAGATAGAAAGAGATATAATAAGCAAATAAACATAATAATATGGTCAAGTATTGAGAGCCTTAGCTTCATCAAGGCATCCAGGAACTAAGAAAAGACTAGTTCTGTAAACCCCGGGAATTCTCAGTAGCTAGAAAACCCCAGGAGTTGGAGACGAAACCCTAATCCGATCAGATTGAGTTTAGTGAATGGAGCCTAGGAACCCTAAATCCGGCTTTCCATCGGTTTCATAGTAGAATAAATATTTTGGAGTGAATGAATTTGAATTGTTGTTCCAAAGTACATTTCAAACCTTTGAAAGTTTTAAATTCGGGAATTTTTCAATTCCGGGCCTTCCCGAGCCCAACTACGGAAAAGCGTGCCCCGGGCCACGGATTCAGAAAAATATTCCGGAATATTCATTAGAACCGTAATTTTATAAGGATTCCAAAAATATCAATTTCATAATTTTTCGAGCTATAAAGATTACAGTTATAGCTTTTCCCGTGTTTTCGGAACAACCGGTAAAGTAGATGTCTTGTCTACTATTCACAAGTACAACCTACACTACACACTACCCATACCCTATTCTTACATCCTTACAACTACTCATTTCAATTTTCTTTTCCAAGAAAATTTGTCTCCTAAATAATTAATACATTTATTACATTTTCATTTACTAAATTACAAAAAATCAAATTTTAAACACACACACACATCCACAAGGATGTGGCCGGCGCCCTCCCTCTTGCTCCCCTCTCCATTGAGCTATTTTCACTTCTTTTTAATTAACTAAACCCTAATTTCCTTAGTATATACTAAATGTTCTCTCTCCTCTCCTCATTTCTTCTCATTTTAACTTTTGAAAAAGAGAAAAACTCTCTCTTTTTTTTTTTCTTTGTGCCGTGAGTTTCTTCCCCTCCCCATCCTCACTTTCCAACTTTGTTTCTTCTTCTCTCCTCCTTCAAGACCTCTTTGGTATGTATATTTAGGCTTTGTTCATCCTAAATCTTGTTATGGCAAGAGTATTCTTGTGTGTTTTCTCATCTAAATCCCAATGAGCATGAGCAAGGGACATGAAAACACTACTACAAGAATCTCAAGCCATCTCAAGAAGTGGATCTAGTGTTTAGATGAGCTTATGTTAGAATATTAACTTGTTCATGCATGTAAAGTAGTGATCTTGCATATATATTGTTATTCATGCCATGAGATCCATGATTTATGCATCATACTTAGTAGATCTAAAGTTTAGATACCCACATTGTCATTTACATGTATGATCATAGAGTTATTTTCATTTTCATGCATTGATGACCATAAAAATGTAATCTTATTTATGTATAGAGAAGTTAGATGGTAGATATTCATATATAGAAGGCAAAAACATTGAAAAAGGAAGGACTTTGTCAAATATGAAAAGTTGAAAATTCGGATGATATGGAAACCCTACCTTGAAAGCTACCAAAATCATTTTTAAACTCATATTTCATAAGAAAAATGAAGGGTATGTGTAATAGACATGTTGAAGGAATTATTTTCATGAGTTTAGATGAGTTTAGGCATAATAATATTGAGGAAAACAAGAGGTGAAGTTAGAATGAAAAGTGTTGACTTTAAGTGGGTAGTCAAATTCGTAACTTTGTGAAATGCCTAATTAAACACTTAGTATTTAAGTCTAAAATGAATGTTTTATAAGCTAAATGAAGTCCTTAGATAGTGTATACATTGAAGCCCCAATTTTTAATGCATTAGACTAGATTTCCCTTAAGAAAAATGTAAGAAAAGAAAATTTGGAAAATTCGGATTTTTACAATTAGCTTATTTGAAAACATGTTTACCAAATGAAAAATGTGAATTTTTGTGCATGAATGGAGGCCATGACTAGTATAGACTTTGAGAACCTATTTTTAGTCAAATAATAAGTAGATTACAAGATTAAAAACCAAAGAAACCCTAAGGAGTATAAAGTGGGAAAATAACTTCTTAGAATTAGCCTTTATGAAACTTTCCCCAAAACTTAGGAGTTCCTAAAAGATTATTACTACAAAAATCATCATGACCATGCACAAGTTGAGTTCATTACATGGCATACACATTAGTAGTTCATTCCCATATCATTCATGCATGAATCAACATTTAGGAATACTTTTTATCAAAGACAGCAAATTTTCGAGATTGGGTCAATTGCGGGACAGAACTGATCCCACTGTTTCGTGACCCTATTATTTTCAAAACTTGGATTTAATACTTGAATTAGATAGATCTTTCGAAGTAGACGAAGATCGATATAAAGTTTGCGAAATTCGAGTTAAAATGACCAAGTTATGGCCGTTTTAAGTCGGAACTTCCAAATATAGCGAGAAATCCGAATTCAACTAGTCTAGAAGTATAGTTTGATTTAATTACATAATGAGAATCTCATAGGGATTATTCTTGTTTGGTAGGTGATTCCGAGTAGGACGACTCTCTACCTCCCGATTACTATTATTAGAAGTTTGGTGTCCTATGGCCGAGTGAGTTACTTCCACTCTCAATTAATGCTTGTGAATGTAATGTAGTGGCACTAGTGATGTAGGCAAAGATAAAAGGAATTGTGCAAGCATGATGGGGTATGTGGGAATTATTTATGTTGTTAATTGTTGATATGTGAAATTGAGCTTAAGGCATATCGAAACCGGGTGTTAAGATGTTGACTGTTTTATTAGAATCATATGATGAATGTCTGCGTATACTTGTTGGTCACTTAAAAGAATCGAATTAATGACTATTCGACTCCGACTATAAACTGAGTTCATTCATGTCACAAAGGGGTTGGAGCATTTGCATTGGTTGGTTTTTCGTGACCCATAAAACGAATGTGAGGTTAATCGTGATCCATAAAACGAGCTTTTAAATCAGTTGACCGTGAGCTTAAACGGCGTCGTACCGCAGGATTCGTTAATCTGCTAACCCGGGATGGAGGGCGCAAGTCCATCCACATATGATTTCCGGTTGGTCATATGTTTGTTGATTTCATTTGTATGGTGCATACACTTGCTTGAATAATCACTTGCTTGAATGATTGTATCTAATTGCGTTATGGAAGTATTACTCACTAAGCTAGTTAGCTTACGCCCCGATAGTGTTTATCTTTTGCAGCATGAGTTTATATGGCTTAGGCCAAGACAAGCCACAGCGCAGGTACCGGAGATAGGAGTTTCCCATAGAAGTTTGATTCATTTCTTTTGTATAGACTTCCATTGGAAACTAAGGACTCTGGATGACTGTAATAGACTGTTATTCTTTTGCGGGGGAATGCCCCTTAGATTTTGTAAACCTTAAAAATTTATGCGTTTTGATTTATTATCTATGGCTAATGAATGCCTTGTTAAACTGTTTAACTCCATTTGTTGAAGTATTCTATTGTCGTAAAGGAACGCTTTACATCTACTTAAGACTTCCGAAGGCCCCGGATAGGGAACTCGAGAGTCTTACTTAGTATGTGGCGGGCTGTTACGTTTAGGATACCCTACGGGGCGTGACAAGTTCCAAAAAGAAAAAGAAAAGAAAGAAAAGAAAAAGCATAACAAAAGCAATAATAAGAGCATAATAATAAGAGCAAACTTAGGATATTAGTAAGAATTTAGGCTCTAAGAAATATAGATATACATATATTAATATATATATATATATATATGGAGTTAGATCAGAGCAACAATAATAACAACATAAATAAATGTTGTTCATGAACAAAAATAAAACATGAACATAGTATTGCTTCCATAACACCATATGTATAAGGAGTACACATTATGGTCATTTTAAGTTATATGATATGAGAAGAAAAATATTAGAAGCTTTACCTAAGGTTTATGCAGTGGTGGAAGAAGAGGGAAATTTTTTGTTGGTTGTAGTGAAATGGTGTTGGAATAAGAAGGAAAAGAGAGAGTTGTTGAGAATTTTGGAGAGAGGTTTTGTGGAGAAAATTTGGTAGAGTTTTAGTATATAAGAGAAGTGTGTAAAAAAAATGGAGGGAGAAGGGGTATTTATAGATAAATGTGGAGGAAAATTAGATGTAATAAAATAAATTTAAAAAAAAATTAGTGTTGCATGAGGGAGAGGGGCACCGGCCATGGAAGAAAAGGAGAGGAAAAATTAATTAAATTTGTATTTTTGTAATAAAAAGTGATTAAGATGTGAGATGCGAGTGATATAAAGTTGTATTAGAAAAGAAAAAAAGTAAGAAACAGTGTAGAGGTAGTAAGAAAAAGTAGAGATAGATGAATAGTAATGAATAATAACATGAATAGTAGAAAAAACAAATTAATTCCGGTAGTTAAGAAAATACACGTAAAAGTGTTATATCTGATATTTTTAGTTATCAAAAAATTATAAAATTGATATTTTTGAATTCCTTATGTTATTACGAGTTTCACGGTGTTATCGGAATATTTTTACTATTTCGAGCCTTGGGACATGTTTTTCAAAAATTGATCTCGTTCGGCTTCGGATCGAATTAAATTTTGACGAATCTGATCTTGTTAGTCCTTCCTATATTATTACAAATCATATTCCATGATTATCTCACTTTTATTGTGATAGGGTTAAGAGCGCGAGATTGTTGGATCTAAGCATTAGGGTTTGTTATAATCTTTGTTGACTTTTAGAGTTTCCGATTGACCTCCAATTCTGGGGTTTAAGTATAAAGTTAGTATGAAGGGTTTACATGGATATTCATATGAAATTGTCAAAGCTTTTAATTTTTTTCCAAGTTTTAAAGTCTTAAAACCATAGATTAATCCATTAGCTTTTGCTAGACAAATTAATTGTGGACTCTAATTTACAATCATGAATCTTCAAATTCTATGATTGATTAATGCCATAAATTAATCTCTCCTAATCCTTTAGTGAGAAACTAATAAAAAACATTGATTTAATCTTTAGGACAATTTCTAATTACGATTAAATATCACTACTTCCACAATTGTTATTTAACCTGAATCAAGCATTCTTTATGAACCCTAATTTCCCTTATGAGTTATCAAGATTCCTATAGACCTAGTTCAATCAAGAAACATGATTTATAGCGGGAATTACAACATGAATATTCTACACATCTTATAATTCTATAACATGGCTACAATCATCATATTCCCATAAGAAAAACTCAAAACAACATGAGATTAATAACAATATAACAAACAATAAGAGAATTTGCAATTTGATTTATATCTAACAAGAAAAACTAAACTCTGAATTGCATAAATAAATAAAACTTAGAGATCACCAATTCAGTTATATGACAAAACTCTAAATAGCAAATCTATACAAAAGATAGTCTTCAATCTAAAAGCGATTCCAAGTTCTCAATCAATAGCTAAGTAGAACTACTCTCTCAACTAATTTAATCTAGGTCTCCTAATAGAAGATGATCTTTATTTGTTTTGGATCTGATGGAACATGATCTAATACAACAACACAGGGGCAATTTTATAGAAAGCCGGTGGCATAACCTCAAATTTTGTCAATGTACATTGTAATTTGATGAAAGTCGGTGCTCTTTGTTGTTAAAAGTTGGCAACTGTTGTTTCTTGTTGAAGGCTACCTTTGTTGTTGAAGGTCGACGGCCTACATGTTGAAATGGTCGTCTTTCATTGTTTTCTTCTCTAAATTTGCACAAAACTCCTCTAAATTTTATATATTTTCTTTATAAGTCCTTAAAGACCTGAAATATCACATTAAACATACTTAAGTATCATTTCCTTATGATATCTATAAAATCAATAATAATTTAGCACAATTTGTTTAATGAAAAGTGATTAATGACCTTAGCATGGAGTTAATGCTATATAAATCATCTATTTGTTACTAGTGCATTCAAGTTCTCTGAGACTGTTTACTCCTCCTCCCTACTTCTTGTTCTTAGTCATTCCTTACATTAGCTTCTACATTACTTCTTTGATGTCACGTGTAGCACGAGATGCACACTACATACACGTAACCACTGCAATTGGATCCACCTCACTACAAGAGACATGAGACTTTAACAACTATTAAAAAATACATTACTCTGATTGCTTGAAAAAGGATGAGAATGAGGCACTAAAATTCACTAAGATTTGTTTAACTCGTTTTAAGGAATGCCTCAACTTGTAAGGCATAACTTATCCAATAGAAGGGTCCTGTAGAAATAAAGTGACATAAGAAATTATTATATATACAATTAAGGATCTAGTAGATCAGATTTAGGAGAAGGGATGAGCCTTTGTTAGTGAGGGCAATTAGATTCATTAATGTACAAGGTAGGTAAAGTTAAATTATAGTCAACAAATCAAATAGAAATTTATAGAAGTATGATACCCCATGTATGTGTAGCCCACATGGATTATGGGAAAAAATTTGTATTACTTTATAAAGTTTAATGTGAATATTATGTCAATGTTGTTTTTTTTTTTATAGGCCCATTGGTATTTGTTGGTATGATTATCAAAATCGTGATTTTACTCGTAGATTCTATGAGTTTATAGTTTTAGAAAGCTCTTCTAAGTTATTTTGTTTGTAAAATTGTTTATTCTTTTATAACCTAACTATTTCAATTGAGTCTACACATAAACATGTTAAAATTTTACATTTTTAACCGAGTTTAACAATTTTATCTATGTGAGTTAAATGAGCCAAAATTTAAAAAAAAAAAAAGCTATGTTTTTATATGACCATCAGTTATTGGAATGATATATCTTTGTTATCACATTTAAATTTTGTTTTCTCTCTCTTTAATTCTGCACTTATAACATTAATTTGAGTTAAAGTTCTAGTTGCAAAATATTAAGGAAACTCATTTTTATTATTTATATAATCAAGAATTTAAGACAAGTTGAAAATTCATATATTTTTTAAACAAAATAATAGAAAAGAACTAAACTTTGATTTTACATGCCCTTTTTCATGCATGTTGTATTATATATTTATAAATTATTGCAAAAAAGATAACTTAAGTTCTTTACATATTTTATTTCTTTATATCCAAAATGTGTTTCAAATTTTTAAGATTGTGGTAGGTATATCTATATTTTTTTCAAATATATTTTGCATAAGTTGTAGGAAACTTACATTTCTATGTTTTGATTTTATAATCTCTCTCCACATAGATTCACAAGTTTGGCAATCTTATTTGTTACTTCAGTTATTGACTAATTTTAATTTGGGTTGTTACAATAAGGTCATGTATAAAGATCTCTAAGTTGCTTCTTTACTTTTACGACGTCTAAGTGCCACTTGTCATAGTATTGAAAATATTTCATTTGTAATATTACACTTTGTGTCCTTATCTACACATAACGCCACATATTAGATTAATGTAGGTAGGGCCTGCAAATTGTTTTAATAGGTCATGTTCCATGTTTATGCATACAATACTTTGTGTATAAATGTATTATCAATTTATTCTTTTCAACGTGGTTTATCCAAGTCAACATTGTATTAGACTATTACAACTTTATTATAATAGGCTATTACATGTCTATTTAATTCCTAATGAATAGGGAATTTATCTTTACTTGGATGAAGTGAATGAGTAGTAAAGGTTAACCTATCTATGATGTAGTCAAATGTTATGCATGAACGATTGAAGCTTACCATGATATATAAGCAAATGACACAGTATAAACTAATTATAGAAAACATAGTTGTGTATTCTAATATGGATTTCAATAGATATGGGAACTTATAGAGTTTTATAGACAAAATCGTTTAGCTATTCATCTAACTGTTAAAATAAATATAGATGATATATTAACTAATTAATGATGCGATTATAGTTAGGTATGAATCTGAGCCATTAAATAGTTAACAAGACCGATCTTTTCGAAATTAATAATGGGTGTAAGCCTTGGTTTTCTTTGTAACTAAGCTTGACTTCGAAAGCCGAATCAAAAACCGAAACCCTAAACCGGAATAGCTAGGGTTAACAGAAAACCTAGAAACCCTAAGTCCGGCTCCACCGAGAAGAAAACCATAAATCTTTTGAGAGTAAGTTAATATGGATTATAGTTCCAAAGAATATAACGAAACATAAAAAGATCAGTTTTTCGGAAATTATCTGTATCGAACCCGACCGGAATCCATTCATGAAAACCAGCCCTCGGGACTCGGAATTAGAAAAATATTCCGAAATACTTGTTAAGATCTGAATTTAATAACGAATTCAAAAAAAAAATTATAATTTTCCTATTTATAAAAATTACAGTTATAGCCTTTATATCGCATTTTCTTTATTAATCGATAACTTAATTGTCTAATCTTCTATTCATTATTATTCATAAGTACAAGCCCATACCCTACTCATACTCACAAACCATACCCCTATTCTACATCCTTACAGCCAAACCATACCTTATTACATCACATTCCTTACAATTACTTTTCCAACACATTTTATTACACTTTTTAACTTGAAAAATTGTACAAAAATTATTTTCCCTCCCTCTCTTTTCCTCTAAGGCCGGCGTGAACCCCTCCCTCTTCCCTCAATTGTTTTACTTTTCCTTCTTTATTTTAATCAACATAAACCCTAATTCAACTTACTATAAATATTCTTTTATGCCTTCATTTTCACTTTTTCAAATTTTCACAAACTCTCTCCTCTTTTCTCTCTTACCATGGAACACACACACACACACACACTCATACACTTTTATTTTCTCTAACTCCGTTTATTCTACAAGCTTGCTAGGTATAGATCTAAACTTTACTACCACAAAAACATGTAATGGCTATATCATTCATATGTGGATTAAAAAAGAAATCTCTATGAGCTTCATGGTAGGGACATAAAACCACTAGAACATGAAGACTAAGCCATCATAAGTTGTGGATCTTGTGATTAAAGCTTGTGTTTTCCTCATAATCATAATACATGTTCACGTAGTGATAAGTTCATGTAGGAATCTTGCTACTACATCATTGTCACAAGTAGAATGTCTCATTTCATACACTTAACATGACCATTACACTTAGATCTAGCTTTTAGACATTTATTCTCTTACATGATATTGTAGATCTCATGCATTTATTATGTATAGGATGAGTGAATGGTCATAAATATTTTGTCTTATGTAAATGAATGTTTTATTACTTCTAAAAGTTAGGATATTTATGAATATGAGCCAAATAGCTCAAGAACAAATTTGGTTTTATAAAAACAAACTTTTGTAAATTCGGATGGAAAATGAGTTACATTTTGAAAACCTATTTTTCAACTCCAAAACATGATTTTTATGTGAAAAATGAATCGCTTATGGAATAGGTAACAATAGGAAATGATTTTTGTAAGTTAATGATAGATCTACTAAGAGAAATGTGCTAAACAAGAAATATTTACAAGATAGAAAAATTTGATCTTAAGATAGTTGCATGAAATTCGTAACTAGGAAAAGAGGATATTTAAACACCTACTTTTCAAAGTCAAAATGAAAGTTTTATCAAAGAAATGAAATCTTTAGGGGATAGGGATAATGGAGCTTTGAATTTTAAAGTATCAAACAAGTTTTTCTCTAAGAAATCACTCAAAAACTATTTTTTTTTACAAAATTCGGATTTAAGAATAGCTAATATATAAACACTTGTTTACAATGTGTAAAATGATGATTTATGTTGAAAAATGAAGTCTATAAGGAATAGATATGATAAAGAAGTAATTTTAGCAAGAATAAGTAAATTTTATTAAGGGAAATCTCTAAAACAAGTGTGGTTAGTCAAAAACACAAAAATTGAACTTACTAGGTTAAGTATTCATGATATCTTGTAAAGTAGAAATTTCAAAAATATTTTCTAATAGAATATCATCATGACTATGCATATAGGAAGCTCATAACATATCATTCATGATAGTGGTTTATTATTGTTGCATGCATATTGGGCATGGATAGTAGAATTATCATAATTCCTCACAAAAACAATATCAAAAATGGGAATTTGGTTACTGACCAGATCTATTCAAATCTTTTCCAGACTTAAATTTTTTCAAAATTTAGATATTATTCTAGAATTGGATATATCTTTCGATGTAGATAGGAATCGGTATATAATTTGCGAATTTCCGAGTTACAATGACCAAGTTATGGCCATTTTAGATTGGAATTTCCACTAATGATGAGAATTACAAACTTAATAGTTTTTATGAAATAAAATAGATTAGTTATGAGTTGAAATACTCATTTGGGTATTTTTATCGTATAGGTGACTTGGATTCCAAGGATTCATTATCACTGAATTACTATTACTAAGAGACTGGTGACCAATGGCTGAGTGAGTATTACTTCCTAATTTCATTCTTGCTTGTGATTGTAGCAAATAGTTGCACTAGATCATAAGGAAAAAGATAAAATGGGATTGCATGATGGGAATTATGGGGGATTATGTATGTCATTGTTGAGTTGAGAAATGGTATTAAAAATATCGAAACCGGGTGATTAACACATACTTGTTTAGAGTATTATAGGAATGATTGTCTATGAAATTTGTTGATCACCTAAGAAATTGGTATTAATGACTATTCGGTTTGAATTAATATGGACATATTCACTTCACGATGGGGATGGAGCATCAGCATATGTTGGTTACCAGTGATCTGTAAATAGCTAAAAGTTGGTTATCCGGAGTTCGACGATTCCCTACCACCGGATTATTATTACTAGAAGACCGGTGATCCAATGGCTGAGTGAGTTTTCTTTGTTTTGTTACCTTGATTGTGCTTGTAATTAGTCGCATTTGAATTTTAGGAACAAGATAAAAATCGATATGAATGGGGATGGGATATATGATGAGACTGTGATGAATGTATGCCAAGGAATACTAAAGCATATCGAAACCACGATTTGATTGGATAACTGCATTGTTCATATTATTTATGTGTATGATATTGCCTGGTCACTTTAAAGAATGTATAAATATTTTGACCTAAGCAAAAATTAAATTGGTCATGCATCACATCGGACATATTGCATTTGGTAGCGTGCTACTCCTACGCAGGTCGATCGGTATGGTCCGTTGATTGCCTCGTTTGAATAACGAGCCCGGTGCCAGAGCTCATTCTAGTGTGCTAAGGCTCATTTTAGTGTGCTAAGGCGCATGTGGATGCATCCTTGGATGAGCCTAGCCGAGTCGAGTGCTAAGAGCCAGGGCTTGGGGACTAACAGCGGTCGTGTAGACTCAATACCATTAATAACCCAAGATACGGAGGGCGTAAATCGTTCTGTGTGTGGTTCCGGTTACCCATGCATAATTGCTTGCTCACGTGTTTGTTCATGCATAGCATATGATTGATTAATAACTTGTTTGTTATGGTACGAAATTAAGGGAATTCTCACTGAGCTAGTGTAGCTTATACCCCAATAGTGTTTAAATGAGCAGGGTTATTCCAAGAATGCTAAGTGGGGACCGAGATGGTTGAAGTCGAGAGAGAATGACTTCGAGATTCCGGCAAGATATGAGAATGCTTGAAGTTTTTGGCTAAGCTTTACGATTTGCCTTGTAATAGTTTTATGTAGTGAAGTCTCGGGATGAATGTAATGGAAGTTTGATGAACTGTATTTTGAAGTGTGTGTTTTGTATTTGGAGTATAGTGGATTTTCTCCTTTACATTGTTACTCAATTGTATCAACATAAAACGTATCGTTCCGATGTGTCTCCTCTATGTGTTAGACGCCTTGTACATAGTATGGAAGCTTTCGCGTGACTGAGGTGGTCATTCTTAGGCTTTAATATTGTGTACGGCGGACTGCCACGTTTAGGGTACCCTTCGGGGCGTGACAGTTTAGTTGGTGTCAGAGCGACAAGGTTTTGGGAATTAGGTGGGAAGACTTTAAGAGGATAGAATATTAAGATATGATCTTAGAAATGAGTAGATAAGTGTTAGATGACCCTTAGGTAAAGAAGAACTAGATTTAGCTCAATGACCTTTAAGGTATGACTTTCGATCATTAAGGATTTGAATTCTATCTTGGAGACTTTTGAAGATATAGAAACAGATATATGAAGAAGGAAGATTGAAAATATTTGATGGGACGATCTAATCTATACTAGCAATTGCAAAATATAGGAGTAAGTGACCTTACACGACTCTTAGTTCAAGCAAAATAGGAGAGATCGTAAGTTACCCCTTCAACCTATAAGATAACTAGGTGGGTAGGATTAATTGCGCGATTTCACCGTTTTTCTAAATAAACAAGTCTAAAGAAAATAAAAAGTTGTAACTCTTTTTCTAAAACATAAGCAGCTTGTGAGTAGTATAATTAGACTAACACGACCGTCTCGCCCTGTTTCTAGGAGACTACCTAAGGAGAACGTGCAACCGTCGACTAACCTTCCCGATGAACAACAAGTGAGAGACACTCCACCACCACCAGACCCAATGCAACAAGTCATAGACCTTCTAGGGTGTTTGGTGGATACACAAAAGCTCCTCTTACAACAAGTGCTTATTAGGAATGTGCCGGTTCAGGTGGAAGGACCCCACCAAGTGACAATGCAAGGAATTGAGACTCCTTCTGTTATGGCTAGTCCAAGCTCCAAAGTCAGAAGGTATAAGACAACTAGCCTAACAGTTAAGAATGAATCTTTTAAGAGGCGTAAGATCAATTGTTGGAAGTGCAAGGAAAGTCATTATCTAAAACAGTGTCCACAACTTAAGCACAAGTGTTACTTCTGTGGAGATCCCGAGCATAAGGTTGTGGACTGTCCAGGAAAGAAAACCCTAAAGTGCTTCATCTGCAAACAGCCGGGACACCAGGCGAGTAGATGCCCCCAAAGAATTAACAGCTGGACAGCTGCCCTTGTTGGAAGAAGTCAGTCTCCTAGAAATATCAATAGATCTCTCGTGTTGAGCGTTAGGAGCAAATAACTTTTTGAGTGAAGAGAACAAAGATGTTTTGAAAATGTAAACCGATTTTGTGCTTTATCATCTAGTTCATGAATTAGTTCCAATGCATGTTTTTGCATCCTTTCTTTGAACTTTTGTAATGAAAGATTTACATCTTCTCTTGATTTCATGTATTTCGTTTTGAATATTATGAAGTTTTGTTATCGATTTTGATTTCAGTAGAATTTCAATATTTCTTACATATGTTTTTATTTCCGCATTTCCGTGTTCTGTATTTCCGATAAGCTTCTTTAAGCTTCTTTTACCGCCTTAAGACGTAATAAAAGATTTAGAATTTTCACCTGAGCTTAATAAAATTGTAGGAGATATACCCAACCACAACAAGAACCCGTCATGACTCCTTTAGGACCCGAGAACCAAGCGATACCCGAACCACCTAACCAAGGGGGAAATGCCTCAATAGAGATTGAACGGCTTACTAGTCAGACAGGAGGCTACATGCAACAGACTCAAGTCAGTTCAACGTCTACACCTGTGAGATATGAGCAAGAAACGACGCAAGATGAACCCCCATCACCTCAATACCACCAAAGCCTCTTACCATGCTTCATAAAGTGTAACGAGTATTTCGACGGAGTTTTTGGAAAACCAGATGAGGCAGAGGATTGGTTGGCACACATTGAGAGGTCCCTTAATGCTTTTGAAGTACCACACCGCCTGAGAGTCAATTATGGAACCTTTATGCTCCGCTTACATGCCCGAGTATGGTGGGACTCTAAGGAAAGAGAGTTGACGCCTCCAGTTACATGGGAGATGTTTAAATATGAGTTTTTGAAAAAATATTTCCCCATGAGCTTAAGAGTCCAGTACAGTTCAGATTTTCTCAATATCTCACAAGGAGATCGTAGTGTGGAACAGTACGAAACCGAGTTCAGTAGATTGTTGCAATATGCTCCAGAATCATATAAGCAAAGTGAGGAACTCAAAAGAGAAGTGTTTCTGAATGGTTTAAAAGAAGACCTTCGACTCGATTGGAAGAATTGGATATCAGGAGTTATCAAGGATTGCTAGAAAGAGCACGGATAATAGAAAATGCTCAAAGGAGGAGGCAAGAAAGAAGTAATAAGGAAATGGAGTTCTATGCTTCAATGACCCCGAGTCAAAATGTCAGAACACTTCCCTTGGATGATGACCCAAACAAGGAAGAAGACATAATTTGATAAGCTACAATGTGGAATGTAAGGGACAGCATTACCCTATATGTGTCCACGACTTCAATCAAGTGTTACCTCTGTGGGGACCCAGTCACAAAGTTGAGAAGTGTCCCAAAAAGACAACCAATGTATGCTCTCTTTGCACAAAAGCGGGACATTTAGCTAAACATGCCCTGAACGGGATAATCTGCATGTTGCTTCGTTGGAGCTACCTAGGAAGAAGAGGAAGAGATATAACAGGAATAAAAGCAACAAAGGAAAAAGGAATCGAGGTTCTTCAAGGACATCTACATCCGGAAATCTAGTCCACAACCCTCACACATATGGAGTGTATGAAGAAGCTAGTGATGAGGAGCTGGAGTCCTTTACCATGGAAGGAAGCGAGGATCAAAGATGCAACTCGATACCAGGTTAGCGCTATACCCTTAGAATACCGCATATTCTTTCCTGCCAATAGAATCAAAGAGATAGGTTGTTAGAAATACCTTCGGATTACATGGCTAGACTAAAAATAGGAAAGCCCGAGACCATTAAAAGTTAGAATAAGCCAATAATGGAAACTAAAACAAAAACTCGATTAATTTAATGAATTCCAAGACACTCCACATACAACTTCTTGTAAATAAAGAACTTTGAAAGATCGAAAATCTACGATGATCGTTACATAAAAGTTAAAATTTCAAAAATCAAATCTCAATTACCAAACTCCGTAAGATCTTCACAAGTAACAATTATACAATAAAGCAATGAGATCTTGATTTCAACCCCATCAAGATGATCACGATGACTTTAATTATTTAAAAGAATATTGATCACAGAGTACAATATTGTATATACAGCTACATAAGAATGGAGAAGCGAATCCACAACCTTCGTTGGTCAAAGTAATCGAGTCATGAAAGGTCGTATTGTCATGAGTCGTCTAGTGCCGGTCGAGTCGAGTCGTTTGTGGTCTCGAGTCAAGTCTGTGTCGTTTTCCAAACGAGTCGTGTAAGTGAAGGTTGGAATCGCTAAGCCAAATCTTATTAATTTGTATGTGCTATATTCCGTAAAATGCCTCTCATACAAAATTTAAAAATGATACAAACCAAAGCACAAAACGATGATAGAAATATAACTCAAAATTCATAATCTTTTCTTGACAAACGATGTACACGTAACAAGTTTTGTGGACAAAACTTTCTTTAAGGTGGGGAGGATGAAAGCCCCGGAAAATTTCATAAAATAATTTCAAGATGAACTTCGAAAATAAACCCTAAAAAAATCACTCCAAATTAAAACCGAACTTTGAACGAGTCCCGAAATATAAACGAAAGTAAGAATTCATTAGTCTTGACAAAATCTAAAAATAATATAAGGACTACAAAAGTCCTTAATTCCAAAAACCCTTACGTAAGATAAACTTCTTACCTAATCTATAATTCATAAAAATCGGGATAAAAATAAAACACAGTGATAATTTGCTAAAAAGCAAGTTAATCCATAACATGACAATTTAAAGGATCAGGAGATCACCAAAGGCCAATTCCATAACTAGGCTTTGGCACGATTAAGAAAACTTTATCTGCCAATAATAAAATATAGACTTTGGAAATTCCCCAAACGACCAGACTAATAATCCTAAGAGACGGAAATCACAATAAAGCCCTAACGATCAAATCAAACTCCAAGAATCAACGAGTTAGAAATTGAAATCTCGTAATCTTAAGAAGGAAGAATTCAAGAAACAAAATAACAAATTAATAATCCTTAAGTTGACAATTGTTCATAAAACCTTAAATCGAAGCAAAATAAATTCGAAAACAAAACACTATGAAGATCCTTTTTCAAAGCAAATTATAAATCAAGATTTCCCCAAAATCATTCCAAAAATCGATATTGACTCAAACTCAAGAAAATCATATCCGGTAACCATTACCGATATAACTCCGGATATAATAATTCAATTCAAGATTTCCGAAAGCAGTGAGAGATATTAAATACTTATAAAAATAAAATTTAAAATAAATTTCTCAAACTAATACGTTGTATAAACAGAAAATCTCAGTTTCCAATTGGCAATACCTAAACCGGAAAGTCATCCGGAAACCCTAACCGGAATACAATAGCTTAAGTCCGGCAATCTAGCGCCCTTAACTCTAGAGGCCAAGAGGTAGTAAAAAGTAGAATAGCTCGTAGTAATATAAGTTTGTTCAAATATCAGATTGGTAAATTTTTGACCTATCTCGAACCCGTTCGGATACAGACTTTGAAAAGCGTGTCCCGGGACTCGAGATATCAAAAATATACCATTAGTACCGTTAGACTCGTAATTCCACGAGATTTCTAAATATATCAGTTATATAATTTTTCGGGTTATAAAAGTTACAGTTATAACCTTTTTACCGTATTTTCATTTCTACCGGTAATTGATTTTCTTTTGCACTATTCATTTATTTCATTACACAATTTTATTATTTTATAATATACCCGGTTTCCTAGTAATCAAGTAAACTTCGAAAACCAGAAAATGAAACCCTAAACCGGTTTAGTTAAGCTTGTGAGAAAGCTTAGAAACCCTAATTCCGGCTTTTCCACGGTTTCCAAATAAGAAACTTTTATAAGAAAATTAATTTTGATATAGTTCTTGATTATATTTCAAACCAAGAAAAGATCAGATTTTGAGAAAATTCCAACTCCGGGTCATCCCGAGACCCATTATAGAAAAGCGTGCCCCGGAACTAGAATTTCAAAAACTTCTTTATGAATACTCATTTGAATCGAAATAAAATAAGGAATTCAAAAATATATTTTTCATAATTTTCCGGCTTATGAAAAATACAGTTATAGCCTTTTTATTCGTATTCCATTACTACCGGAAAATCAAATTGTCTTGTCAACTATTCCTCACTATTCATAAAGTACTACCTAGTCTACCTATTAGCCACCCTACAAATCTAACCCTTACCATCACTCAAATCACTCACTTTTCTCTACACATTTTGTCCCTTAACTTCTCTTACACTCTTAACAATTTCACATCAAAGATAAATCAATCAAAACAAAGTCAAATCAAACTTTTTCTTCCCCCCTCATGAATAGTGACCGACGTGAATAGTTCACCATCCATGCTCCATTTGAATTTTTTTTTTTTTTTTTTTTTACTTCTTTAACCTAAATCTACTTCATATATAAGCTATCTTTCATCTCTCTCTCCTCATTCTTTCACTTTCCAAAGTTTCACAAAGTAAAAAGCTCTCAAAAACCCCTCCTCTTTCCCTCTTGGCCGAAACTTTTTGAAGCCACACACACACACACAACTTCCATTCTTCTTTACATCTCCTTTCCACTTCAAGTAAGTAAGCCTTTTACCCTTTCCATCTTTAGATCTTTGTTATGGCTAAGTAATTCTTGGATATTTCAACCAAGTGTTCCCATGATCTCTTAGTAGGGACAATGAAATATCAAAACAAGAATACCGAACCATTACAAAATAGATCTACCCTTTAAAGGAGCTTTCATGACAAAAGCTTTATGTTTATCCATTAAAAAGTATTTTGAACTAAAGATCTTTTGTAAAAATATAGTTTTTATGTTTTCAAAACCTATTTAAAGCACTTGATATAGTAGATCTATCATTTTACTACTCATAATCATGTAGGCATTTAAGATTTCATTTCTATTTTATGTTTATGTGCATTAATAGTCTTTAATGCTTTTGTCTTTGGTAAATCACCTTCCTAGTATGTAGATCTATGGTTAGATAAGTTAATAAAGTCAAAAAGGAAAACACTTTTCAAAATATGAACTTGTGTAAATTCGGATGACTTTAGAAACCTAGGTTAAAAACACTTTTATCAACTTCTAAACATGTATTTTACAAGAGAAATGAAGCCTATGGGTAATAGATAATGTTTGGTAGTATTTTTCATGAGTCTAAATGAGATTTTTCTAAAGAAAATGTTGGAAACAAGAAATGAAGTCCAATAGAAGTTTTGAACTAAAAAGTCATAGATGAAATTCGTAATAATGGATGTATGGTTAGAAAACACTATTTTTCCAACTTCAAAAATAGTATTTTCTTAAATAAATGAGGTCCTTAGGGTATGAGTATAATAAATACTTAAAGTTTTGAGTATAAAATATATTTTTCTCAAAGGAATCAACTTGAAAGTGGAATTTTCTAAATTCGGATTTTTGGAAACCCCATAGTAAAAGACCCACTTAAAAGTTTATAAATGAGGATTTTATTTAAGAAATAAAGGCCTTAGGATATAACTAATATGAGGGTCAAAATTCTTTAAACAAAATGGAGTTTTCCTAAAGAAAAATCCTTAGAAATAGTAGGTGTGACCAAATGTAGCAAAGTTGATTTTTAGACAAAAGCAAAATATAGTGTCTTAAGACAAAGTTTATTTAAAATTCTTTAAGTCTAAAAATTTATAAGACCTTAGACACTTAAGAGTTCATATCCTGACATACATGATAGGGAAAATCATTACCATTGCATTTAGTTTCATTTTACACTTAGGAATCTCAAGTGCATTCATGAAAACCGCATTTTCGGAATTTATGTTACCGCTGTACAGATCTGATCCATCGTTTCCGAGGCTTAGATATTTTCAAAACTTGATTTAAGCTTCGTATTTAGAAAGCTCTTCCGAAGTAGATAGAAATCGATATAAAATTTGCGAGATTCCGAGTTAAAATGACCAAGTTATGGCCGTTTTAAGTTGGAATTCCCGCTTAGGACGCGAATTACGAATTTGATAAGTTCGTATGAAGTTGTTGGATTAGTTTGAGTGGAAATACTGATTAGAGTATTTCTTCCTTTTTAGGTTATCCCGAGTTCGATGATTCCCTACCACCGCATTATTATTACTAGAAGACCGGTGATCCAATGGCTGAGTGAGTTTTCTCCTTGTTTTGTTACCTTGATTGTGCTTGTAATTAGTCGCATTTGAATTTTAGGAACAAGATAAAAATCGATATGAATGGGGATGGGATATATGATGAGACTGTGATGAATGTATGCCAAGGAATACTAAAGCATATCGAAACCACGATTTGATTGGATAACTGCATTGTTCATATTATTTATGTGTATGATATTGCCTGGTCACTTTAAAGAATGTATAAATATTTTGACCTAAGCAAAAATTAAATTAGTCATGCATCACATCGGACATATTGCATTTGGTAGCGTGCTACTCCTACGCAGGTCGATTCGGTATGGTCCGTGATTGCCTCGTTTGAATAACGAGCCCGGTGCCAGAGCTCATTCTAGTGTGCTAAGGCGCATGTGGATGCATCCTTGGATGAGCCTAGCCGAGTCGAGTGCTAAGAGCCAGGGCTTGGGGACTAGCAGCGGTCGTGTAGACTCAATACCATTAATACCCAAGATACGGAGGGCGTAAATCCGTTCTGTGTGTGGGTTCCGGTTACCCATGCATAATTGCTTGCTCACGTGTTTGTTCATGCATAGCATATGATTGATTAATAACTTGTTTGTTATGGTACGAAATTAAGGGAATTCTCACTGAGCTAATGTAGCTTATACCCCAATAGTTGTTTAAATGAGCAGGTTATTCCAAGAATGCTAAGTGGGGACCGAGTGGTTGAAGTCGAGAATGACTCGAGATTCCGGCAAGATATGAGAATGCTTGAAGTTTTTGGCTAAGCTTTACGATTTGCCTTGTAATAGTTTTATGTAGTGAAGTCTCGGGATGAATGTAATGGAAGTTTGATGAACTGTATTTTGAAGTGTAGTGTTTTGTATTTGGAGTATAGTGGATTATATCTCCTTTACATTGTTACTCAATTGTATCAACATAAAACGTATCGTTCCGATGTGTCTCCTCTATGTGTTAGACGCCTTGTACATAGTATGGAAGCTTTCGCGTGACTGAGGTGGTCATTCTTAGGCTTTAATATTGTGTACGGCGGACTTAAGGAAAGATAAAATTGAAAATGTAATGTTGTAAACCCCGGTAATCCAGTAGTTAAGAAACCCCGAGAGTTAAAAGCGAAACCCTAATCCAGTCCAGTTTAAGTATAGTGAGAGAAGCTAGGAACCCTTAAATCCGGCTTTTCTTCGGTTTCATAATAAAAGAGTTTTATAAAAGTAAATGAATATGAATTATTGTTCTAAAGGATATTTTAGACCTTTGAAAGTTTTAAATTCGAGAATTTTTCAATTCCGGGCCTTCCCGAGCTCAATTACGGAAAAGCGTGCCCCAAGAACACGAACTCAGAAAAATGTTCCGAGATATTCATTAGAACCGTAATTTTATAAGGATTCCAAAAATATCAATTTTATAATTTTCCGGGCTATAAAAATTACAGTTATAGCCTTTTTCCCATGTTTTCGTTACAAACCGGTAAAGTAGATGTCTTGTCTACTATTCACAAGTACAACCTACACTACACACTACCCATATCCTATTCTTACATCCTTACAACTACTTATTTCAATTTTCTTTCCCAAGAATTTTTGTCACTTAAATAATTATTACATTTTAATTACATAAATTACAAATGTAACAAATTTCAAACACACACACACACATCCCCCTAAGGCCGGCGCCCACCCCCCCGCCCCCCTCTTTTCCCCCTCTCATTTGATTTGTTTTTACTATTTTTATTCATTAACAAACCTTAATTTATTCATATAAACACCTTTTTCTCTCTCTCTCTCATTTTCACTTGTTCTATTTTTTTTTTCAAAGAGAAAACCCTCTCTTTCTCTCCCTATTGATGACGTGAGCCCGCCCTGCCCCCCCCCCCCCCCCCCCCCCCCCCCCCCCCCCCCCCCCCACCAACCCTCTCATACTCACACACACAAGCTCAAATCCTCTTCATTTCTACCTTTAATCTCTATTGGTATGTTGAATTCAAGCTTTGTTCTTCCTAAATCTTACAATGGCAAAGCTATTCTTGTGTGTTTTCCCATTTAATCGCAATGATCAAATGTCACGCCCCAAAGTGTGCCCTACACGTGATAGTCCGTCACACTCAACATTTAATCTCAATTAAGACAACCCTAGTCTCCCTATGAGCTTAAACATCGAGTGTAAGGCTCGCTCTCAACATTTATAGATCATACTTTGCTTCGTAGTAGCTTAAAGAGATATACACAGCAGCAAGAATGTAAACCATAACCGTCATACAGAGAATTATTTTATTACATGATCTAGGGGGCATACCCCCGATAACACCAGTTACCAATTCTCAAATCAACACCTTTCCTTACCTTAACCTTTAAATACCGATTCGGGAAACAGGATTAGAGTCCCTTTCTAATATTTAGGCCCCGGCCTCATCAAAAGCTCCTTAATATCTAAGAGCCATACCTGGTGTTCACGGGTCCTCGGAGAAAGCCAAAGGTACTCATACTGCAACAGGAAACTATAGGGGTATAAGCCACACTAGCTTAGTGAGTGGAACTTCCGAAATACAATTAACACAACACATTCAACCAAGTAATTAAGCAACCAAGTGAAATGCATCAACAAGTGAGTTTAGCAAACATATGACCAGCCGGAAATCATATGTGGATGGACTTGCGCCCTCCATCCGGGGTTAGCAGATTTACGAATCCTGCGGTACGACGCCGTTTAAACTCACGGTCAACTGATAATATTTCATTTTATGGATCACGATTAACCAACAAGTATTCGTTTTATGGATCACGAAAAACCAACCAATGCTAATGCTCCATCCCCATCGTGTTATGAATGAATCCAATTACAATTGAGTCAATTATTCATTAATTCGATTCTTTCAGGTGGCCAACAGTTATTCGCAGACATTCAATATAAACACTAGACAATCAATCCATATCTTAACACCCGGTTTCGATATTTCT
Source organism: Combretum micranthum (assembly GCA_024138025.1). Taxonomy (NCBI): domain Eukaryota; kingdom Viridiplantae; phylum Streptophyta; class Magnoliopsida; order Myrtales; family Combretaceae; genus Combretum; species Combretum micranthum. Next base: position 375,404 of record JAMXBD010001387.1, read on the forward strand.
TAAGGTTCATTTCACACATCAACAACAGACAATATATAAATCCCATATAACCCCATCATACATAATTTTCCTTTTTATCTTCACCTAACAACTAGTGCGACTATTATTACAATCACAAGCAATAATTGAAATCGGAAGAGGAACTCACTCGGCCATGGTACGCCGGTCTTATCAATGGTGGTCGGGTGATACGGTATCGTCGTGTTCGGGTTCACCTACCAAATAAGAATAGCCTAATAAGAATTTCAGCACTAAACTAATTCAAACTATGTATCTATACTTCACAAAATCGGAATTCTCACTATTTGCGGTAGTTTCAACTTAAAACGGCCATAACTCGGTCATTTTAACTCGGAATTTCGCAAATTTTATATCGATCTTTATCTACTCGAAAGATCTATCTATTTCTAGTATTATTTTCAAGTTTTGAAAATAGCAAGGCTATAGAACAGTGGGATCAGTTCTGTTCTGTCATTTTCCCGATTTCGAAAAATTGTTTCGCTTTGATGAAAATGTTCCTAGTTGATGATTCATGCATGAATGGTATGAATGGGTTCCTAATATGAATACCATGTAATGAGCTCAATATATGCATGGTTTTGATGATCTTTGATGATGAACTCACATGAACTCCTAACTATCAAGAAATTCCATGATGATTACTTATAAGAAGCCATTCCTTCCAAGTTTACATTTCCTAGGGTTTTTATGATTTTGTTCTTGAAATTTACTTGCTATCTAAATAAAAATGAGTTCCCAACATCCATATTAATCATGACCTTCATTCATGCTTACAAATCCACATTTTTCATTGAATAAATATGTGTTTGAATGGGCTACTTAGAAAAATCCGAATTTTGAGATTTTCATTTTCTTGCAATTTCCTTATGAGAAAACTTGTTTAATACATCAAAAATTGAGGCTCCAATATGTCTATTATATAAGGACTTCATTTAGCTCATAAAGCATGCCATCTAAGTTTAGACACTAAGTGTTTATATGGGCATCACCCAAAATTACGAATTTGACTACACATCCATAATTCAGTATTCTTCATTCTAACTTTACTCCTTGTTTTTACATTTTTATCATGCCTAAACTCATCTAAGCTTGTGAAAATCATTCCTTCAATATACCTATTACACATACCCTTCGTTTCTTGTGCAAAATATGAGTTTTAAAGTGGTTTCAAGGGTTCTAAAAATGGGTTTCAAAAATCATCCGAATTTCCATAAAACATTCATAGTAAAAATCTTTTCTTTTTCAAGTTTCTTACTTCCTATACATGAAGATCTACTGTTGGTTTTTCTCAATTATAGATTTTGATGATAACAAAAAGGATGAAATAACAATTATTTTGAGTTGTGTTTGTCAGAAAATTTGTCAAGAAGTTTAGAAATTAATTCTTTACACAACTCAGAAGAATACTCAGAAAGTTAGGCAGAAGGTACATTGCTTATAAACAAGTTCTTAAACCAAGGCAGAAGGTATATCAGAAGCAAAGTCAGAAGGTACAATATAATCTGCAGAAGGTATATCAAAAGCAAAAGTCAGAAAGTGTGATATAATCTTTTATGAAGAAAAACAAGTTTTAATCGATCCATTGAAGACCTAGCTCCAAAGATTGGATGTATTTGGGAAATATATTCAATCTGTTCCACATAAGTTGGTTCAATATCCACAGGGTTTTCATTTTATGGATTTAAATATAATCATGACAATTCAAGTTTATTTCTTATTCTAAATTTTTTGGATGAATTGCATAAGAGTAAATGAAGGAAATATATATTACATAAATAAAGGATAAGACACAAGCGAGAAATTATAGAGCTTGTCTGAAATCAGATTAGAATCAATAAATCTGATGAGCGATAATAAAAGAAGATGAAGCATGAACAGTGGCAGACGAGTTCAACAGAAAAGTGATTCGAATTTCTTTTGTTTGAGAATTTTATGCAGGATTATAGTGATTTGAGGTTATCCCAATCTTATGGAAGTTTATCAGATGTTCTAATTTCAAAAGCAAGGCAGATTATGAAGATAAACTTGAAGGGATTATGCCAAACGAAAAAATATGGAAACAGAGCTTATCATATCGTATTTCTCAGAAATTTGAAATTGAGGCTTATTTGGAAAATTCAAATTCGAACGTTGAAGGAAACAAATAAAAATCCAGGAGCTTCAAGTCAAAAACAACAACACACATAGAGTATAACATTTCGAAAAAGAAAAAGGCGAAATTGTGTATTCGTTACTGTTCATCTTCTTCGTTGCAACACTGTAGAGGATTGTTATTGTTTTCCTCAGATTTTGAATTACTTATTGTTTGAGTGATTGTGAGTTGCAAGTAGGCTCAGTAGTTTTGATTGTTTAAGAGAATCAAGCTGAGTGAATTGTGAACTTTTTGTAACGATTTTCATTGATTGGATTAGTGGAACAAAATCGGTGTGGATTACCGGTGACCCTGGCTTTGGAGCTGGAAGAGAGAATTGACGCTCAAGGCGGAACCTCTATATATCAAATTTGCAATCTCTTCTCTCATCTCTTTTTATTTTCGTGCAAATTTAATTTCACTTGCTGCATGTGTTCTTGAGTCAGAAAGTGAAGCAGAGAGTAGTGTAATTATTGTTCTTGAGTCAGAGGGTTAATCAAAGGGTATTTCAGAAAGTTCCAAGAAGAAAACATTTAGAACTCACAACTTATTTTCGAGTGCTTGAGCATTGTGTTTTGATCTGTTGTGTTGTTTTTTAAGTGTTCATTTGTGATTTTCACATTTACGAGAAAAATCTAAAGCCATTTTATAGTATAATCAAGTGGTGTGAATTTTGTTTGAAATTATTTTTAAAAACAAGTTTTTATAACCAATTCACCCCCCCCCCCCCCCCCCCCCCCCCCCCCCCCCCCCCCCCCCCCCCCCCCCCCCCCCCCCCCCCCCCCCCCCCCCCCCCCCCCCCTCTTGGTTATCTTTTCGGGACCAACAATTGGTATCAGAGCGGTTCTCATTTATTTTATTTGAGTGATCTTTTCAAATGGCTGAAAATAACATTGCTATTAACCGAGCTCCATATTTTGATGGATCAAATTACCTATATTGGAAAATGCGCATGTCTACTATGTGAAAGCTAATGACTATGCTTCTTGGCAGGTGATTGCATTTGGAGATATTCCAGTGACTATGACTGATGATGATACATATACTACTGCTGAATTAAGGATCATAGAAAGGAACAACACGGCTAAATCTCTTACTTACTACAATAGCTCCTTCTGAATTTTATCTGATTTCTTCTTGTGAAACAGCTAAGGATATTTGGGACACTTTATCTAATACTTATGAAGGAACTAACACTATCAAGGAAACAAAAATCAATTCTTTGATACAACAATATGAATTGTTCAAGATCAAGCCTAATGAGAAAATAAAAGAAGTTTTTAATCGCTTTACTGCTATTACTAATGAACTAACCTCTCTTGGAAAGAAGATGAATGATCCTGATCTTGTCAGGAAAATACTAGGATTTTACCAAAGTCATGGGATGCAAAAAAGACCGCGATTGAGGAAGCTCAAGACTTGAACAAGCTGAGCCTAAGTCAATTGAGGGAGAAATTGCTAGCCTATGAGTCACATCTTCACACGACAGAGGAAGTTGAAGAAAGTCCAAAAGCAATAGCATTCAAAGCAAAGAAAGTAGTCAATGATGAATCTGATTTTGATGATGATGACTTTGAGGAAAATGTCGGCATGTTAGCTAGAAGATTGAACAAGTTCTTCAAAGGTAAGAAATTCAAAAATTTCAATAAAGATAACAAATATGTTTCAGGAAAGAATTTCAAAGAAAAGGAAGAAAAGAAGGAAAAGAAAGAAATTGTTTGCTATGAATGCAAACAACCAGGCCACATCAAGTACGAATGTCCAATTCTTAAGAAGAAGATGAAGAAATTCAAAAAGAAAAGTCATGCAATGATGGCTACATGGAGTGACCTCGATGCCTCAGAAGGTGAATCAGAAGGTGAAAGTGAAGACGAAGAAGAAGCCAACCTTTGTCTCATGGCAGCTTCCGAGGTACGTATTGATTCTGATGAAGAATTGAGTGAATCTGACATGTATTCTGAAATGAAGAAACTTCTTAGAGCACTTAAAAAGGCAGATTCGAAGATATCTAAACTAGATATTGAGAATAAAGCATTAAAGAATGAGAAGGATGTTATGCGCCAAACAAACAAGTTAATCATCGATGAAAATGATATGTTGAAGAATGATAATGAGAAATTGTTTAATAAAACCGATGTTTTAAGGAAGGAAAATGAAGTATTAAAAAACGAAATAAGAGAACTAAATGGTCGAGTAGAGGATCTGTCACGATCTATCAAGAACACGTTCAACAAATTTAATGAGAGTGATAAGAAGTTGAATATGTTAATTAATAGTCAAAGACCTTCATGTATAAAATCTGGGATTGGATATGAATCTGGTAGTTCTTCAAATAATGTAAAAAGGACAACATTTGTTAAAGCCCAAAGATCTGAAATGTCGAAAGTACTGTTCATCATCTTAAAAACCAAGAACAGCGACGGCAGAGGCAGACTCAGAAGGTATAAGAGGGAACAGGTATGAATCTAACATTTATCCAAAACGAAATCACTATCAAAAATCAAATCAAAGGTATTATACACATACATATTCATGCTCTTTTTGTAACAAAATAGGTCATATTGAAAATTTTGTTTCTACAAAAGAAACAAGCTCAGTACATATCAAGTTAAGAAACAAGATAAAACGAGCTTGATTTTTAAAGAACCCAAGTTTGTTTGGGTTCCTAAAAGGGTTTGATCACCTTGTTTATATTTTGTAGGAACAAGGAGCAAAAATAAAAGGAACATGGTACTTGGACAGTGGATGTTCAGGCCACATGACTGGAGATGCTTCCTTGTTTACTAGTCTAATATGGAAAGAAAAAGGGTATGTGAGATTTGGTGATGACAGTCGTGGTAAGATAATTGGTCAAGGAACAATTGGTTATTCTCCTTACATGATTGAGAATGTTTCTTTGGTTAAAGGTTTAAAACATAATCTCTTAAGTATAAGTCAATTATGTGATAAAGGTTATCAAATAAATTTTGAAAAGGACAAGTGTTTTGCATACGATTCTAATGGAATTAAATTGTTTGAAGGATTTAGAAAAAGGAATGTGTATCTAATTACTCCATCTAATATGAGTGTTGAATATTGCTTCTTATCTATGAATGATAGTATACATGTTTGGCATAGAAAACTTGGTCATGTAAATTTCAATCACTTAGAAAAACTTTCAAAAAGAAATATTGTTGTTGGTTTACCTAAAATAAACATAAAGCATGATGTAAAGTGTTCAACATGTTTAAAGAACAAGATGGTCTCAGTTTCTCATAAATGTATAAATGTGATTTCAACAAGAAGACCTCTTGAGCTTTTGCATCTAGATTTGTTTGGACCTACTAGAACTAGGAGTCTAGGAGGTAGCAAATATGGACTAGTAATAGTAGACGATTTCTCTAGATATACATGGGTATTCTTTTTAAAACACAAATCTGATACTTTTGAAACATTTCATAAGTTTGCTAAACAAATTCAAAATGAAAAAGGACTATCTATTATTTCATTAAGAACTGATCATGGAACGGAATTTGATAATGCTATGTTTATCTCATTTTGTGAAGAACATGGAATAAGTCACAATTTTTCAGCACCTTATACACCACAACAAAATGGTGTAGTTGAAAGAAAGAATAGAACTATTCAAGAGATGACTCGTTCTATGTTAAATGAAAGCAAAATAGCTGAACATTTTTGGGCTGAAGCCGTTTCAACTGCATGTTATATTATGAATAGAATATACATTAGACCTCTAACTACAAAAACATCATATGAATTGTTTCGTGGTAGAAAACCATCAGTATCATATCTTCACATATTTGGTTGTACATGTTTTGTGAAAAAGAATGCACATAATCTTGGAAAATTTGATGAAAGATCTGATGAAGCAATTTTTCTAGGATATTCACAATATAGTAAAGCATATCGTGTTTATAATAAAACAACAAAAGTAGTTGAAGAATCTATAAATGTGCGATTCATTGATATGAAAGATGATTTTGATGATGATGAAATGCTTGCACCTATGAACAAAGATAACCGTTTTACTTCTGAAGTGAAAGGAAGAATAAGTTCTGATATGTCAGAAAGTAAAGCAGAAGGTAAAGCAGAAAGTAAAGCAGAAGGTAAGCAGAAAATAACTTCTGAAAATCCTGAAAGCTCAAAAGTGTGGAAATACAAATCATCTCATCCATCTTCATTAATTATTGGTGACATAGAATCTGGAACAAGAACTAGATCAAGATTACAAGACTTGGAGAATCATTTTGCTTTGCTATCTGAAATTGAACCTAGTAATATTGAAGAAGCATTAAAAGACAATAATTGGATAATGCTATGCATGAAGAATTGAATCAATTTGAAAGAAATAATGTCTGGGATTTAGTTCCTAGACCTACAGACAAATCAATCATTGGTACTAAATGGGTTTTTAAGAACAAACTAGATGAAAATGGTAAAATAGTTAGAAATAAAGCTAGACTTGTAGCTAAAGGATATTCTCAGGAAGAAGGAATAGACTATGATGAAACTTATGCACCAGTAGCTAGATTGGAAGCAATAAGATTATTACTTGCTTATGCTTGTTACAAAGATTTCAAATTATTTCAAATGGATGTAAAAAGTGCATTTTTAAATGGTTATATTAAAGAAGAAGTTTTTGTTGAACAACCACCTGGATTTGAAGATCATATTAAGCCTGATCATGTTTTCAAACTAAGAAAAGCTTTGTATGGACTCAAACAAGCACCAAGAGCTTGGTATGAGAGACTCAGTGAGTATCTTATCTCAAGTGGATATCAAAGAGGTAAAATTGATACTACTTTGTTTATCAAGCATTATAATACAGATATTCTAGTTGTACAGATATATGTTGATGACATCATATTTGGTTCAACTAATGAGAAATATTGTCAAGATTTTGCAAAGCTTATGCAGGCAGAATTTGAAATGTCTATGATGGGTGAATTAAATTTCTTTTTGGGATTACAAATCAAACAATCAAAAGATGGAATTTTCATTCATCAAGAAAAGTATACCAAACAAATTCTGAAAAAGTTTGGATTCGAGAAGACAAAAGAAGTTGCTACACCAATGAGTTCATCAATCAGGTTAGATACTGATTCACAAGGTAAGAAAGTTAATGAAAAATTATACAGAAGTTTGATTGGTTCTCTCTTATATTTGACTGCATCTAGACCAGATATTTTATTTTCTGTATGCATTTGTGCAAGATTTCAAAGTAATCCAACTGAGACACATTTAAAAGCTGTGAAAAGAATTTTTAAATATATTGCATGTACTGTAAAATTAGGAATATGGTATCCCAAGAATGAAAATTTTGATTTGATTGGATACTCAGATGCTGATTATGCAGGATGCAAAATTGACAGGAAAAGTACTTCTGGAACTTGTCAATTTTTAGGAAACAAACTAATTTCCTGGTCTTCTAAAAAACAGAATTCAGTTGCTTTATCCACAGCAGAAGCTGAGTATGTTTCAATTGGAAATTGTTGTGCACAAATTCTTGGATTAAACAACAATTATTGGATTTTGGTTTAGACTATAAAATATTTCAATAAGATGTGATAATACAAGTGCAATTAATTTAACAAAAAATCCTGTGCATCATTCTAGATCTAAACATATAGAAATTAGACATCATTTTATCA